>JAESVK010000891.1:845889-919774 GCA_017140935.1 Hamamelis virginiana | reverse complement strand
TTGGGAATAATTTTGAATAGTAAAAGACTCTCATATCCTCACATAATTGTTAGGAGCAATAATTCATTTGTGGGTATTTTTGGTATATAAACTTAACCAGGCAAACTCTCCTTCTGGCTTTATAGATAGTATAGATACATAAAAAAATGCATTTTATGTTCAACTCTAATGCATTGAAATAATTTATATTTATTTAGAGTTGAATCACCATCAATGTGCCAATTTATTTACTTAATTTAATTAATTTTTCATTTTATTTTATTTTTTAAAAATCCAAACAATTTCTGAATTAAATCTGATGTTAAATGGTATCGCGTTATGTACAAATGGAAGTTGCACACGCATCGCGTGTGCGCGGTGTCTAGTACCTATTAAGCCCGGTGATCAACATTCCCAAACAGCCCCGTAAGTAGGCTGGAACTTGGGCGGGCTGGGAAGTTCAACTTGATAACCCGAATTTCAAACCGTTAAATTAAATTAATTAACCTGGGTGCCGTTTGGATAAGTTACCATTTTTTTGCTTTTTTAATTTTGGAAGTAGAAGCAACTTTTTGCTTCAACTATCAATTTTTTGGAAGTAAGAAGTATGTTTGGAAGTCTCAATTGCTACATGTTTTAAAAAGCAAAAAATAAAAAAGCATGTTTGGATACCACAAAATAGGAGAAGAAATAAAAACATCAAAAGTCATTCATCCGCTAAAAAGGTCCATCCCAAGATTAAAAATATATATATGTCAAACAAGACCTAGCATAAGTTCTCACAATCAAGATTATTGCAAATATAAGTCTACAATTAAGCATATGAAATGAATCAGGAATAAACTAAAAAGAGACTGCTTGACAGCCCAAACCATTCATCATTTAATTTGGTTCATTTTCGAAAGATTGATTTTAACTTTTAAGTACTAATAGCAGCATCAGCAACGTGAAAAGAAGGCATTAAAAACCCAGAAAAGTTTCTGAGAAATGAAAAAACCCACATTAAAACAATCACATATATGAAACGGTGAAACCAACATGTTTTCAGTTAACATAGGGATTAAAAGAGTCCAATAGGCGCTAGGAGAGGAAGAGTCACAGGAACATAATAATTTCAAGTAGCGATAGCTGCAGTTCCCAATAAAAATATAACTAGGAAAAATCACAACCATGCAATTCAACAAAGAAAAAAAGAATGTTGGAACATTGTATCTGCTTTGAAATACAAGGCTCTACAATATACAAGAGATCTACCATAACAGTTCAGTTTTTTTTTTTACTTTCAATCTTCTGATCTCAAAAATACAGGTAATAAAACACAATCCAAATCCAAACTCAAAGAGAAAGCAGTGACACCAACAAATATGATACTTTGTAATTAGATCATGTGAAAAACTACATCTATTAGGAACAACATAATTATGCACATTACTCTTAAAAAGTGGATAAAAATTCCTGATTTTTGCAAGTTCAAGCTGCACAAGATTCTAAACTTTTCCCAAGTACCCCAAAATTTTGTGTTTGATGACTCAAATTAAAGTTAGAAGGGTTTTGGAAAAACTATTTATATATTAAAAAAAAAAAACCAGCAAATAAATATTAAAGTTTCCTTCATACTCTGTGAATAAAATTGAAAACCATTGATACGCTAATAGGTAACAGGCAAGACACTTCAATTTCAAGAATTGGTTAGTTCACCATTGGATGGCTCTAGATCACATAACTCTGATTCTGACACATGATATGTCCATATCATCTGATACTTGATAGCACAGTGGCTAAGAACAATCATGATCAGAAAAATTTTAGCCCATTGTTACACATATTAAACTTAAGGAGCTTGTCCCCTGAAATTCCTTATTTAACAAATCGCAGATGTACTAGGTGAGAAAATAGCATTTTTCCCAAATGCCAACATCATTTCGATGGGAAATAAAATGTAACAGGAGTTATACACTTTAAGGATAAGATGCGATTGAAGAATATCTCCAAAGATGCAAAGTTATCACCAAGGGAAATGTAATCTGACAAATATGGATGAATCATCCCTGTTTGTATGCATACTTAACTAAAAATAATCAGTTTTGTAGTAGTTCTACAACAAAAATATCACAGATGCAAAACAAAATAAACAAGAAATTGTAATAGACCAAGCACCACAGCTATTTTCTCACTGTGTTGGAACAAATATGTATTGATTACATATTATATGATGGGTTATGTACGAAACTTAGAGAAAAAAATGACAATATCAGCAAATAAACAAGAAATTATCAAATGTGTTATGCGATTTTTGAAGGGGAGAGAGGGAGATGTGTGCAGATGAACTTCTTCCTCAATCGGTGGGCATATAATATTCGGCGAGCTTGAAGGAGAGAGGGAAATGCACTTACAGAGATGGAAATTTCTGCCCCAAACGAAAGAGAAGTGAGGGAGATGCTCGCGAGTGAAGAACTCAAGGATGCCGGAGATGCTTCTCTCCTATGCTGGTGCGACGACGAGCCGAGATGGGTGTTGCCGTGCTGGTCGAGAGATAGGGCAGTGAGAATGAGAAAGAGAAGGGATCGTGGGAAAAAGAGTGGGATGAGTGAAAATTTGGATTTTTGCATCCATGGGATTCGATGTGTCGCCCGATCACTTTTTACTTCCCATTCCTACTTTAAAAAGTTGTGAAAGTATTTTTTTTTTACTTCCACAAATTTTAAAAGCACATGCAATTACTTTCAAGCAATATATATATAAATAAAAATGACTTACCAAACGTACTTTACTATCAAAACTTCCATTTTTTCACTTTTAAAAGTAAAAAATAGAAAGTCGTAACTTATCCAAACTAACCCCTAACATTTACTAAGTACTTTTCATTAAGCAAAAAAGCAAAATTTTGCTTATAATCAAAAAGGAAATCAAGAGAGCTTTTAAAATCAAAAAGCATAAAGCAAATTCAAGATCAGAGAAATCCGATTCTCTAACATGTCTTCCTGATATCAAACCTTCGACGACCATACCATTCAAGCAACTAGGGCTTATCTCAAGCAAGGTGAGGATTTTGCCCCTCTTCCCTTTCTCTCTCTTCTCCTCTGCGAAGAACAAGCTATGTCTCTCTCATTTTCTGTGTAAATACACACACACACACACACACACACACACACACACACACACACATATATATACACGTAGTGTTGATTTTATTTGAATATTGTGATTTGTTTGATTAATATTGTGATTTGAATATTGTTTTGATTTGCTTCGATTTTGTGTCATACATATGGATTTTGAATTTTTTTTTTTTTTTTGCTTTATGGATTTTTCTAATTGAAGATTGAATTAAAACATTATGTTATATTATAAATTTTGTTTATTGTTCACCCTATTGGATCTCTAACTATCCTGTAATTTGTTGAATATTGATTATTGACTTCATTAATGATACCAGCAATTTGTTCGGAAAATTCCTAATGATTTTTTTTTATGTCTAATGTTAATAGAAAATAATAAAAAATATTTTCATCTGCCGAGGGTCCTTAGTTGATTTCATTAGGTGGGTTATAGCTCATTGTTTTATTTGGAGTAGTGGAGAAAGGGATATTTTTTGTGTATAATCGGCATACACCTTCTTTCTAATAATGTGAGTTATGGCTCTTACACCATACTAATTTTCATACCTTCAGGTGCTTTATTGTTCCACCATTCTTACATGGAAGTCATCATCCACATTATACAGACGATTTAATTTTAGCATTGTAATTATCAAGTATCTTAATTAGCAAGTCTTTTTACATACACAATATTATGTTTCGGTTATGTTCAAGTTTTATAGGAAATTTTTTTTTTCCCATTTTCCAGGCTAGTATTTATCAGGGAAAGAAGAATATTGTAGACTTGTATACCATACTTCTACGATATTCAAGGTAAGGAAAGCATAAAAGTCCAAGCTGGGGGTGCAAATGAGCCAAGACAAGCCTTGGGCAAATCAATAGGCTGGGGTTCGACTTGTGTTCGTAACGAGCCTCATTTTTCCTATTCGAGCTTGGGCTTGGGTTGGCTTGGCTAGTGAGATGTTTGCTAAGTTTGGGCTTGGCTTGTTTAACAAACCAAGCCCAAGCCTAAGCTCGATCTCGAGCTCGGCTCAGGCTTAAAAGCTTGGCTTAGTTTACCTTAACCTAAAGGATTTCAAAGCTATTCCATACAAACAAACGACTTAACCTAGAGGATTTCAAAGAAACAACATTTTACATTTTTCTTCACTACTTTTATTGATGTAGCCTCTTCAGAATCATCGCAATATTGGGTATAAAATGTATAATGCCCCAACTTAACATCAGTATCGATCCTTTCGAATAGGTCGACACATGTCAAAATGGAGGTACAACCTATCCTGCTCATTCATATTTTCTCACATCCAATGCAATAATGTATATATATACATATAAATAAGCAAACTAGGATATAGAATCTACCAAGTGCGGGTCAACAGTCCCCAACTAGGAGGTTAAACCAAGCCACAAATGCAACCTCCCAAGTAAACCTGCAATCTGCTGCATGAAAAGCAGGGGTGGGCCTTGAATCGTTCAGTAGGAATAATGTAACCTCTATGAATTAATAATAACACAGTGATGCATGAAATATTTTAATAAAGCTCATATAAATCCAGTGTTCAAAAGTTTTACAAATCAACTTTATAAACAGCATTTGAGAAATGTGTGGGCTTTCAGTAAAAAATCAAATCCACCAGTAATAGATACAGGGCGAATGCCTCGCATGTGGAATGGACCGTCACATGTGGACAGTAGCCAAATCACGTCGCCATCCATGGTATTAACGTCACCATGCAGGGTCTATAGTCATATCCATTAGTATGGAATTAGCCTGGGTCACATATGCGTCACTTCAGAAGGTTCCTAGCATATCTAAACTTGGATCGAATTATATTATAGTACTGTTGATTCAGGCTAACAAACCTTTAGCTTAACCGGGCTACTACTAAACTAGAGGTCGGAGATCGTAGTCACATCCGCACCTAAATCATAATTGCCATGGGCCCAACCTTCAATGATATAATTTGATCCACACACACACACACACACACACACACACATATATATGAGTCCCGTTCCTGTGAGGACTTCCTTATATGAGGACTTGGCTTTTTGGCCAATGTAAAATAAGTATTTTGAAAAACTGACTGTTGAATTTAATATTCTTCCTATGTAAGGCAAGCATGCCAAAAATTACAGTGATCCGACCACTGGTTTCTTAAATACAGACAGTGAAAAATTAAATATCTATATAATGCTTAACAGTCTGTATTTAAGAAACCAGTGGTCCGATCATTGTAATTTTTGGCATGTTTGTCATACATAGGAAGAATATTAAATCCAAGGGTCAGTTTTTCAAAATACTCATTTTACATTGGCAAAAAGGTCAAGTCCTTATATAAAGAAGTCCCCATAGGAACGAGACTATATACATGTATGTCCTTAGAGATGTAATAACTATCCATTATGCCATGTCCACCGGGATGAGGCCGGGACCGTAGTCACACCTACAACCTGCATCCTCGCGTGGTAGTATATAAGATATATATAAATATCCAAGATCCATTGTAAGGAGGTCAGATACTGAATTCACACCTAAAGGTCCTTTGTTATGCACAACATCCATAGTCACGTAATCAGGAAACCCTTCAGCAGGCGTTTCCATTTTAAAACCATAGATTCCAGAGCCTCATCTCCACATTTCTTGAGCTGAAAATGAGGTGCGCAATAGATTCCCAAGCATAGGAGTCCATCGGTCATCAAACAATAAAACTAAGGGAGTCCCTAGGTCATATCCACAGGGAGTGGAATAGGTTCTAATGATTCTTAGGTCTTGCTACCCAATAAATGCAAAGAAAGTGTAAAATATGGGGGTTTTTTTGTTGTGAAAGATTTGTGCCAAATTAATGGCAAGTTGCGAATGAAAACTTGTTAAATAAAGAAGATGGATCCTATGGGTTCATTCCTTCCAAACCTTTGATAAATGAGTTCTCAAACAAAACTCAATCAAGATTCCATTTACTCTATGGTCTTGATTGGAGGATTTAACAATAGAGGCTTAAATAAGGTGAAATAAATGATAGAATGAAGTTCAATACTCTCTTGGGCATTTTCACAAACATGTAATATGCATATGTGCTCATTAACCAAACACAACAAGCTTAACTAGTCATAAAATGGTCATGAATATGAAATTAAAATGATTCAAAAGATGAGAGAGTATTTAAACTTCATTCCATTGATATTGAAAGCTTTTGAGATGAGAAAGCATCATTTAACTAGGGCTTGGATAGGAAATCCACCATAGAACCCACCTTGGGGTGTTTAGCTAGCCATAAATTGAAGTAAATGCACAAAGAATAACAATAAATGCATAAAGTCTGAAATAAATGCTTCTATATTACCAAAGAGATGAAAATACAAAGTTTTCAAGCCAAAAGTAAGATGAGACAACTTAAACTATTGATTACAAGTGAAAGAAAGTTAGAACCAACTAAATCTAACACTAACTACTTGATTAAACTAAGTATTAGCTAATCTAGAGAGAAATCTATGAGAACACTAGAAACCCTAAGAAATTCTTTGGAGAAAACCTAAGAAAAGAAAACTAAGAGAGAAACGTAGAAGACAAGCTTGTCCCCCTCCTTCACGGGTAGTGAGTAGTAAAAACATTTCCCTTGCTTTAGGGCAACTTAACTTTTTAGGAAAATTACAAGTTTGCCCTTAAAAAGTTCATCAAAAAGTGAAACAGAAAATTCTGCTGCGCGAGGGTCCTATTACCGGTAGTACGTCTACTACCGGTTCATGAGCTCATTGCCTTCATGCCAAAATTTCCTGAAAATTCCTATTACCGGTAGTAAGCCTACTACTGGTAGTAGGGAACTGCTTTTGCCAAAAAGCTTCAGAATTGCTTCCAAACTTCCTCAAACTCAAACCAAGCATGCTTCAATACTTTGTGACAAAAAGGAATCGCCAAAAAGAGGGCCTTCAAACCATTCTTTGACAACAAAAACCTATAAAACATGAAAAAGGAAACTTTAAGTCAAATGCATCGAAATTATAATATTTGAATTAGAATATGCGACAAAATGAGGTTAAAAGCTATGCTTAAGATGTGATTTATGATGCCAATCACACATTATATAAAACAGGTTTCCAAAATCACAATTCTTCCAAAAGAGTTGGGAATGGCTCAAATGTAAAGCTAATCGCTTCCTTTGCTCATAAAACCATTTAGAAAGTAGGGCATATACAAAATATTAACAATGTCTCATTTCATAAAATAGTTAAACAATATGCCCATCAATCTTGTTCATAAAACTGATGATAGAAAATGCCGAATTCCCACATTTAGAAATAATATGACACTCGTAAATTATTTCCACGAGAAATCCTTTAATACTGTTTTAGAATCATACCACACAATTTCTTTAGTTCATAAATAAGTATATTCCATGTATCTATTCAATAGATCGATAAACAACAATGTTCACAAGCATTTATAATTCATATCATTTTAAAGGTATTTAGAATCCACAACGTCTCAAATGTACAGTTATAAAATAGGCATATTACATTAACAGTAAAATGTTACTTATCCCTACCTAAATGCAACAATATTTTCAATCCTTTGCGGCTCCACGAACCTCCCAAATGTAATGTCCAATGCACCAAATGCAAGTAGCCCTTCCAAAGACCATCTAGTCTGATGAAACAAATAATGCAAAAGAGAATATCAAAACAAAGCACGACGAAAGCGAATCTTCAAAAATAATCACAAATCACTACCTCACCGCTACTCACGCCTTACCTTTTAACCCCAAACGCCAAGAATGGCTAATCCCAAAGCTTTAAGACTTCTAAGGCATATTCCCAAGCATGTCTAGTTGCTACATATCAAATTTCATGGCCAAATGTCAAGCGATTTAAGAGATATGGGTCGAAAAAGATGAAGTGTACGAGAAAGGGCAAATCTGGTATTCCTAAAATATTTCTCTCTCCACAAGAAATCTGACCTCAATACACTATATATAAACTAGACTTCACAAGATTTCTAGGTATATAAAGATCACTCAAAATGAAGTTCAGAAGAAAAAGATACAAGCGATTGAAGTTTGGGCTGAAAAAGGGCCATTACCGATAATGGGTCGACTCTTTATCAGTAGTGCTCCATTACCAATAATACACAAACGCATTATCGATACTGACACCTTGCTGTCCACTTTCGAGAAAGTGCATTACCGATAATGAACTATTGCATTATCTGTAATGGACACCCAGAAAGCTTAAAAATAGCCAACAATGGTGTCTGAGCCACCCCAAATTCAACAAACACTAACCAAACAAAACCATGTTAAAATACACCAACAAACCCTCAAATCCACACCCACACAACACATAAACATCTACCAATACTTCCCTATTCATCAAACACAAACCCATCAAAGATTCAACTTCAAAACCTATAAAATGGGTATGAAAAAGAAAATAAAAAGATGAAGAAGATAATAAAAAGAACCAAGCTTACCTCCACCAACTACGTGGTGGCGATGGAGAGCTCTGACGAACCTCCGGCGTTGATCTCCTCTCTGTTTCTTCATTCTTCTCTTGCTCTCTCGAGAGCTCACTCACTCCCTCTCCCTCGGGTTCAAATGGAAGAAAAGAAAAGGGGGGTTTTATATAATGACATGGAGGTCATTTTTGAATTTTTTTTTCCAAATAATAAGAAATAACAAATATACTCCACATGTCACCCATTTAAAACACATAAAGCAATAAAATAAAAAAAATCTAGGTTGTTACAAAAAGTATTCAAATGTTATTTTCACAATGCAAAAAGTATACACCGTGTAAATTAAGATAATTTCATATCACTTTTTTTTTTTTTTTTTTATGAGGGAAAAAAAGAAGGTGTGGACATCCCATTTTTTATTTATAGAATATGAGTCATAATTTTTATGTCCTATTGGTTGAGAATGATCGATCAATCATTTTTGAAGAATTAGGCCTCAAAACCTGAGTTTTCTTAAATTATCCTTTTTCCTTAAGGCTATTATCGTATGTAGGTTTCTTACCAATTTTAGGTTCATTCTTCTTGCATTAGTTTTTTAGGGAGTCTAGGAATATCCATGTCAAATTTCGTGTCATTCCGGTCGAAGCTAGATAGGTAATAAGAACTTTTGTGATTTGATGGGTAGAATTGTCATTTTTCTCGTATAATTTCCGAATGACCTCCGAATTCGTCCCAGCATGTTTCAATGGATTTTTATGGATGTTTAGAGTCTAGATAAATAATTTGCTCAATAATGGCATGGTTCGAGATCATTTTGTTTCATAATGGTCCATTGGGAGTCACTTGGCCATATTTACGTTTTTAACTTAAAATACCAAAAATTGATCATTTTTCAAGATAAATATTTTAAAAAACCTTGAAATGATTTTAATAAATATTTTTAGAACACGTTTCATGAAGTAAATTTTTAAAATTAAATCAATTTGATTAGCCAATTTTTCAAACTAAAATCAAGCTTAATGGCTCATAATAGCTAACCAAATTGGTTTAACCCAACCCCTTGACCATGGTTAGGTATTTTCAGCCTAAAACCTTCTAGAAACATAGAGGATTGAGTCCTGATTGTTTGGGCTTTTGAATCATTGAATTTGGACTTAAAATGAAGAAAATATGCCAAGAACAAGTTGGAAGGGTCCCGAAATGACTCAAACACTCACAAATTCGGGATTTTTCAGTTTTATCCAAAATTTTCTAATTTTTTGGCGTAATATGATAACTAAGACCCTTGAGAGACTTCATATAAACCCTTGGATTATTTGGATTAAATTTAACTCAACCGTCCATGCTTGAACCAAAAAATTATAAATAAGGGTCCCTTCTTCATTGTTTTTCATTCAATTCCCACTCAAGTTTGGAGAAGCTCTCAGCATAAAGAGATGAGGCTTAAGGAAGATTTCCAAAAGCCTTAGAGGTATTTATTCTTCTTATTTTCCTTCTAGTTTCATCATTTTTATTCTTCTCTCTCTTCTAGTTCATTAGGGTGAGTTTATCTCTCTTCTAGTTCTCTAGAATTAGTTCTATTCTAGTTCTCTAGAATAGATTCTCTTCTAGTTTACTAGAAGGAGAGAATAGTTTAAAAGTTTATTTCTTTAATCTTCTTTTTAGTATGTAGAATGCATATTAGGGTTTGTATGGTAGAATACATGTTAGGTTTTGCATGATAGTTTAGAATATCACATATTCATATGCATGATAGCTTAAGCTTTATTATTTCATGTTCTTATGCATGCTAGTTTTAGGGTTTATTATTTCTTATGCATGTTTTGAATTCATGTTCATATGTTAGTATGCATGTTTAGCTTTATGTTATTATTTTATGTATGGTTTGTGATATACAACTGTGAACGAGGGAGTGATTGCATAAGTTATGTTACTACCCTTGTGTTTACTTTTGTTACTATTTTCATGCATGCATAATGATAACATGTTAGTAAGTTGCATTTAGGATCATCCTAGTTAGCATGTTTAGGGTTTAGATGATTCCTAACATGGTTTAGAATAATTTAGGTTGTTGTACATACAACTTAAATTACTAAAGCATGTTAAAAATAAAAGCTTTTAGGGTTTTTAACATAGAAATTTCATTCTAGGTTCACATAGAAATCATTAGGATAAGTTTTCTTCATTTTTTGCATGTATTAGCATATTTAATTTTCATATTTTCATATTATTTAGTTGCTGTCCAGAATTGATTATTAACTTAGAAACATGTTTAGGATCACTTTTAACTCTAGTTTAGGTTGTATTAGCCTATAGAGACAAGTATGATTAAGTGTAGTTTAGAAACCCTAGGTTAGGAGAGGTTTCCTACCTCCATAGGACTCTTTTATGGTAAGAATTACAATCACACTAATTCCTTTAATTCAATTAGAATTCTAGTCTTAAGAGACTTATTTTCCAAAAGATTTTATTTTTAAAAAAGAATTTGTTTTCAAATAAAATTATGTTTTTCAAGTATTTTTGTCAAAATAAAACTCTTTGAAAAGGAGTTGTTTTTATCAAACTGTTATTTTTCAAAATCAATTTCTTTCAAAATAAAACCTAATTTGTATACAAGTCTTGTAATAAGAGTTGTATTTCAAATAGGATTTTCAAATAAGAATTATTTTCAAAATCAAAGTTATATTTTACAAAAGGAGTTATTTTACAAGACAAAGACTCTCTAGAATAGAGTTTTAAATGAGTTGGATTATTGAAAGATAAGCCTTTAGATAAGGATTTGCATGAATGTAGTTCCCTACAATAGGATGAGTCCTATGTAAGTTCGAACTACATGGACTTTGAAGTTTACTAGGAAACTAGTAAGATACATAGGCGCAAATAGAGTTCAAGTCCGCCCTAGGATACTAAGTGTCCTAGGTTTTTAGGAATTTGTTTGATTTTATTTTATTATGTATTTTAGTTAGCTAGGAGTTATGTGCATGAGATATTAAATAGTCTAAGTAAAATAAAAGACCTTTAATTAGGATGAAGTGAGTGCCTACAAGATGTTTCTTGGAACATTCCCACGTCAGAACCTAGTCTTGAATCCATCTCTAGCCGTTGATCTTGCTTTTCCAATATATATATATGGAGTTGTTTTGCTTTGAATAAAATAGAACATTTTTTAAAGGTTTCCCTATTCCTTAAAAATAAGGTGGCAACTCCTTTTCTTTTTAAAAAACCCAATTCCCTTAATGTGGATTGTATCGAATTCCCAATAGTTTACAGAAGGGTTTTTTAAAGAGCTTCCAAACACAGTCTAAATCTCATACATAATAATGTCTTGTATATTATTTTCTATACAAGAGCTTAACAAGATTTTGTCAAAAAAAGAAAAAGAAAAAAAAGAAGGAACCATGAGAGAAATGAAAAATTACTATTAAAAATTCTATAACTTACAACATATTTGGTGAAAAGTGAAAAAGCCCCACTTGCTGCTTTTGCGATTTGTGTAGATGACTAAAGAATAAAACCCTTCCCTTTTCTTTTCTACTACGGGTTGCGGCTTGTGCGATTTGTGCAAACGTTCGATGAAGAACACCTTTCCTTTCTCTTCTCTGCTTCGTGATGCGGCTGATAAAGAAAACCCTTACTTTAAGGGAATAGAAGAGAACCTCTGTTGTCCTAAATAAATAACCTTAGGGGGTTGAATAGGGTTTATGGAAAATTTTAATCAAATATTACCAAATAAAATCATAGTTCAATTAATTTCAGCAGAAGCAAATATATATAAGCAATTAATTGAAACGAGAGAGATAGAGAAATCAAACACAGCGATTTAACGTGGTTTGGCTCGCCTACATCCACGCCTTAAGCACTCAGCCCAAGGATTCCACAATCCACTAAGGATAACTCCTTCAAGGTGGAGAAACCTTTACATAGCATTCTTTCGAGGGCGGAAGACTCTCACCAAAGCTCACAAAGAACTTTCACAAGTGCTCACAAAAAACACTCCAAGTGCTCACAAAGAACACTTTTTCAATGCTCACCAAGAGCACTTAACCAATCTCACTTCCGGGTGGAGATTAAACCAAGAGCACTCAGCTCTTCTCACAAGAATTACAACAAGATTTGTGAATAAGTATAAATAGAGAACTTCTCAAAGAGTAGATGAAATACAAATTTAAGCTCTCACTAATATCTCTTAAAGTTATAAACTGATTTGACTCAAGAGAGAATGATGATTTTGACTAAATCATACAAGATTGATGATTAAACAAGTTGGTATAGATTTGTATATGATTAACTACTTGTATAAGACTCATACAATGAGTATTTAAAAGCCCCAAAAGAGAATATAGCCATTAGGCACACAAATAGAGCCGTTTGAGTTTTCAAAACTAGCCGTTATAAGATTCAGGGCACTCTTAGTCGACTGGACAAAAATGGTTAGTCGACTAGCAAAGTTTAAACTAGTTTGATTTGAAATCTGGGCACGGTTAGTCGACTAAGCAAAGAGTGTTAGTCGACTGGTAAAGCTTTTAGTCGACTAGACAAGCTATTAGTCGACTACTTTTAAATTTTCATAAAAGTTGCTTACTGCCACTACTCTAGTCGATTGGGCATTATGACTTAGTCGACTAGGCAATGAACAAAACTAATTTTTATGAAAATTAACTAATCTTTTGAGTTCATAAAAGCCCACTTTGAGTTTAAACATTTTTTACCAATAAAAGTGATTTTTTCAAGTTGAAAACATGGTCTATGAGGTTCATAATCTTTTGAGCCAAATTAATTTTAATCTTAATGAGAGATTTACAAATAAAGTCCTAATCACTTACACAAGATTGAAATAAAGTTTTCATGAATAAATCTTCAATTGATCCTCAAGACTTGTGTTAGACTTGTGCTAGGCTTGTGATTGGCTTTATCTTGTGCTTTGGCTTTCATGCTTGAACTTCAACAATGGAGTATTTAGCTTGCTTCAACAATTTTGGTGAATATGTAATATTCACATTCATTTTGCTTGGAGCTTGAGCATTAATCTTCTTCCATGAATCCTGTTTGTAGATGAAATATACTATATAGCAAATATAATAATCACTGGATATATTTCACCGCTATCAATCATATGTATGATATTCAATAATATATTCATTTGATAATGGCTAAGAAGTTCAACCAAGAACATATGCACTAAAGAAAATATTCATAGTACAATGTTTGTTATCATCAAAATCAATTATCAATCAAGGGTGGGAGCCATAAAGCTAACAACCTCATTAAGATAAGAGAAGAGAAATTAAGGTTAAAATAGGGGAGAAAGTTAGCTTTCTCTCCATCTTGTTTGGATAGCCTTTCATTAAGGGAAGAGAAGAGAAAATTTTAAGGTGTAATTTCCAACATTACCTTTACTCTTCTAACATTCCAAGCAATGTATATGGACAAAAGAGTAAATCTGCCTCCTTTCTCTTCTTTTCTCTCCAAATCTCTCCAATTTTGAGAGAACAAAAAAGCACCCACTTTCTCTCATTCTCCTTTCCTTTCTCTCCCAATTTAGGAAACCAAACAAGAGAAATGGAGAATAACTTAAAAGTTTTCTCTTCTCTCCAAGTCTCTCTATCCAAACACAGTAGTCTTTAGTGCTTTACTCTTTTCCTTTGTGCCTTTGTCATGGTGCCCTAAAATGCACAAGCAAGGCTTGTGACTACATACCTCATAATCTAAATAATGCATTTTTTTTCCTAGTTCAATAATACCATAACTTAAGAGCTAATTGTAAAATATATTTAGAAAAACCCACTATTGGATTAGATAAGCATCTAATGAATGCCATATTCGCAAAAAATCATAACGATTTAACGGTCAGTTTTTGAAAAATGACTATGGATGATTTGGTGATATTATTGAGAACAAAACAAACAAATTTTCACATTGGAATTTTTCAAAAATTGACCGTTGGATTACTATGATTTTTGGTAAACACGGTATTCATAAGAAGTTCATTCAATCCAACGGTGGTTTTAGAAATATTAGCCCAAGTTAGCCCTATACATGTAACTTGAGTCAGTCAATTACAAGTTGCACCTGGTACAAAGTTGTATGAAGTTATTTGAGTATAGCCAATGACCGTTGGTTAGATAACTTCTTATAAATGTCGTGCTTGCAAAAGATCACAGCGATACAACGGTCAGCTTTTGAAACAAGACCTAAAAATTGGTGATATTTAAAAGAAAAAAATATAAATTTTCATATTGGCATTTTTAAAAAATCGACCGTTGGATTACTGTGATTTTTGGTAAGCATAATATTCATAAAAAGTTTGTCTAATCCAATGATGGGTTTTTAGAAACATGCTGTGAAATTAGCCCTACACATGAAACTTGAGTCAATCAATTACAAAGTGCACCTGGTACGAAGTTGTGTGAGGTTACTTGAGTATTGCTAACAACTAAAGACATTTAGAAAAACTCACCGTTGGTTTAGATAAACTCCTTATGAATGCCATGCTCACAAAAAATCATAGCGATCCAACAATTAGCTTTTGAATAATGACTATGAAAGATTTGTGATATTTTGAAGAACAAAACAGAAAATTTATCATATTGGAATTATTAAAAAATCGATAGTTGGATAATTATGATTTTTTTCAATCACAATATTCATAAGAAGTTTCTTCAATCCAATGATGGGTTTTGTATTTTACAAATTATGGGTCTTTTCTTTTAGTAAGTCTTAATTACTCTAAAATCCATTTGCACTAGCTTTGTTTAAAATCACTATAGGAGAGCTATGAATCCACATGATTCTTTATAATTATGTTCAAACCATCTTTTCACATATCAAAATTTTCCTATTAAGGTAATCGAACTTTGTCCAACCATTCTATTTCCTCTCAAACTGTCTTAAAATAATTATCACTCATCTCTTAAATCAAGTGGAAGTGGATGAAAATAAAAATTACTTTTAACTTAATTTATTTTGTATATTAAAAAAATGTAAAAGTACATAAAAGAAATATTTTTACTTTTATTATTTGGTCTACGTACCGTAACTGATAGCATTCGAGATTATGTAGGATTATATATGAAAGATACTTTTTTGGCTCTCTCTTTAGCCCAATTATATATTTTTTATAAATGGGAGTATGGGATAATAGCAATGATAGAATGAGCGTGTTCACGAGCCCACAAATGAGCCTACTCATGAGCGTGTTCACGGGTCTATTCATGAGCCTTGTTCGCGAATGTAAACAAGCCAAGCCCTAGTCTGCTTGAGCTTGAATTGGTTTGTTTATTAAACGAGCTTGAGTTTGAGGCTTAGGCTTGGTTTGTTTAATAAATAAATGAACTTGAACGAGCCCTTATAAAACGCGTTCGGGAGCTGCTCACGAACAACTTAGTTCATTATTTGCAGCCCTAAGTCTAGCCCTTTTATTTGTCGATGAATCTGTTGGGATTATATGCCTTCAAAACTATTATTGTCCTTTTCATGTTTATAATAAATGATTTATTTCCTTTTATGCAATTCATACAGTGAACATTGTTTTTTATTTATGAGATAAATATGAGTCTTTAATTACATTAAATATGATTTATTCATACAAATGGTGATTTGTATGTGAGAGATATAAATCATAAACCTTGTAATTTAAATAATGATCACAACCAATAATGAGACTAGTAGGCATCTCATTTGTTAAGGTTGTAGTATATCAATCTTTGTTTGATAGAATTTGAAGTCTCTAATATCAAAGTGTAAGACTTTGAATTGATATACTAGTGTACTTGGTGCACTGAGGACTAAGAGAATCTTATTACATTAAATTACTATCCTTTGTAATGTGAATCTCATAAATGCTAATTACAATTACTCTTAATCCTGAGATAATAATGAACTTTAATTCTTTACTTTAGTTACTTTGATTTACCAATGAGTGAGGTCTTTAAGATCAACACCTCGGTATCTTGGGTAGCTAGGGTTTGGGATTGAGAGAACATTATTTATTAAGAAGGAATCTACCCTCTCTTACTTGAAGAGAGTAAATGCTCCTTTGTGCTAATTAAATGTTTAATTACTGAAACTGCGCAGTCATTTTAGTAAAAGGTTTGCTAAAATGTATTTAGTAATTAAAGGATTATTAATTAGGTCACAAAAAATATAAGAAATAAGAATATATATTTTGGATAGTAAAGGTTTACACTTTATTATATTCTTATGAGCATTAATTTGTGGAGGGGTACTATTGTAAGTATTTAGCATTAAGGGTTTATTTATGAATTTCTAAATTGGAGTGCAATAATTATTATTTAGTGGAATTAATAATTATTTATTGGTCATCTATTTAAATCAAAAGTTGATTGGATGATAGGATTGACCAATAAGAGCCAAATTAGAAACTCCCTTTAGTCCCACTACTAGTCCTAGTTGAAATAGGAAAGAGAGGGAAGAAAGCATTATAAATAGGAGGTCTCCCCCCTATGACCGGCCATCCCAATTCACTCTTGGCTTTTGCTTTCCTCTTGATTATTTTGAGAGCCCACACACTCTCTCTCTCTTTCAAGTTTTCAAGGATCATAGTAGTGAAGATTTAAAGGAGCTTTCAACCCCTTCTTTTCTATATAGTCTCTACAAGGACTCAAAGGTATGATCTTTGTTTTTAGCCATTAAAGAAACATGAGTTTAAATCTGGATTTTTTTTTAAATAGCTTCCGCAAGGTTTTAGAAACCTACAGAATCTGCTATTTAATTTTTGGTTCTTAAGCTTGTTCTTGATTTTTCTAGTTTGGTGTCTGAAACTATTCCATTCCATGGAAATTACCAGGTTTTGCTTACGAAAGAAAGAACATTTTACATAAAGGTGGATAGAGTGTTATAGTTATTGTACTTGTTTATGATTTGTTTATGATCCACCAAAAATGGTACAAAGTGTCATTTAGTTGTTATGTTTTCATGGAGAAATTGTTAGTTGTGCTAGATAAGCTAGAATCATTGGAGCTAGAATTATGGTGTCAAGTGAATGAATTGTACGAGGTTTATGCAGGAACTCAAGAGCATCAACTTGATGACATGGAAAGGACTGTATATGGTTCAAAGATAGCTTCTTGTATTGGCCTTTTAACAATAGGAAGGGTTATTTTAAATGGATATATATGAGATTTTATGTTTTTCTCCAAGGTTTGATATGTATAACACTTTGTTAGAGTTTATTTGAAATATTTATATATTTGCTTACAATGGTATTTTAGTTATTTTTTTCTGTTATAAAATGTCAACCTTTATGCTTGGTTATTTACAAAATATATACATATATTGACTTAAAATATTAAAAATTGATGAGTCTTAGGTAGGGATGTCAATTTTGCGGGTTCACCCGGGTACCCGCCCCGCCCCTATTGGGACGGGTTTTGGGTCATCCTAATAGGGTTAGGAGCGGGTTTGAGATTTTTTTTGAAAACCCTATAGGGTTTGGGATAATGGCTTAAAAACCCGTCCTACCCCAATTATATATGTTTATATATTTTTATTGTATTTATTTTATAGGTATTTTACAATTAAGTCCCTCCTTGATAAAATGAAATTTTAATCATGCCAGGGTTTTAGTTTATTTTACTCTCAGAAGTAGCAATTATCTTTAATGTTCATCAATGTATTTTGGAATTTGTTTTGGTGTTGAGAAAACTAAGGAAAGTAGAAAGAAAATAGCTTGTGGAAATCATCTCAACTATGTCCAATATTGTATTTGGTTAAGTTGAAAATGATTGATAATTTAATGTTCAGAGCTCTAGTTTCGTTTTTTTTCTTTTTGTTTGTGAGGCATTACTGCACATGCATAATCTTTATAATTTTTTAAGTTTATTTAATATTGTTATTTATATCAGTTTAAAATAAGATATGCCCCGTCCTGCCCCACCCTGCCATAGTAATTGGGACGGTAATGGGATGAGGTCATTTAATAGGGATGGGAATGGGATGGGGTTTTCTTAAATGGGACGGGGTTGGGAAAGAGGTGACCCGTCCCAAACCCGCCCTGTTGACATCCCTAGTCTTAAACATAAATTTGCTTTCATATTTTGTTTTACAGTAAAAAGTAAAAAGCAACAAAAAATGAAGAAGTTACCAAACATATTGTAGTCCCAAGTATTTGCCTTAAAGGGGGATGGGGTTTGAAAAAGGTTTAAGGCAAACTTTAAACAATTATGTGAAAATTTAAAACTAATTAACACAAATGCAATTTATATAAAAACAAGAACAAATAACCAAATATAAATTGCGAGAGAGAGGGAAAGAGAAATCAAACACAAAATATTAATACAATATATTAATTCTCTCCATTTTCTCTACTTCAACATGATATCAGAGCTAGGTCTTGGGTGGGCTCATATTTTCCATTCCCCTCACTTCCATGTCACTGCCTGGGGCCTTCTTCAACCGCAAACCCATGAGTCACTAATTCTCAGGCTTGAGGTTTCATCCACCCATGTACAACCTGGGCTGTATGCAGTATGTATCCTATGTCTCAATGCTCGGGGGTCTTTTTATCTAGAAACTCGTGGGCCTACCAAATCTTTGGCTTAAAGTTTCATCGCCCGTGTACATCCGGGCTGTACGTGAGGGGGTGTGTTGAAAGATTTGCCACACCACCCAAGCTTGGTTAATAAGTTCTGGAGACTCTCCACTTGGTTTCTCACACCACCCTAACTTAGGCTCGAGGCTTGGGATTTCGTCCACCCCCGTACAACCTAGGCTGTATGCGGTATTTATCCTATGTCTCAATGCTCGGGGGCTCTCTTTATCCAGAAACTCGTGGGCTTACCAAATCCCTGGCTCAGAGTGGTTTCTCACACCACCCAATCTTGGTTAATAAGTTCTAGAGACCCTCCACTTGGTAGCTTAAGCTATTGAGTTGGATCCTAGTTTCTAACAAATGTGATTCGACACTCGTTGCTCCGCGCCTTAAGCTCCTAGCTCAAGAATTCCTTAATCCACTACCACAATCTCTTTTAAGGTGGAGAAAACTTTTACATTATCCTTCTTCCGGGTCAAGATAGTAGAACTCAATTTGACTTCTGGTGGAGATCAAACCTTACAAACCAAGGAGCACTAACTTACTTATTTTCACAAAGGTTATAGCAAGGGACGAAGCCGGAAATTCAATTTAGGGGAGGCAAACTTTGGCTCGTTTGGACTAGCTTTGCCAAAAATTACTTTTGGAACTCAAAATCTACTTGATCCATAGTGATGAGTGATAATCACTTCTAGATGACTTGAGAGATATAGGATTGTAGGACAAAGTTAGACCCCCTAGCTTTTGTCGCAATAACTTCTAGTATGAAAATTTTAATATATCAAGAGTTGATTTGGGCATAACTCTAAAATATGTGAAAAGATTATTCTCCAAAAGTGATTTTAGGCAAAGCTAATACAAATGAGGCCTTTCATGAATTGTTAATACTTTATCCCAATTCAAAAAATCGAGAACGATTTTGTTCAATTTTTTATTGTTTTAGTCTGAGGTAGATTTAAAAAAAAATAATAATAATTCATTGATATTTGAAAAATTATATTTCAATTTAATATATTTATAATTGTCCTCTACGAGATCCCATCTTTTGAAAGTGTTGGGATGGGATTAGGGCTTTTATAGGTAGGGAAAATAATAAAGTGTGAGGAGTAGAAAAGTAAAATGAATGGGCCAAAAATAATTTTAGGGGAGGCAAATTCTAAATTTTAAACTTTTAGAAGGTATAAAACTAAAAATAAAATAAAATTGAGGGGGTCATAAGACTATATGTCTTCGCCCTTGGTTATAGCCCAACCTTTCTTCCACAAAATTTATAGTAGGAGTTTTGTGTATAAGAGAAACTCTGCTCTCACTAAGTTCTCTCAAAGATTAAACTATTTGGCTAAGAGAGAATGATGAAACTAGGGCTTAGATATCATAAATATGATGAATACTAATTTAGCTTGAGTTTGTGTATGTTCATTAGCCCAAACAAAACCAAAAGAATGAGTATTTATAAGCATGGAGGTCACACTACAAGGAAAATAGGTATTAATGACACTTGATTTTTAGAAATTATGACAGTTTTTTAAAATTGTCATATGTTCAAAAAAATAATGACGGTTGGATTAAAACTATCAATAAATGGATTAAAATGAATGGTTAAAGATGATGGTTTATTAAAAATATCATTTTTATACATATAAAAATGACAGCTTAATGAAGGACCGTAATCCTTTTATTTTTGGCGCGAAATTAGCAGGGAAGAGTTCATAGAACCCATGATTGTAGCTCCCGATCTCCCGCCCTCTCCCTCATCGTGCTCCATGTCTCTCTCCCTACCTTATCTCGCGTTCTAGTTCTTTCCATCTCTTCTCCTCATCGTTTTCCCTCTATCCATCTCTCCGAACCCTCACTACTCTGTTTCTGAACTTGGCTGGACCCTTCGACAATCACAACCTGAGAAGCGAGCTCCTGGTCCGAGTTTTTCATCACACGGACCATCGATTTCTCTCTCCCATCTCCCTCTCTCTCTCTCTCTGAAGATCCATCTCATAGCATCATCTTTGTAGCAAATTTTTTCATCAGGTAAGTTTTATATTTTATTTTAATTTTTTCTTTCTATTGTCTGGTTTGATAATGTGGATGATATAGATTTCAAATTTTTGTTAGGGCTTTTATTTTCTAGGTTATTGGGGGTTGGGTAATTAGGGTTTTTCTATTATATTTTCTCCCTGTATTTAGGTTGTGGTTTATATCAGAAATGCTTTTTTTGAACGGGTGACAAAGGGTTTAATTTGTGAAAGGCATGTAAGGAATGCCTTGTGTCTTAGCCTTAGAGTCTTGAATTTTCTAAAGCTAACATATATATGTGTAATGCTTATCGTGGCAAACTCCATATTCTAATTAAATTAGGTTTCTCGCATTAAGATGAAAATCTGAAATTAAGCTTTGTAGCATTGGGTATGAACCATTTTTTAAATATTTCTTGTAGTTGGTATGGTGACATTGGATTGCTTAAGGCTTTGTGATACTTCTGGGGTTGTGCTTGAGCTGTCTCCATGTTCTTCAGGTTGTGGTTTATGTCAGAAATGCTTTTTTTGAACTGGTGGCAAAGGGTTTAATTTGTGAAAGGCATGTAAGGAATGCCTTGAGTCTTAGCCTTACAGTCTTGAATTTTCTAAAGCTAACATAAATGTGTAATGCTTATCGTGGGAAACTCCATATTCTAATTAAATTAGGTTTCTCGCATTAAGATGAAAATCTGAAATTGAGCTTTGTAGCATTGGGTATGAACCATTTTTTAAATATTTACTATAGTTGGTATGGTGACATTGGATTGCTCAAGGCTTTGTGATACTTCTGGGGTTGTGCTTGAGCTGTCTCCATGTTCTTTAGGTTGTGGTTTATAACTGATTTAAGTAGTAAATGTTGGAAAAATAGATTGTAAAATTAGAATTGGAAATGGTCTATTACTCTATTTTCATCTAATTTAATGTATAAATCAATTATTATGGTATGTCATTGTAGACATCCATTTTTGACCATGAGTATGGTCATGAATGGTTGCCTACGATTAGAGGTGAAATAGGGGGTCAAAACCCTAAGTTGCCAGTTTTACCCTTTGTGGGTAATTAGATAGAGGTCATTATCACATGTAAGTTTTTAGGTCAGATTGAGTCGGTTCTTTTTGCATTAGGTTTTTAGAGAGTCTAGGAACATCCCTGCAAAATTTCATGACATTCTGAGCCAGGCTTGATAGAAAATAAGGCCTTTTGTGACTGAAGGGCAGTTTTGTCCTTTGAATCACAAAAGCCCTGAATGATTATCGATCTTGTCTCAAATGGCCTCGAGGCTTTGGCATAGATATTTAAAGTGTGTTTGGTACCTAAGTTGATCAGTGGCAAGGTCTGTGGAGCCTTCTGGCTCATGATTGGCTCTTAAGGCTCAAAATGCCCTTTTAAGCCTAGATTAGGGTTTCGACCGAAAGTGACCGGGATTCGATATTTTTATCAAACCAAAGCCTTCAAAGGCTTCAAAACACTTTCCTAAAATATTTTAAAACTTGTTTCAAGAAGAAGAAATAATTTCGAAAGCAATCGGTTAGCAAATTTCAAAACCCTAATTTGGGCCCAGCAAGCTCTAAACAGCTAATCGGTCGACTGTTTCACAAATCTTTGACCTTGGTCAATGCATTTTCACTTCAAACACTTCTTAAAACATGGAGAATCTAATCACGATCGTTTCGACGCTTGAATCGTCAAATTTGGACTTAAAACAGGCCCAAACGAGCCTGCACGCCAGTGTAGAAGAATGAAATCCACTCTGTCCCACATCGGAAAAATGAAAAGCTTGCTATAGCTTTGTGAACCTATAAATAGGGGGCCCTGAAATTAGTTTCAACACACAGAATAAGCTTTAGAGAATTGGCTTGGAGAGTAGAGGCTTGAGCAATTGCACAAGCTTCCCCGATAGCACTCTAGCTTAAGTTTTAAAGTTTTTGAGGTTCTTAGAGTCCTTGGAGAGAAGGCTTGGAGCTTGAGGAGAAGGCTTGAAGCAAGGAGGCAGAAAAAGATGTTAGTTTTTTTCTTCTTCTTTATCTTTTTATTAGTATGCATAGGATTTAGTTTATTAGTATGCATGATAGGTTAGGGATTAGTTTATTAAAATAGTTTTTTTTTTTCTTTTAGTTTTATATTGTTAATATTAGGTTTGTATTTTAATTATGTCTTGTTTGAATGATATGATTTGTGTTCGAGGGAGCAAGCAAAGGTAAGTTCCTTCCCTTATGATAAAATTGATTGTTTTCAAGCATGATTATTTTGATATATCATATTAGGTCGCATACTAGGCCATTGTCACTTCTTTTATTCTTTTATTTTATGGGTTTTAAACCCACTTTTTGATTACTTATAAATCTGTCCATGGATTTAAAGTAACTTAAAAATGTATTAAAACTCACTTTTTAGGCCAAAATCAACATAGAAACATGCCTAGGTTCACATAGAATAATTAGATTGCATTTAGGACACTTTCATGCATTATTTATACTTTTGATGATATTTTTTTATTTATTTTCCAGAAATCCCAGCATGCATATTTTAATGTTTTCGGTATTTAGACTAACCTAGGATTAGCTAGAAACCCTAGGATTAGGGGGATCACTTGATCCCACTTAAGACTATCATTTGTTGTAAGAATTTTTATAGTAATAGAGTTCTACTTGGTTTAGGATTCTACTTCGAGAACAACTCTAAAATTTTGAAAGTATTTAAAACGGAATGAAATTCCATCTTTTATGCAAAGAAAAGTGTTTTGATCAAATCCAAACTCTCGAAGCTAGAGTTCTACTTGGTTTAGGATTCTACTTCGAGAAGAGTCCTAAAATTTTGAAAGTATTTAAAACGGAATGAAATTCCATCTTTTATGCAAAGAAAAGTGTTTTGATTAAATCAAAACTCTCGAAACTAGAGTTCTACTTGGTTTAGGATTCTACTTTGAGAAGAGTCCTAAAATTTTGAAAGTATTTAAAACGGAATGAAATTCCATCTCTTATACAAAGAAAAGTGTTTTGATCAAATCCAAACTCTCGAAGTTAGAGTCCTAGATAAGATAGAATTCTTTTAGCTATATGGTTCATTACAATAGGAGAGTCCTAAGGTAATCGAACTACGTGGACTTTGATCTTTATCAAGCAATTGGTAAAGTACGTAGGCAGTCAATAGGGCGCAAGTCCAATCTTAGGTTGACTTCTAGTGTCCTAAGACCATTAGGATTGTGTATACTTTCATACTATATATTATTATTATATATTATATATCATATTTTGTGATTGATTAGATAACTAGGATTGTTTTGAAAAGATTTTCATAAAGCCCAAACTTAATTAGGAGACCTTTAATTAGGGCGAGGTGGGTGCCTACAAGGAGATCCTTGGAACCTTCCCACTTCGTAACCTAGCCCCCGAATCCAACTTTGATTCGAAAGACCATGCTTTTCCAAAATATGGGGTCAATGTTTTATTGAAAATAAAACTCTTTTTTGTGGTTTCCTTGTTCCCTAAAAATAAGGTGGCGACTCCTAGTTTTTTACAAACTCTTATCTCTTTTTCAAAAAACCCTATCTTGAGTGGATAATAGAGAAGGATAAACGTGGATAATAGAGAACGATAAATCGAGACGGATAAACATCATCCACAATCCACTCAAGATAAACATCACCCCCAAGAGTGAACGAGAGGGCCTCCCGATCCAGGTTGGCTGGTTCACAGTCATTATTATCGATGGATAACCAGTCTATGTCTGGAGAGCGGCAATCCCAAATAAAATAAAAAAAGAAAAATGATTAGTGATTAGACATGTTAGTCCTGTCTTGTTGTTGTATTTGCTTCCTTTCAGTTTTGATCCTATAATAAAGGGAGGGGGTTTGGGGGTGAGGGTGCTAGGTGTTTGCATGAGCTTCCACAAATCAATTCTAGAAATGATGCGAAAATCATTAACCTTCATTATTTTGATGAACCCAAGATAAAGTACAAGTTATTTATATTACTACTGTTACAAACTAAGCTACAAAACCATTACAAAACTGATTGAAACCAATTTGTTCAATTCCTCACTTCTCTTTCATTTCAGCTTTATTTTTTTTACCCATTAAAACTGATTGAAACCAATATGTTCAAGTTAGATTTACTTAAAATTAGTTCTTGAGAACTCTCTCTTCAAAAATTTCTTAAGAGTTGCATCAAAATTATCTCTTCAAATGTCAAAATTTTTGTTAAGGTCATATTTTATTCGTATATAAAAGAAGTAGATTCCATTACTTTGTGTTTGATGTAGAAAGAAAAAAAAAAAAAAGAGAATCTTGAAGTTTATTATTGATTTATTGGTTGATATATGGTTGAGTTTTTTTGGCATTCAAAGTTGTGCTGTTTTTTGTATGATTCTCAGCAATCAATGGAACATTAAAGAGCATCCAAGAATTTTCATCAGGTTTATATACCATGGCTTGTATCCATAATCATAATTAAGAGAGTGAGCTTATAGTTTCCCTTGCCTATATTCGATTTTTTCACAGCCAAGCATGGGATAATTAACTAATTATGATGAACTAGATTTAAATGATGAGGCTGTTTTGCTTCTTGTTGATCCCTGTGATAATTAAATTCATTTATTCATGTAGCTTAGGAAGCAAAAGAACTGGCTTAGTTTTTTTTGAATGGTAAGAGTTCTATCTTTATTGACGGTGTCCTACTAAACAAAACCAATGCAATGAACTCTTCTTGTTGGGTTTGAATTTTAGGACTGTTTTAGCTTGGTTGCTGGTTTAGTGTGTCATAATATGTTCCAATGACCTCTTCTAATTGTGCTTGATATTTTAACACTTGAGGTGGGACCTTAACCTTTGTTGTACACATGGTTACATAACTAAAATTTTACCCTCACCTCAAAAAAGAAAAACAAATGCATATATTATGTACGCTAGGTGGTTCCATCTTTTTGTGATATGGAATTTTAAGGTGTATTTGGTTGTTATAGATTAGTAGTTGTCATCTGTGATCCTCATTCCTTTGTGATGCTTACATGAAATATTTGATAAGTATTGGACGTCAATGGAGAAGGGGCTACTTTAGAGGAGCCAACAACTACTGTTGGGTGTTGTGCTGAGTGGCTATGTGGGGGTTATATAATAATACAAAACCTCCCTCACTTGACCCACATTGTACAAACAAGAAAATACTCTCTCTCTCTCTCTCTCTCTCTCTCTCTCCTGAGAATTTATTACTTTCTATAAGGTTTTTTTTTGGCCACATTACCTTTTTAGTAAGTTAAAATTCATTTTATTTGTTTAATTTTTTTTTTCATACAATTATATAAGTATTGACTTTTACCGAAACTTTTTGCACTCTTTGTATGTGTATATGTGTGCATTTGTGTTGTATGTGGGTTTGTGTACGTGATTTCTGTTTCGAGCTTGTATCATTTGAAGTATTGAAGTACTGATAAAAATTGTTTGTCTTTTTGATTTTATCAAAAGTTAAGTTAGTTAGTTTCTTATTTCAAATTATGCAGGGAGCTCTTATGGTTGCTGGGTTAAGATTTGTACCTAAGATCAAAATCACAAAGGCAGCAAAGATATCATCTCCACTTCCTGGTTGCTTCAAGACTTCAATTTCATGCTCCATTGTAACATTTTTTTTTTATTTCATACAAATCAATTTCCTTTGCCCCATAAACAATAGTGAAGCCTTTTTTTTTTTTTTTTTTGCTTTTTTTTTTTTTTTTTTTTAACACACGGTTTAAAAAAATTATAAAAATAATTTTATATATATTAAATTATGTTTATTTGGTCTTTATTTATAGTTCTTTATATCCATGCATATATATATATATATATATATATGCTTCAGGTTAAATTTAACCGGTTTTGGGGGAAAAATTGATTATAATTGAAAAAAAAAAATTCATGGCATTGTTAATGACGATTACAAACTATCATGGTTGTATTTTGAGCTGTCATGTTTCGTTAAAGAAAGATGATGGTTTAAATCTATCATCGTAAATCAAATAAAGATGATGATTCTAAACTGTCATTGTAAATCGAAAAAAGATGATGCTTCTAAACCGTTATCGTTCTGACATATTAATGACGGTTCAAAATTGTCATCAATCTTCCGTCTCAAAGATGACACATCTCCCAATGACACTTTTCAAAACTGTCATTAAATTAAATTGATGAAAGTTCAGAACCGTCATTAATAAAGTTTTTTGGTGTGGTGTCAATTTGACAGTTGGTGGTCAAAATAGAGCCGTTAGAGGCTTTTCAAAACTAGCTGTTATGCAGTCCCTGAGCAAACTAGTCAACTCGATTAAGACACTAGTCGACTAGTTTTTTCCCGACAAAGATCACCCCTACTAGTCAACTAGTTTTGTCAAAATTGCAAAACTTAATTTCTTGACAAAACTAAGCTACTATTAATACCTAGGGTCATTCTACTTCATTTTATGCACCTTTACCAAATATAACCGACTAAGTTCAAAGGTCCTAAAGTCTTTCTAGGCCAAGTTCATGAGCCAAGAGAGTTTATCCTATTAAAGAGATTTTACAATATAATTTCAACACTCTCACATAAGGACAATACAAAATCTTCACAAATGAGTCTTCAATCCTTGTGTTTGGTTTCATTCTTGAACTTCAACAATACTATAGCTCTTTGCTCCTTACTCCTTAGTAATTATGCAACTAATCCACTTGAGCTTAGCTTTCATGATCTTCTAATTCATGCTTGAGCTTGGCTTTCCTTGATTTGCCTCATTAATGTCTTGCTTCCTATCTTGAAAATTTACACTCAAATGTAAAACATTAGAAACACAAAACAATGGTTGTTATCATAAAAACCATATAACAAAGTTGGATTGAAGCCATAAGGCTAACACATACTTTTTGCTTTATTTATTTCTTTATTTTAAAGTGAGTGCAAAAAGTAATGTTACCACATATGCTCTTTAACCGTTAAAAGCATAAAGCAAAAAAATAAAAAAGAACTTTTTTTACATATAAAAAGTTAATAAAAACGGTGCCTTACTAACTCCCCGCTCACTTTGCACTTTACCCTACTTTAGATGATTAGCATTGCACTGTAATAATTTTTGTAGAACAAAAAAGCTTTAACATTGAGCCACAAAGTGAGCAATACAACTAAGATAAAATATTGAAAATTGTTAAAATATTATCATAATTTTTTTTTTTTGAGAAGTCAAAATTATATTAAAAATAATGTTAAATAAATAAATATAAACTTAACAAGTTTAAAAAAAAATTATAAATTAAAACAAAATTTTTATTAAGATAATTAGTAAAATTGTATTTGTTTTTCTTTGAAACTAAACAAATAAAGTGTGAATCATGTAATATTTAATCATTTGAGAAATTGATTTCGATCTAGAAAGGAGTTGGTATTTATAAGCATAATTTTAGTAGAGAAATTGGTAAAATTAAATTTTTTTTTTTTGTGAAAAAAAAAAAGAAGAAATAACATGTGAACCATGTAATTTTCGAACAAAATTTTTAGTAGAACAATTGGTAAAATTAGCTTTTTTTTTTTTTCTTCATAAAAATAAGAAATAAAGTATGAACCATGCAATATTTAATTATTTTATAAATTTAGTTCAATCTATAAATGAGTTAGTATTTATAAAAAAATAATAATAATTGAATTAAAGAAAACTGGTAAAATTTTATGGGACCTTGCTTATAAAAGAACTTAGATTTAATTTAGAAGACTTTTATTGTAATTTATAAAACTTTATGGGGTTTGAGAAATTGAGCTCTATTCAAAAAAGATTTAGTATATATTGATAAGTAATGTTTAGTTCAATTAGAAAGTCCCAACTACTTCATTGATGGAATTGTATTTGTGCACAAAATGAAAATTAAGCTTCAGCGGCAAAAATATTAGCAACATAGTGACTTTTGTCGCTAAAATTATCTTTTTATGTACTTTACAATTACGTATGGATATTGTGGTTGTACAAATTTTTTTCTATGATTTAGACTTTTATATAATAATAATAATAATAATAATAATAATAATAATATAGACTGTCTCAATCCTTTCGGCTAAAGTAAGCATAAAGCTAATAGATAGATACTCTTCTTTATGGATGTTATATATGCATGCCAAAAATCAAAGTGATAAAACAGTCCCTTTCTTAGAAATGTCACTGTCAATGATTACAGTTTTTCACAGTCTATATTTTTAGATATTGATCGCTTTCTTAGAAATGTCATTGTCAATGGTCACAATTTTTCACAGTCTATACTTTGAAATATTGATATTGGATCACTGCGATTTTTGGCATGCATGACAATAAAACATACATAATTATACTATTTAATCCAGCAGTTAGTTTCTCAAAATGTGCATCCCGCAGTTATCTATTAGCTTCATTCTTTTAACTAAAGTAAGCATATGCTGGATCATTTCCAATAAAATAATATAGATATAGAGAGTCCCGTTCCTATGAGGACTTCCTTATATGAGGACTTGGCCTTTTGGCCAATGTAAAATGGGTATTTTGAAAAACCGACCATTGGATTTAATATTCTTCGTATGTATATAGGCATTCCAAAAATCACAGTAATCGAACCACCGGTTTTTGAAATACAGACTGTTAAGCATTATATAGGTATTTAATTTTTCACAGTTTATATTTAAGAAACCAGTGGTCCAATCATTGTAATTTTTGGCATGCCTGTCATACATAGGAAGAATATTAAATCCAACGGTCAGTTTTTCAAAATACCCATTTTACATTGGCCAAAAAGCCAAGTCCTTATGTAAGGAAGTCCTCTCAGGAACGGGACTCTAGATATAGATATGGATGATATAATATAATATAAAAAGTACAGAAAACTAGAGTATAAAAAATTTTATTTCGAAATTTTTTTATGTACTTCTACAATTATATAGGGATATTGTCGTCGTTTACGAATTTTTCCACGATTTAGACTTATTTATCTCTTATAAAATTACTATTAAGGACAATATTTTATATATGAATAAATCTAAATTTCTTTGCACACCCACCAACTCTTTTCCAGTTTAATAAGGTTACGTAAACCCAACTCTTAGAAACCTTAACACTCTCAAAACTATAGGCAATTAATTGATCATGTGTGAGAATTCTACTAACGAGTTCACGTTGAGCTTCATAGTCTTCCCATGAACCGAGCTTTACAGTCCTAGTTCCACATTGAGTCCACAGCCACTATCGGAGTCCACTAGCAAACGATTTGATCTCTCAAATCACAATCAGCGAAATAGATGTGGTTGAGGAAGTATTAGGATCACTGATGATCAATCAATCAACATGCTACATAGAAATAGAATTTCTAAGGTAGAAGAAGCATGCTTTTCCAATTAGGGTTTTGTCCCCTCTAGGGTTTTAAAAGAAGCATGCTTTCCCAATTAGGTTTTTTTTTTTTTTCCTCTTTAGTGTTTTAGTAAGCGTGGAAGCTCTCTCTAGTCATAGAATAACCTAAGAGACGTATATATACCAATAAAACTGACCTTACAATAAGTGTATTATGTATAGAACTTTTTATTGGCTTAAAAATAAGTATTCTACAAAAGAGAATTTGGCCACAGTGACAAGTCCCAAATAAAAAAAGTTTCATGCGAAAAGTCCTTCAAATATTTCTTTCCTTCGTAAGGTCCCATTTAAAAACTGTTTCATGCAAAAAGCACTAATCTTTAAAAAATATTTTTCAAAATAGTGGAACTACTCTTGAGTGTATTTTCACTGTCCTTGGGCATTTTCATTGTCCTTTGGTGTATTTTCACTGTACTTTTTTGGATTTGCACTACGTTTTTTGGACTTTCATTGTACTTTTTTGAGTTTACACTGCGCTTTTTTGTGCTTCCACAGCACTTTGTTGAGTTTTCATTGCCTTTTTTTTTTGTTTTAGTTTTCACTATATTTTCTTTTGGGTTTTCACTGCATTTTTTTTTTATTTTCACTAATTTTTTTTTGGATTTCATTGTATTTTTTTTTAGTGTTTTCACTACATTTTTTAGTATTTTCACTGTAAATTAGAATTACAAAAAAAAAATCAGAAAAGACTAAAAAAACACAGTGAAAACACTCAAAAAAATTACCCCTCTCTTGTGAATTCATTGTAGAGAAAAGACTAAAAAACAAAGTGAAAACACTTTAAAAAGTGGTGAAAAGACTCAAAAATTAGTGAAAACAATAAAAAAAATACTTCCTTTCCTGTGAATTCACTGCATTTTTTTATAAGCATTTCTTTGTGAATTCACTGTATTTGTTTTACACTACATTGTTTTTTTTTTAAATTCCTCTCTCTCTAGATCATTATTGGGAATTTGGCCAAAAAAGTACGAAATAAAAATATTTGGGAAAAAGCTTTCATTTTTTAACAAATAGGGCATCTATTTATCTGCATGAACATAGTAAAAACAGTGTTCCGATCCCTACCATAGTGAGAAAAAGAACATGAACACAGTGAAAAGTCTGATCTATACCACAGTGAGAAAGAAGAACATGAACACAGTGAAAACAATGTGTTCTGAATACAATAATAAGAAAAAGAAGAAAAAAAGAATATCACCTCGGCATACACACTTTATTTATCTTTTTTAAATTCTCATCTTTACTATTTCCTCGTAAAATCATACTTACAACCTCCAATATATTCAGAGACAAAATCTTAATCACAAATTACGTACAATTGTAGAACCACACTTCTTAGATCAGGGAGGCAACACAAAGAAGAAGATCAGAAGAAGAAGACATACTTGCATAAATGGAAACCTATGGATCTAACGAAAACCATCAATCATTGACATACATGCAGTGAGGATTAGGCGGCACAGAAGGCAGCAAGATCATCACCTTCTTCCATGAACAAGCTACCAACAGTTTAATCAAATGCGGCAAAAAATGGCAATTAGAGCACCTCGTAATCCTTCATTACATCTCACTTCCTAGCCATACTTTGCGATGTCGGTTGCAGACCTAAGAAGATGATGCAAATGTTGGCTTGATGTCGGTTACGACTGTACAATGGAGATAACCATCGACTTGATGTTCGATTGCATGATTCAATACGTTCTGGAGTCAAAATCAGAGCCATCAATTGAGTGGGAGCCAATACGAGATGGGTCAGGTGAGGTTAAGAACTCACGCTGGAAAATATATGCGAGCTAATGGAGGAACAACGTCATGGAGAAATTTAATTTCTCATGATAATCCTCAAACAAGTGGGAGAAAAGGCGGGTTTTGTATGCCGTGAAGAAGTAGAAATTCCCGAGCCTCGCAATTGGCTTTGGTGGCTCAAGCATTATGAAGGAGATTGGAAATGGGAGTTGGAGGCTAAGAGCTTCGTGATATGGAGGAGATCGGTGATTGCCTGCGCCAAATCATATGGAAATCAGCGAAATCGACTATGGCAACTTTGACTTTGTTTCCGGCATTGTTGCTGCGTGATGTAATCAGTCTCACTCTCTCTCTTTCTCTCTCATGCTTCTGTCTTTCTACTTGTGTATCTCTCTTCTCTTTCTAGGTAAAATAAAATGAAATAAACAATAGTTAAACTTGAAGAGGAAGATTGCGAGGTGGAATAGTTTTGTCCCAACTATGTAAAAAAGACTTTTCGTATGAAATAATTTTTTGCAGGGTTTTTCGCATGAAATTCCCCTATTTGAGACTTATGGCTAAAATTCCCCTTCTAAAAATTGCACAAGCTGGAGCGATCCATGGATTTGGCCTGGATTGATCCATAACATTTTTGCCAAAAATTATAATTTTAGTCGATCCAACACTCAAAACATGCAAGGTTGATCAGTATTTCATCAATTTTAACCTCTAATGACCCAAATTAGATAATCCTAGGTTTAAGGTCCATTCTAAACCACTTAAGGTCAATTGAAACCTGGGGTCTAAGGTAACTTACCTTCTTAAGTAATCCAAGTGCTATCAAAAGAATCCATGACTGAATATAATCTTTATAGTTCTGCCCGTACATGTTTGGTGAGTTGTAAATGCAAGCTTTTGGATTATGAACTATCACAAATAGAGCTTTTGTCTTACCCAATTAGCCAACAAAAAACTCTGACTATAACAATATGGATTGGACTCTCTTAGCTCTCATTAACCTTAACTTAGTTGGACTTTAGGATCTTATGACATCATTTGTCATATTCTTTATTAAAGTTCATAAGTATTAGGTTGGTTGCATTTGGATCTAGCATAATGGTTCTTAGTGCTTTGGACTGAAAATAAAATTTTGCTTAAACTACACTTTCTAGTGCACTTTTCTCGATTGATCAAGATATAAGTTCTAAAAGTGGCATAGAAATGCTATTTTGCTTCTGACCTCACTTCAATTGATCGAGATATGAGTTTGAACAATCAAGATTGGCCAACAACTAGTTCAATCGATTGATAATATGCTAAAAATCACATAACAACTAGTTTTTGCTTTACACCATATTTAACCATAAGCTTATAAATACTGATATATTTAACCACGGGCTTATAAATATTGATTGTTTGAATCTTGGTTTGGCTAATGAACACACACAAACACATGCCAACTTAGTCTATATTATTCTTGTGTGAATTAAGCCCAACATTCATAAATCTCTCTTAAACCAAATTAGTTAAATATTTTAGAGATATTATTGAAAGCTTTCATTTGTTAATTTATTAATAAAAAAAAAGCATTATTGTACTTCAAACTATACTTCATCATTTGACCTTTACCTTGAAAGAGATTGGGTTTTGATATTTATGTCGGAAAAAAAGATTGAAGCATGTTTGATCTTCACCGATGCAATAAGATTGGATTTTCTATTTTCCACCTACGAAAGAAGATTGGTGAAAATGTTTCTCCATCTTGAAGGAGTAATCCATCGTGGATTGGGGAAATCCTCAGGCTGTGTTCTTGAGGCATGCATGTTGGAGGAGTTCAAACCACATAAATATCACTGAGTTTGATTTCTCTCTCTTATATCTTGTAATTTTTGTTTGTGCTTTGTGTTCAATTTTTATGTAAATTGTATAGCATTCTTAAATTGGGCAATTTGTTTTAATTTTTGCGTTATTGATCACACCTCAAAGTTTGTTAGGGACCTTAGTCACCCTCTCTAGGGTCATTATCTAGGCTAATAGATAGAGAGTAAAAAAAACCATTACCTTTACTGATTTTGCTCAAGAACAATGCAAGGAAAAGATGCATAACTGATTTATAGAAGAAGAAATGATAAGCAACAAGTATGTGTATAGAATAAAATGCTGGACAACATATGGTAGTCCTTTATAACCCTTATATACTCACGAGATATAACTGTCATGTCATTTGAAAGCAGTAAAATATCTTTACAACTATATCTACAAGGGCCATGACAAGGTTGTTATTTAAATTGCGTATGCTGAAGCAATAACTTTAATTGATGAGATTCAATAGTTCTAAGATGCAAGGTGGGTATTGGCACATGAAGAAATATAGAGAATTTTTTAATTAAGCTTGAATGAGATGTATTCAGCAGTCATAAACTTGTAGTCTTCATCTTCCGAATAAATAATTTATGTATTATTGGGATAAACAAAATTTTGAGAACATTACTAATTGGGATTTTGTTTCAAGGACAATGCTCACTCAATGTGTGTTCTAAAGATAGTAAAGTAAGAGCTTACTTCTACAAAGAATTTTCGAAGCATTATATGTGGAACAAGTAGGGTAGATGTCGGACTAAAAGAAAGAAAAAAGAAGTAATTGGTCGGAAAAATGGTGTAAATGCAGTAGAAAGAGAGAGATATTTACGTTTATAACTAAATCATGTTAGAGGTCCAACATTATTTGAGGATCTGTTAACTGTCGATGGGGTACGATACTTATCATTTAAAGGGTTTGCTCACAAGAGGGTATTATTTAAGTTTGTTGGCCAATGGCTTCCCTCGCGACATTTTGGGTCAAGGTTTTGATGATAACAAACATGTCTTGTGAGCTAATATGTTTATCAAGTGATGCAAGGTTCAAACATATTGAAACTATCATAAGTGAATCAAGGACTTAAGCAAGGCAAAATCAAGCTTATGGTTTGAGCCAAACCCAAGCATGCCTTATGGAGACTCAAGCACAAGTTGGATGAAGACTTTAGACACCTCAAGGACTTGCACTTGTAATATTTTATATTTGACTGTTTAGGAATCTTTATAAAGCTCTAAATTGCTAAAGTCTATAAATGCTTAAATGTAACATAGATTAACCATAGGAGGTTCCCAACACTTCATGGATTTATAGAAACCTTGGTCATTCGTTTTGTAATGGTCTTTGAAAGATCCTATGTTTAGTTGAAATGGTCTCTTACATTTTTATTATTAAAATTCGTTTTATTATGAAAAACTGGCAATGTCGTTCGAACGAAAAGTCCTGTTTGAACAGGACATAGGCTTTGTTTCGGAGGATTTAGCTATTTGAACAAAAAATGAGATTTTTACTAAGGCCATTCGAATGGAGCTTTGGGTTGTTCGAACAAGTTTCATAGGTTTTAAAATTAATGACTAGTCATTTCGAATAGCTCTCGAGCCGTTCGAACGGTGCACACAAAATTTTCAAATCTGATGCATTTGATGCTCTCAACCACCAAAATTGTGATGGATAGGTGGGAAATGGCTTTATTTGGATGAAATGGCTATTTAAACTCTCTTCCATCCTATGTGGATGGTTACCTAGTACATTTATTCAAATCTTTCAAGAGCATTTACTTCTCCATTGTTAAAACTCTTTCAACTACTTTGAGCATTCATTAGTCTTTAATAGTTGAAGAGTTGCTAGTGTGATTATATTTATTGTACAAATTAGCTTGTTGAAGCAATCGCTTTACCTATTTACTTGTTTTTGTTCATTTTATTGTGTTTATTTGTATCTTGCCTTAATACAATTTTTTTTGGTATACAAAAAGTGGCTTAGGTTTGGCTTAGACGCTATTCACCCTCCTCTAGTGTCTCTTGTTGGGATTATAGAGTCCCCTCGGAATGACTAAATGAGGCTATTATATTTCAAATGCCACAAGCACCTCACATGCTATTTGCAACTATATTAGTTTACTGTGAACCAGACAATGTGAGAAAACTTTGGAATAAATATTTGAAGTTATGTCCAAAGACTTCAAACAAAGCCATGGGAATTGTATTGATAAGCAAATATATGCACATTGAAGATTGTCAACTTTTTTTAGAAAGCATGGGGAACATTACTAGATATTATAATTTGTCCACTATAAATTCCAATCTTTCTAAAATAAGACATTTTCATTCAAGAGATATTTTAGAAGAAATGAATGTAGAAATTCCACTAGAAGATTATTCCATATCCTTGCATTTAAATCCATGGCAAGAGACTATAGATAAAATTGTGATGGATCAAATCCTTTTTTGTTAAAGTGGTGTATTCTTTATCGATGGCCCAAGTGAAACAGAGAAGACATATCTCTATCACATCTTGCTTGTTAATACAAGATCGAGAGGTATGATTGCATTCTCCATAGGAACATCAAATATAGTAGCATCAATAATGCCAAATGGTTGAATTGCACACTCACGTTTTAAGATACCAATCAATACCACTGGGACATGTTTACACAATATCTCAAAATAAAGTGCAACAACGAAGTAATTAGCAGAGTGAAACTTTTATATAGGATGAGGCACTTATGGAAAAACAATATACATTAGAAACACTTGATGCATGGAAGGTGAAGGGACATAATGAGCAACACCAAATTATTTGGTGGAAAAGTAGTGGTTTTTGGAGGAGATTTCTGACAAGTGCTACTAGTTGTTTGCCATGATATAAGAGCATAAGCAGTTAATGTAAGTGTGGTAAAGTTGCACCTATGAAATTGAATGGAAAAATTGAGCTTAACAATAAATATTAGAGTAAGGACAGATCCAAGCTTTGGTGAATTCCATATTTGGATTGGCAATGGAGATGAACCAACAATTAATGATGATATGATTTTACTTCCAAATGAAATTGTGATTAAGAACGAGGATGATAAAATTTCAAAAAGCAATATAATTGTCAACATCCTCCCATTTTTACAAGAAAAATGCCAATTCATCACTATACATGACAAAGTGTGTGATTCTTAAGACCATGAATGAAAATGTGGACATGTTGAATACGTGGACAAACTGAATGAGAAAATGATTAATATGTTCCTAGGCAATAGTAGAACATTTAATAGTTTTGATGGAGTAATTGATGACACGCACAATTACTATCAAAAATAATTTTTAAATTCTTTGATGCCCTTATGGACTTCCATTACATAAATTAGAACTCAAGCCAAATTGCCCAATCATGGTGCTACAAAATTTAGGTCTAGTATGATTTGTGTAATGGTACTAGAGTGGTGTTGTTAAAGATTTGCTAATAACGTTATTCATACAGAAATAACAATCAACCAACATGCTGAAAAACAAGTGTCACTTCCGAGAATCCCACTTTCATTTGTTGAAAAAGAAGGTAATACGTTCCAATTCAAGAAAAAGCAATTTCCAATACGTCTGTGCTTTCCAGTCATGCTGCTACAAAATTTAGGTCTAGTAAATGGTCTGTGTAATGGTATAAGAATGGTGTTGTTATGGATTTGCTAATAACGTTATCCATACGGAAATAACAATCAGCCAACATGTTGGAAAACAAGTGCAACTTTCAAGAATCCCACTTTCACTTATTTGAAAACAAATGTATATAATCCATTCCAATTTAAGAGAAAACAATTCCCAATACATGTATGCTTTGCAATAACTATAAATAAAGAATGAACTCAAACAATACCCAATGTGCGAATGTATTTATCCCATCATGTTTTTGTGTGTGTGTGTGTGTGTGTGTGTGTAGTTAATAAAAGAAAAATAATGTTCGCATCCTGGATGAAAAATGTTAAAAAAAAAATAAAAATATAATGAATAAACTCATGCAAATACAACTAACTAAGATCCCACTTTCTGGATTGTGTGTTACACACAAATTGATTCAGATAATCTTATGGTTTTTAATTAGTTGATTGTGCTAAACAAGGGAGATTATTCCTTGCTAGCAATCAAGATTTCAAATTTATAAAAATTGCGTGTTATAACCTTAATCTATTTAGAAACCAATTGAGCATGGGTATCGTCCACATGGATTAAAGACTAAGCTATATAAAATCTATAGATGAGTCCTAAATTAGTTAAAGAGAGAGAATTGATTGTTGGTTCATTGAATTAAAAAAATAAAGTAAATAAAGTAGTAAATTGTAAAGGGAAATCAAATGGATAAAAGTCTTGGGTTTTCGAATCTGCCTAAACTCTTGTAAATTGCATTATTGAAGTGAATTAGGGTTTACAAGTAGTTATGGTAAGTGATGAATCAAGCTACAAGCCTAAAACATCATAATAATAAGGGTTCTTAACTTATAAGTCCCTAGAATAAGATTTTTGTACCAAAAAATCCAGGTGAAAAAGATTTGCACCTAATAGTCCATAAGAAAAAAAAGTGTCCAAAATACTCCCGTTTTATACTTCGGAAACCAAAATAGAAACAGAAGATTTTAGCTCCCGAAATGAAATTTACTAAAAAATGAACCCCGCCCAGCTGTGAATCTTTCTCCATTAAAGTCAATACTCATTAGTTCTTCATCTTCCCACAATTGATTCGACAAAACTCACAAATTTTTGAGGAAGCTAGATGTAAGGTCGGGATCGTCTACTCTGTCGAGTTGCAGCACTTTGTTCATCATGATCACACATCAATGACGCCGAAAGGTTGAGTTTTTAACGATAAAAAACATCTCAATCATGATCCATTGAATCAAATTTGTTAAAAACCTATATGTTTATGGGATTTTTTTTTAAGGTTGGATTTGATCATTTTTGCTCTACATTTGCCTTACCCGCGATCTATTATTAAATGTTTGCTGGAAACTTGTAAGATTATGGGATATTTTTCAACCGTAATATCTCAAATATGATCTTTTAAAACAAATTTGTTAAAAAATAAATTGAGATTTTTATGGGTTTTTTAATTTTCTTATGCATTTTTGGCTCAATAAATAACTGATATGTTTATGGTTTGTTAAGGCTAGGTATTTGTTCACCACCAAAAATAACGAGACAATAGAAAAGAGGCACGTAGCCAATTAAAGGATGAACTTTAATGACCAAAAGACTTACCAATCAAGAGAGGACATATCTCCAAATTAGTTTTAAAGAAAAAAAATTGGAAAAACCAGAATCCCCTCACTTTCTCTGGAAAAAAACTACCAATAATTGCTATAACAGTTATTTTTTAGACCTTTTAAGCATGTTTCAATTCTCTTTTATTAGAGAATGCATCAAATAACTGCTAGTAACTATTGTAGCAGTTATTTTTTTGAATATTAGACATGTTTAATTATGTTTTATCATAAAATGCATCAAATAACCATCAAATAACTGCAATGGAGATTATTTTTTGAATATTGAAACATTTTTGGTAGCTTTTTATAAGAGAATGCACATGTTTTTGTTCAAATTCACTTAGAAATCAGTCTGCAATAGTTCTCCAAGTCAGAATACAGTTTTTGTTTTTTATAGCCAAGTGAAAGTTCCAAATTGGGTTGAGGACGTACAGTTAGAAGCTTCAAACCAATCATTTTGCAGCAAAACTGCTTCACAAAGTACACATGGACTCCAAACATGATGCAGGAGCACTTGAAGCTTGTCAACATCTCATTTGACATGGGTTGAAGGCAGTTGCTTCTCAAGTCTATAAATACGTGAAGAACTCTTCATGCAAAAAATATTGAATAAATTAATCCATCAATAATCCTAATAAATCCTAATAAAACATTAAATATTCTTTAGTTAAGCTAAAACACTAATATTCTCCACAATTTAACAAACAATGCGTGCTTTAATAACCAAAATAATCAAAAGATATTCTTTAACCCAATACCCAATAATGCATACTCAATAATTACATTAATACTTTCTCATAATCACTATTACGAATAAATTAATTAACCAAATTTTCAACTCCAAATAATAACAAGAAATTATCTCCTCGAGGAATCATAAATAGCTATCGCAACTCCTTGCCTAATTGCGCTTCACAAAACTACACCTACCTCGAACAGTTCTTAAACTGAACTACTAATCTAAAAATATGGAGTAAGGGTGAGCATAATATACGTAGGAATAAGCCAAACTCCACGAATATTTTCATAAATTCAGTTTATAGATATATTTATTCATAAATCAAAGTTCATAACAAAATACAATAATTATTCAAACAAATTTTAGATGCCAATTATAAATATTAAAATTGCAAATGACAAATCAAAACCATTTGATCTCTAATCTACGATACATAATATGATTTAAAGGTCTAGACAGCTGACCCGAAGGTCCTACGGTGCCTTTATCAAGTGAAGACTTTTAACTATGCATTGGTACTAAAAACCAGTAACTTATCCTCTACTGCTCAAGGCCGGACTACTGAAAAAAATCAGAGATTCAAAATTCATAATTTTCAATGAATGAAAACATATCATATTTTCATAATCAAACGAACTTTCAGATATCACAATCATTTTGGCAATTTATTTCTATTAAAGACAAAAATAAGAATTTTTCTTAACTCATAATTTTATCACACGATATTCAGTTCGGAGATACAAATCAGTTCAAAATCATATTTCAATTCATAAAAATTAGTTACAAAAATTCATTGGGTTAGTAAAAACAATTTAATCTAACATGTCATATTATACTTCTCTTACCTTAGTTGATGTATCCAACAATCCCAATGGGCAATTTTTACAAATCCTAACACTCAATTTGACAAAGACCAATAAATCCATAATCAAATTAGAGCCAAATAATTTTTAATTGGCTTTATCTATTTTGTATAATTACATGTTGCATTTGGATCTTTTTTTGTAATAACCATAATTTCTAATGCGATAGCTTTATACTAAAACTGGAGTCCATCAAACATGATCTTAACAATTAGCTATAGCATATTTAACATATTAGAATGATCCCCGATGTTCATATTTAGTGTAACCCCAAAAATCATAGCAAAAACCCCCAAAATCTTATGTTTCCTTAATTTTTCGGTAAAGGACCATAAAAATTCCGAAAATTACAGAAAAAAAAATCCTAAATAAGTTTCTTGATGTCTGTAAAGGCTTTAGAAATTTTCAAAAATATCTCACATGATCAGCTTTGATGATCCTCTAAGCCATTGATAAAATCTCTAATGTTTACTGACTTTCTTTCCTTTCTCATCTTACGTAACTGTGGAGGCTAGTTTTAGGGTTTCTAATAAAAAATTGGCTTTATATACTTTTAAGTTCACTTAATTTCTAAAATAAACCCTAAAGAGATGTAAAATATAATATTGACCCCAAAACTTTGGGTTATGCCACTTTCCTTATAAATAATTGACCTTTAAGCCTCTTAATTAAGCCAAATTCTAAATAAACCCAACATGTGTCTTCAAATACCTTATTCCTATAAGATAATTATTTAATCAAAGTTGAAGGTCATCTAATATATTAATTGAATCTTTTAAAAAATCATTAAGGTTGAAAACACTGGGTATTTGATCATGTCAAACAAGGAAAGTTATTCTTTGTTAACAATCAAGATTTAAATTTATAAAGAACTCATGCTATAACCTTAATTCATTGAAAAAGTGATTAAGCACGGATATCGTCTACAGGGATCGAAGGCTAAGTTATGAGAAACCTTAGTTAATTTGATTTTAGTTAAGAATAAATTGATTGATTGAATGGTTGGATTGAATTAAACTAAATAAACTAAATTAATAAAGTCGGTTGTTTGGTAGGAGAGAATCAAGAATAATAAAACCTTGGTCTTTTTGTGAAAACCCATATTTTATTTTAAGTATTTTTGAGTACTTTTATGATTTATTTGGTGACTTGGAAACGATTTCATTGTTTTTGTTGAAAAAAAAAAAAAGCCTTTTTCAAATGACATTTGTGTCCCATATTATAAAAGCTCACCCACCCCTTTCATTCTCCCATTTTGTGAGAAAGGAGAGGGAGACCCGAGAGAGAGAGAGGGGGCGTCGTCGGAGGTTGCTGAAGGTCGCCAGAGCTGCGCCATCGCAGGAGAAATGTGAGCCTAGTTTCTTTGTTCATTTATTTCTTCTTTTTCTCTTCTTTCCTTCAAAGGTTTTAATGGGTTTTTGGGTAAAGTTTGGATTTGTGATGGGTGATGAATGTGGATAGTTCGAGAAGTGTTTTTGTAATGCTTTAGTTTAGATTTGAGGATTTGTTGAAGGGTTTGGGGTGTTGTTGAGAAGGTTGTGTGAAAAATGGGTTTTTTTTTATGAGTTTTAAGTTAAAAATCTTGGATGATATCTTGATTGGACCCTTTGTTTTGTGTAATATTGGTAGATATAGTGTATTTGAGGTTTATTTTTTATGGATCTAAAGTTTGGGGATGAGTTTTGGTGGTTTGAGGGTCGTTTATGGAGTTTGGGGTGTCTTGGCACTGTTTTCTCCCAAACTAGGTTCTGTCCGGACGTAATTGGATCGATCTAGATACTTTTGGATCAATCCAGATATTTTTGAATTGATCCAGGATGGGTCCAGAATATGCATTTTTTTTCTATTTCTTAAGTCTTATTTTTGTCTCGATTTCAAAAGCGTGTATCCTCATCCGAACTCCGATTTGGGCGATCTTTATATCTAGAAAGCTTGTGAAGTCTAGTTTCTAAATATCTTATTCTTGTAGTCAGATTATATTTGGAGAGAGAGATATTTTAGAATACCATATTTGCCCATTTGGTGTACACTTTGGCTTCTTTGGGGTATATCTCCTAAACTGCTTGGCATTTGGCCATGAAATTCGATGTGTAGTGTCTAGGCATACTTGGGAATATGTCTACGAAGTCTTAAGACTTTGGGGTTAGCCATTCTTGGTGGTTGGGGTTAAAAGGTCAGGCGTGAGTAGCAGTAAGGTAGTGATATGATTTGTATTCATTTTAAAGATTTGCTTGCGTCGTTCTTTGTTTTGATTTTATCTTTTACATTATTTGTTTCCTCATACTGGGAAGGTCTTTGGGAGGACAGCTTGCATTGGGTGCATTGAGCATTACATTTGGGAGGCTTGTGGAGCCATAAAGGGTTGGAAAGCACCGTTACATTGAGGTAGGGATAAGTAACATTTTACTGTTAATTATGATATCCTTGTTTTACAACTGTTATGAGAACGACATGAGCTCTAAACTCTGATTTGAATGATATGATTATAAATATAGATACATGGAATATAACTGTTTATGAACTGTAGAATTTGTGTGGCATGATTATAAACTGTATCAAAAGGCTTCACGTGGAAATGCTTTACAAATGACAAACTGTTTATAAAATGTGGGAATTAGGTTTCTATCATTAGTTTTATGAACAAGGTTGATGGACATATAACCAAACTATTTTACGAAATGATATACATGTTGTTGATATTCGAGTATGCCCTATCTTATAAATGGTTTTATGGATAAAGGAAGTTGCTAGCTTTACACTTGGGACATTCCCCACTCTTTTGGAAAAGATTATAGTTTTGGAAATCTGTTTTATATAACTGTTTGAGCTAAGGCTTTGGAAATACTTGGATTTAAATGGAAACACATGCTTAAGGGTTTCTGGATTATTGTATATTGGATACCATGCGTGACAAAGGTGTAGGTGTGAGTTCGCTCCTTAACCTCCCAATGATAGACCTTGGTTACAATTATACTTCCACGTGAGGATGCAAGTGGCAGGTGTGACTACGGTCCTGGCCTCATCCCGGTGGACATGGCATGATGGATAATATATATATATATATATATATATACATAGACTTGACCCATTAAGGTCTGGACCTTAAATTAATTTAATTTAAGGTCCGCTCACTATTTCTCATACAGTCGATGGTGTTTTGAAAAAACAACCGTTGGATTAGATAATATTCTTATGTATGTTATGCCTGTCAACAATTATAGTGATCCAACAATCGGTTTTCAAAATATAGTCCGTGAAACACTCTAACAGTATTTACCATTGGATGCTGTAACAACTGTTTAACAGTCTGTATTTTAAAAATCGACCGTTGGATCACTGTGTTTTTTGGCAAACATAACATACATTAGAAGATTATTTAATCCAATGGTCAGTTTTTCAAAATACCAATCCCAATAAAAAGTGGACCTTAAATTAAGCTTAAGGTCTGGACCTTAATGGATCATCTATATATATGTGTGTGTGTGTGTGTGTGTGGATCGGATTATATCATTGATGGTTGAGCCCATGGCCCTGATAATGTTTTAAGTGCGGATGTGACTATTGTCTCCAACCCGGTTTAGTTGTATCCCGATTGAGCTAAATGTTTGTTAGCTTAAATCAACAGCCCTATAATATAATTCGATCCAAGTTCGGATATGCTATGAACCCTGTGGGGAGACATGTATGCCACTCAGGCTGATTCCATACCGATGGGTATACCATGGACCCTACGCGGTGACGTATAGTGCCATGCAATGGATGATGACGGAATTTTGGCTATGGCCCACATGTGACGGTGCATTCCACATACGAGGCATATGCCCTGTGCACGATATCGATGGATATGGTTTTTCACTAAAAGCCCACACATCTTTTAAATGACGTTTTATAAAGTTATTTTGTAAAACCTTGAAAACATTGGATTTATCTGAGCTTTATTTAAATAGTCCATGTATCATAGAGATTACATTATTCCTACTGAGCGATTCGAGGCTCACTCTTGCTTTTCATACTGAAGATTGCAGGTTGACTTGGGGTTGCATGCTCAGCTTAGCACAATCCTTTGCAAAGGATGGTTGGATAGCTTTAAGGTGGTTTCTGCATGAACACTTGTATTCTTATACTATATGTATTGTATGTATTGGAATTTTCGGATAAAAGATTGTTTGTTGTGCAGCCTACTTGCCAAGGATGTTGGCATTATTATTTGATTTTATATATGTATTTATAAATGGCGATTGGGACATAATGTATGGACATGACATTTCATTTTGTTATATATAATTCTTGTGTCTCGTAAGGAAATATGAATGAGCAGGATAGATTGTACCTCCATCTTGACACGTGTTGACCTATCCGGAAGGGTCGGTATAGATGTTAGGTTGGGGCGTTACACTTTTTGAATCCACTTAACTTGCATTAATTGTACTAATTAGGTTGAATTAAGGTTTATGAATATCAATGGTAGGTGATGAATTAGACTACAAGAATAAGCCATCAAGAATATCATGCATATATGAATTAAGCATGAATCATCCCTTTAAGGCGTGGACTGTCAAACAAATATGCACAATCCATCTAAGTAGGGCATGAACCATCTAGCTTCACATATACATGTTCGATAAGAACCATTGTATAACAAATAGAATTGAAATCATAGAAAACAACTATATTGATAGATAAAAATATTCAAAACCAAATTACATAGAAGCAAAACCTTAAAGTTATACAACCGCCATAGAAATTTAATAAAAACCACAACCCAATCATAATTAACCCAATTAAATAAAGAAAAGCTTCATCTATTACCCAAGAAGAAGAATTAGTTGCCCATGGTGGAGATAGAATCCTCAAAACGCTCCATTCCAAGCATAAACATCAAACCCTAGGATAAGGAAAGAGGAGAGAGAAAACCAGAGAGAGAAGATGTAGAAAAATCCCAAGCAAAATCCAACCCCTATTACATCTTAAAAGTAGCCTTAAATAGGCTTAAGAAACCCTACAAACAAAACCTAGCCTAAAGCAATCACAAATGTTGCTTAAAAATCAAGTTTCCAAAAATTATAAATTTTCCCAAGTCGCCTCTATCAATAGTCTATAGGTGTCTATCGATAGACTACTGTAGCAAACTTCAATTTCTGCAGAAAATCCCATCTGAGGTTGATGTCTATCGATAGAGTACTGTAGCATCGATAGAAATTCTATCGATCAAACTGGAATTTCTTCTTTTGCTGCATTTTTGCTTCCTAAAGTCCTCCAAGGCCTTCCTTACATCTATTTGATGATTCTTTCTACCTTTTGACTCCGTTTTTAGCTCCAACCAAAGACGACTTTAAAAAACTGGCCTCGAACAAGCCTAAAATGACACTTTTGACGAAGAACTTCTGCAAAAATAATTTATTAACATTAAATTCCAATCTTTAGGAAAACTAGCAAAGAAACAAACATAACTCAATAAAAATATGCCCAAAAGCCTTATTAGTAATCCATGATTGCACAGCAATCAGTATTACATTCTTTACTCCTTAAAAGTAGTTTCGTCCTTAAAACTTCACGTACCTTAATTTCTAGATAGATGAGTAGATTTCATAATCATATTGTCATTTGTCTCTCAAGTAGCTTTTTCCAGTTTATGATTCCTCCAAAGGAACTTGACATGCATGTTAGTGCTAAATCAACCTTTAACCCAATATGCGAACAAAGGTTGCGTGTATTACTTTGAGAGAACTACTTGAAAACTAGCAAATGGACTCCTCACCTATATATAGCCAACCAAAGAATCATCGAAAAGCTTCTAGTATGTACGGTCTAGAGTATTCTACACAACCACAATGATCAAACTGATACATGAACCATTATGCACCCTTGATTACTTTTGTGGTAATGCTACTCTATAAACCTAAGTACGAACTTTCTACAATATCTGAAAGGGTCCAACTTACCTATTTTTTTATCAAATATAATTACACCTTTCATTGGAGATATCCTCAAGAAAACCAATTCAAATTTCAACTTCTATTTTCTATTGTTAACATAACTCTTTTTCTTGCTTTGAGCTACTTTAAGTTTCTCTCGAATCTGAACAACATTTGCTAAAGTCAATTTCATTGACTTAGGGTCAATAAGCTTTCACTCTCTAATGTCATACCAACAAATAGGTGATCTACATTTTCTTTCATACAATACCTTATGTAATGCCATATTATTATCATGATAATTATTATTATAAGCGGATTCCATGAAAAGCAAATGAGTATACCACGTGCCCATCAAATCTAGATGCAAGCTCTAAGCATATCTTCCAAGGTTTGAATCGTTTGTTCAAATTGGCCATATGTCAAAATTAAGGTGAAAGATTATACTAAAATTCAACTTAATCCCAAGGGCAGTCTAACGGCTTTCCCAAAAGTGAGAAGTAAACCATAGATACGATTGATACCTATTAGATACGATTGATACTGATACTCTATAAAGCCTTGCGATGTCCTCTGCCTCATATTCAAATCCTTTTTGATAAAATAGATACTTTAGGCTATTATGATTTCTGAAAACTTTGGATGTCTCCCTGTACAAATAATGCCTTCAAATCTTTAATACAAAAATCATAGCAGTTAACTCTAAATTGTGAGTAGGGTAGTTCAATTCATATGGTTTAAACTATCTTGAGGCATAAGCTATCACTTTCCCATGTTGCATTAGTACACAACCTAGTCCTTTTCTAGAAGCATCACTATATACCACAAATCCTCCAAAACCCACTTAGTTTAGTAAGTACTAGGGCAGTTACCAACCGATTCTTCAACTCTTATGGTAATGAAATTTTCAATGGATTGATGTCATTTGATCAATCAAAGTTAAAATTTAATACTTCAAATGATATCAGTGTCAAATTTTAGTATCTATGTACTCTAATATATTAATAATATATTTTGACATTTTTCATATTTTTAAAGAAAAAGTATAATATGGCACAAATGGCAAGTGTTATTTGAGATTTTAAGGTGTCAAATTTGACAGCAAGGGTTATTATTGTCAAAATTTGGTACCCTAAATGGCATACCATTGGAGTAAACTAGTTGATTATATGCCAATGATAAATTTTTAGAATGCTAATTCATATAACAATATGAGATTTTGAGGTGTCAAATTTGACCCAAGAGCTGTAATTGTCAAAATTTACGGACTTAAATGACACACTATTGTGCCATATTATACTTATACTAAATTTTAAGAATCAAAGCTCATATAATAACCAATGCTCTCATAACCAACAAAATATCAGCTCTTCTGACTTCTGACCGCCAAAATGAGGTATATAGATTAGAATGAGCATCAATTTTCCCAAAAAAAAAAGGGAGGGGGTGGCATCAATCCAGTATTCCAGTCACAGTGTGTGCGGTGATGACCTCTCCATCAAACATCGCACAAAACGCCAGCTTTTCGTGTTTCGATCCCTTGAAACTACCCAATATGACAAAGGTTAAATTTTTTTTTTTTTTTAAGTTCCCATTTAGAATATGTTTATGAATTGAAATTAGTTTGTTGAATTAGGACAGTTCAAGATTGGCCTTTGTCAATTATCAGTGACTTTAGATAAGCAGCATAATCTGGCATGCGCCCGTAATAACATTGAAATTGCTGCCGAACGAGGTGCGAAGCTTGTTGTTTTACCTGTGAGTTCACTACCTACTCCAATCATTACTGCTGCAAGTTGAAATTTTACTCTGAATTTATTTTTTAATTGTTTGAATGCCACAGGAAATGTGGAACTGCCCTTATTCAAGTGATTTGTTTGCGAAATATGCTGAGGATTTTGATGATGAGGATGCATCCCCATCATTTTCCATGTTATCACAAGTTGCTTCTTCCCAAGGGATTACAATTGTAGGTGGGTCTGTGCCTGAATGGAACAATGGTCGCTTGTTTAACACTTGCTGTGTTTTCGGACCAGATGGAAAATTAATGGCTAAGCATAGAAAAGTAAGCAGAACTCATCATGACATACATAAGTATATAGTATCTAATCTCATTGGTCAGTTTTTTGAAATATGTATCCCACAATTATCTATAGACTTCATGCTCACATAAGCTTATATAATCATATGCTGATTGGATCATTTATGTGTATATATATTTATATATAGTAGAGAATGCATAACAGATTGATACAAACACAGACTAAATACTGTGAAAGCACAAATGTGTTGTTTCAGATGCATCTGTTCGATGTAGACATTCCAGGCGATATTTTGCTCAAGGAATCTGACACCCTTACAGCAGGAGAAACACCAACCATTGTGGACACAGGTACTTTGGGATGTTATACAAGGCATAAATATTTGACAACACATTTGTTACCCATTTGTTAGAATTGAGAATTTGGGCATAAGGGTAACCCTCTATCATTTGGTAAAAAAAATGGCCTACTGACATTGTGTCACCTAGGGGTAAACAGCTTCTCACCTTCAGTAGGATCAGCTTATGAGGAATTAAGATGAATTGGGTCTAAGGAAATTTGACATCTCAGACCTGCCCTTTACCTCTTCATTGTATCCCAATGCTTAACCCTTTTTCAGAGGTGACAAAGCCCGACATGACCCGTGAACATTTAGCCTTACACCTTGAATAGGAGCTTTTGAGGAATTAAGGTGAGTTGAGTCTAAGGAAATTTGACACCTCAGACCTGTCCTCTACCTCTTCATTGCATCCCAATGCTCAATGCCTTGCTAGGGGTGACAGAGCTCAACATGACTTGTGAATACGACTCAAACCCAACACGAAGTTAAAAGGTTTGGGTTTATCTTAATTGTGTTTAGGTCATAATCGTTTTAACCTGCCTAACCAGTATAATAAACTGGTCATTTTTAAGTCAGCCCACCTAACTGCTTGACTTGTTTAACAATTATGTCGTGTTAACACGACTATAACTTGATTCCTCATGTCGTCTATGTTTTGAGCAAAATATGACTCAATACAACCCGATTATTAAAGAGTTACACATGTTTTGTTGCATTACCTGTTCAATAATTAGATCTTGTTCGTGTTTGAAAATTTGACATTGTTTAGATTGATAGGTATACTCGAATACTTGTGTGTCTTGACATGATATGAACATGACTCGCCCACACGAATTGCCATCTTGAAAGAGATCCATATTTTTTATTGGACACACACCACACTTAGTGACGGCTTATTAGATGCGCTCACGGGCCTTGCAACTATGAAAGTCTACAGGCACCATGAACGATAAAGGCTTCCAATGGCTTGATGATTCAACCAAATATATTTTCGTCACATGGGAACTTGAATCCCTAGATAAAGGTATTTTATGGCTTTTTTACAATGATTGGAACTTTGGAATTTACAGGGACCAACAGCATTTCCACTCTTTGGATCCTCTCTTCCTACCATACCTCATGGTTCCTCTTTGTTGCCTTGTCATCCTCTCTGTAGCACCCAAATCAAGTAGGATATTACTAACTCAAACAAAACACCTCTCACTCCCTAGAAGAACCTACCTATAAACAATAATCAACAGTAAATGTTTTACCATCCTACTTTTTGGGTTAAAGAAAAAAGGCATGCACCAGGGCTTGGGTGGAGTGTTCAACAATGCTGTAATTCAAATTGAGCTATTCTGCATATGTTTGACATATTAATTTTTTTACCAAGTATGAGAAGAGAATATATGTGGTTGAATCGAGTGTTCAACATTTAGGAATGCAATAATCATCAAGAATAAGTATTGTTGGATTATAGTTCTGCATTGTAAATTGTAGATAAAATTTTGACACAATAAAATTGACAATTTCATAAGAAATGATTTATGAGCAGCTTGATAGACTTAATTGAATAATTTCAAGTGATGCCATTTAAGTAGAGTGATCTGAACTGCACCTTCTAGTTTTTCATCGAAATCCTAGCAAATGATGATGACAGTGACACCTGACCCTCAAATATGTGATCAATTTCTTCAAGTTCCTCTCCTATACTTCCCTGGTACTTTTACAAAATTACTATCAGTATCCAGTTGTCCTCTTTTGTAAGTCACTGATGAGTTAATTTTGAATGCAGATGTGGGTCGTATTGGAATAGGAATTTGTCACGATATACGCTTCCCAGAACTTGCAATGTTATATAGAGCAAGAGGTTTACTATTTATCCACCAGTATATTGTTGAAATGTCTGGTGGTCATATATTTCATGATAATGTTTATAGTGTGAATGACAGGTGCTCATTTGATATGTTATCCCGGGGCATTTAACATGAGTACTGGTGAATTGCTATGGGAGTTGGTACAAAGGGCAAGGCAAGAAGACACAGTATTCTTTCAAGCAACTTTATTTTTGGATGAATATAAAACCATAAACAATTTTTGTCACTTGAGGCTTGACTCAATTGAGTGTTGCAGATTTGTAGTTCCACTTTTAGCTAATGTTCATCTCAACACATATTACCCCTTTTGCTCATATTATCTTAGCAGTATAGATGGGTTTTCTGGGTACTTTATGAGACCCAGTTTTTATTTGAAGAAATAATCACGTGGAGAAGTATATTTGAATTTCTTATTCCTTGTCTAGCTAAGTTGGAGAAATTCACCCATCTATTGTTGCTTAAAGTAGATTTATTGAAAGCTGTCACTTATTTTATTTGTCAATGCAATATTTCATCATTCCTAACTGATTCCTTTTACTCGAATTTTCAGGGCAGCTGATAACCAGGTACTTATAAGTCTCTATTGTCTTCTAAATTTTTCTATATAACTTGAAAGTGAAATGAATATACTCTTTGTTTGGTTCTGGTGGTAGTTATTTGTAGCTACTTGTTCACCATCTCGAGATTCTACTGGTTGCTATACTATATGGGGTCATTCTACTCTTGTTGGACCGGTACTAGAAAATTTAGAACTGGTTATGCTTGTTTCTGGTGTATAATAAAATGTTAAAATGAATTAAACATGGCTTTGTTTTTTTCCTGGGCAGTTTGGCAAAATAATTGCAACCTCAGGACATGAAGAGACAATTGTGATTGCTGAGATTGATTATTCCACAATTCAATTTCAAAGGTGGTGTGCAAGATCTGAAATTGGAAGTTAATTTTTATTAAGCTCCCTACCTTTCTTAATGAAGTTTTGGGAATGTGCAGAGGGAGCCTTCCACTTGAGAAACAAAAGCGGGAAGATATATACCAGTTCATTGATGCAAGTGCAATGAAAGCCTTAGCGGATATAAATCATGATAGCACCATTATAACACAATAAGTTGTATTTTTTTATTATTATTTTTTTTAACGTTAAATAATGTTCAAGATCTTGGAAATCTGTTTTGTATATGTTCACTCATGGTGCTTATGTTTCTGAACACGACTGTTGCATCAAATGATTGTACGAGACATTTAACCCTCATTTTCTCTCTTTTCCTTTTGGGTGAGTGGGTACCAGCAAATGTGTTGGATCGCTCTCTCTCTCTCTCTCCCTCCCTCCCTGAGAAAGGATATGGTCTCTCAATTATTGATCATTGCACTGCTAGGGCAGGATTGAGGGATTTTTTTTTTTTTTTTTTCTTATCATTATGTGTGTTTTTAAGTGCTGTGAACAAAACATGTGCTTTTTTGGATATCTGTTTGGGTGCATAATTTCAAAACTAAAACTCACAATTGTAGAGAAATAGGTGTATCCGTTTAGTCATATAGATCAAAACAAGACCTGTTCATCTCTTGTCTCTGTTTTGAAATTCCCTGTCGCTATGCACCAAATGTTAAAGTATTGGGGAATACTGGTATCATTTCAGCTGTTAAGAAAACCCTTTTGATTTCTAACATAATAGCAGTACCATCAGCAGCACTTTGTTGGACAAAACCAAAGTGGCTCAAATCAGATAGGAGCCTCAGCGTTTTAGTGACCTCTATTTTTTTTTACCAGTAATGAGCAAAAAACCTTCTCTCGAGTATGTTTTTACTTTCTTTCTGCGACGGTTTCTGATCACATTTTAGTTTTGGGTGCGGTTATTGCAAACCCCCGATAGGTTAAGCAAACCCAAATCGTAAATACACCCAAATTACTACTAAATAAACTCTACAATCTTACTAAAATACCCTCAATCCCAATTTTAAACCTAAGAATCTGTATGTACACCCCAATGTTCTGACTATATTTGTAGAACATTTTACAAGTGTTCTGACTTTAGTGTTGGAACATTTTCTAAATTTTTTAACTATATTCGTAGAGCATATAATAAATGTTCTGATTTATTTTGTAGAACACTAAGAATATGTTCTGACTAAATTGTTAGAACATATTATGAATGTTCTGACTTTATTTATAGAACATTTTTAAAATGTTATGATATAATCCAACGAACATTATGAAAATGTTCTTCAATTAAAGTTAGAACAGCTGAAAAATATTCTTTGAGGCCTTTCGAACTTTCACTTTCATTAAAGTTGTGACATTTTGAAAAAGTAGCCTATCTCTGTCAACCAGAAAGAGGAAACATACAATTTACTTACTCCATCAATGAAATAAAACTTAAAAAACATATATAAGTTGCAAAATGCCTAATGGTAGAGTTACATTCCAAAAGTTTGCAACAAATGCCTAATCAAGATCAATTGTCTCATTAGTTACAACGGTTGAACTGACAAGTTCCTTAAATTCTTGAATCCAATCCTTATACGCTACATCCCATCCCTCTGCAACTGGTTGAACATGGTGCTTTATTCAGCTACTTGCTATATGCGGCACTGGGTGTCCCATTCTCATAAATACCTGTACAAATGTCTATAGGCCTGGCCATGCTCTTTAATATGTCTACCACTAATGCATTTTCCTCTCCCGATAATTTCCTTGCATATGAGTGCCCCTCAAGATATTGAGCATTTGAATGATTATGCACTCCATTAACCACAATCAACATACATTCATCGTCTGTCTGCATTTTCAAGCCCTTTAGTGTAAATGGGCATCCACATTTTTTTGTTCTAGTCCTTTGCCTTTTTTCAACTTCTTCAACTTCTAAATTCACTAGTGTAATCCAAAACCATATGTGATTCAGCCTCATCATTAACCTTACTGCATCTACTTGAAGGGTTGTCCTAAAAAAATTGAAATGAGTTGATAAAATGAAATTGGAGATGTTTTATGAAATATGACAAAACATAATAAAAATGTAATGTAAAATAAACAGAACATATTACAAATGTTCTATGAAAAAATATAGAACATATTTGTTTTGTTCTATGGAATAAAATAGAATAAAGCAAGTATGTTCTGTTATTTTTTATAGAACATTTGTAATATATTCTTTGTTATTTTATAGAACATTTTAGATATGTTCTAAATAATAACATAGAACATTTTATATATGTTCTAACTTTTTTAGCAGAACATTTTAGACATTTATTGTGACTTTTCACATAACATTTCTAACTTGTTCTGTTCTAGTTGTTAGAATAGACCCGCAAAATTGAAAAAAGAAAAAGAAATGTAAACACCATTTTCAAGTTCACAACACTTACCTTATCACTCCCATTATCCTCTTGGATGTCCATAGTGATGCCCAAACCTTAATAAACCATTCAAATGTTGCAAAAAGATCAAATCTTATTAGAAATAAGTATGAGTGGAATGTTTGTAGATGGTTAGGGTTTAGAGGAGATATGGAATGAGAAGATGGAAGATGATGGTGGGGAAGTTAAAGATGATATTTTTGGTTGTGGGGTGTACATATCCATTTAGGGTGGTATGTGTTGTTATTTTAAAAGCTAATTTGTCCTTGAAGGTAAATTTACATAAAAGCATTTTTGGAAGATGAATTATTGGAGTATGCTTAGTACTTGAAGGGGTTGCATTAATTGCTCCCTTTAGTTTTACTTAGCTTATGTGGTTTTAACTGTCTAGTGTTTTAAGGCTCTCAAGTACACCTTAATATTTAATTTTTATTGTTGATCAAAGACTTGCCATTGTCAAAATTTATATGGATTTCAAGCTCCTAAGACATTGTGAAACCCATTATTATGAAAAGTGTTGCTGGTCGTATCGTTCATCTTTGTAATAAATTAAAAAATGCATTAAATCAAGTTAATCAAAACACAAAATCTTGCAACCCTCTTTTTTACATCCAAACTGAGCAAAATTGTAACCTTGGTATGTCATTGAGATGATATCATATGAACAGCAATGGAAGTGCAAGCTATTATCAGAATTGCGAACAATCAAATAAGAATTGCACCTTCTATGCATATACTGTAAATTACACTCAAAAGAGAAATTGTGTAGTACCATGGTTGACTTTAGATAATAAGAAGGTGCAATTCTTATGGACATTGTTTGAAAGAAACAAGGGAGCTTATAATGCATCCCCTGCAAATATTTGCCCACCCCATTTTTTATGTTTCTTATGTTTCCAAAAATGCCCTTAAATGATATTACTATTTAGGACAAGTATAAATTTGAAATGCCTAATATATCCTAACTTGTTTTGTTAAGTTCACCCAAACTCCATATCAGCAAAAACCATATTACCCTCCAAAAATCAATATTCTTCTTTCTCTTACAAACAGTAAACACAAGAAAAAACACATAGAGGAAGCAGGAAACGTGGAGACTGGAGAGAGAGTAAGCGTACATCTGCTGAACCAAATACAATCTCACCTTTGATCCGAAAAAAGAGAGTAAGATTTACTCACTTCAAATCTGATTGCATCGTTTTAGTAGGTTTTTAAAACGTTTTTGGCATAAGTTAATAAGGATGAAAGTTTGACATGTTCATCAATGGCTGCCATGAGATGATGGTTTTCTCTCTTGAAGCTTAATGATGGTTTTCTATCTTAAAGCTTAAAGATGGAGCTTAATGAAGCAACTAACAGTGATGAGGAAAGTATTTAGAAGCTTTAATAGGTTTTTTTTTTTTTTTTTTTTGTGTGCAAAATCCCGTGTTGTTAGGTTACACAGAATCTAACATTTTCTATTTGTTGCGTAGAAGACGACCTAACATTCTGGGAATGTTGCGTTTCTTCTAACCTAACATTCTAACATTGTTAGGTTTCTTCAAACTTAACAGACATGAATTGTTAGGTTGATCACAACTTAACATAACGTGTTTGTTAGGTTGTAATCAACCTAACATTCTCAAAATGTTAGGTTAGAAGTAACGCAACACAATATGTATACATTTTATTGGTTTTGTTATGTTGTTTACAACATAACATTCGCAAAATGTTAGGTTGATCACAACTTAACAAACTCGTTCTGTTACGTTGTGAGCAACCTAACATTCTGGTAATGTTAGGTTGGACATAACACAACAAACAGCTCTGTTAAGTTGTGATCAGCCTAACATTCCCAAAATGTTAGGTTGGAAGTAACGCAACACATTATGCAGACGATTTTATCGGTTTTGTTGCGTTGTTTCCAACATAACATTTACAAAATATTAAGTTGATTACAACCTAACAAATACATTCTGTTACGTTATGAACAACCTAACATTCGGTTGGAAGTAATGCAACAAACCAGTTTTGTTAAGTTGATCCAACAAACCAGCTTTGTTAAGTTGTAATCAACTTAACATTCCCAGAATGTTAGGTTGGAAGTAACGCAACACATTATTTCTAAATGGGGTGGAGATATAAACTCTAATGAACAATTATTTGGGTTAGGGTTATTTTAGGGAATGCATGGGGTGTTCTTATAAATTATTGGGGTAAACTTAACATAGGAGGTGGGCTAATAGTTGGCAGGGTTTGCATTATCTGCTCCCAAGAAACAATTGCATTGTCTGATCCAATTAGGCCAGGACATGTTTATGGACTGATGAATTTCAATATAGCCTTTAGACAAAACCCAATGGGTAATATTTAAAAATACAATTAGAATATGCAGTCTGCTCAATCTCAAATTAGACAAAACCCAATGGGTAATATTTAAAAATACAATTAGAATTAAGATACATTTACAACCCATCCATTTCAAGAATGGCCAACAGGGTTTTACCCAAATTGCAATCAAAGCTCTACAGAGAAAGGCAAGTAAAAATTGTGGATCTTTAGAAAACCAAGAGCTCATTACAGGAAACACAAAAGAAAGTTACAAAAGGAATCCCAAAACTTTGACCCTCTTTTGTCAAGAAAATGAATTACCACCTCCAGAGGTTCCTGAAGACTCGGCAACGTCCTCTATTCTCATTGTAACAACTACTTCAATTTGTTTTCCCCGATCTGCTGAGCCATCCACGGCCCTATTCAGTCTTTTCAACCAAATATCACAGTCCACTGGGTATGGAGTCCCACAAAGACTATCCACATAATCAGAAAATGCCTTCAAGAGAGCCGAAACTTCACCAAGCTGCTGCTGAATCAAACGTTTTGCCCAGCATCTCTCCCTCCATTGTAGTGCGGATTCAATAGAATCCTGTTGTGGCATGGTACCACCACAAACAAAATAGAGGAGGTAAACAAGGCTCTCAGCATCAGATGCAGGACAAAGCTTTCCATGCTGGAGTGCATGAGATGATGAGAACTGCAAATTTATTGCTGGGCTGTCTCTGTCTTCCAAAACTGCACGTCCCCATGAAACCGGAACATAGAAAAACTTGTCCCCTGCGCCTTGGGTGTCAACAACACGAATTATGTTCTCGGGACAGATATCACCATGTTGAACACTGGCCATTGTTGCACATCTCAGGCCAGCTAAGCAGTCTCGACAGCAGCGAATTGCCTCCTCCAAGGAAAATGGGCCGTCTCGAGAAACTATGGATGACAGCGGCTCACCAACGGGAGATGTCACAAGTATTGGGGTTCCGCACCATGGGTGATCACATCGCCCCCCTGGGTTCTGCTTCTTACAGGGACCAGAATGCAAAATTCGGCCAGAAGCAATTATTTCTGGTAAATATTTGCTTGAAATTCCCTGCTGCTTCAAGATGTTTAATACTTTGGTTTGCCTCTGTACTTGGTACCACAGACTCATATCTTCCCAAGATGGCTCAAGTCTAGATGGATGAGCACCAACATACAGAGTCAACAACTCTGTGGGATATTCTATAGAAACAGCACTGTAGGAAAAACAGTTCCCTCCTAGCAGAGACTCTTGAATTTGAAAACCTTTCTCCCCCTGCCGCTGATCATCCAATAGCAATACTTCACCCTGCTTAAGCTTCAAACGCAATGCTTGCTTTCTGAAAGATGGATTATCATTGTGGTCAAGTTCAACGATTTCTCCTCCTTGGTGGCAAGCCTGTTGGAACGGAACCAACCCATTTTCATTCTCAAGGAGGCGACACTCTATCCTACGCTTCTGAAGACGGAGGCTGTGATCTGAGGCCAGCGAGGCAATAGACTTTCTCGGGGGTCCATTCCACTGGACAATGGAGTAGAAAGTTGCCAAAAGTAATTGCAGAGTGCCCAGGTCACCCCAATTTGCATTCCCTAGCTTGTTCCATATCCGGTCTACTGGGGAAACACTGACTTCAGCATGAAGCTTGATCCAATCTACCACGGACTGGTATGGATTACTTGAGTTAAGTTCAAGTTTACCGAGATCGCCTCCAAATTTAACCACCCCGCCAAATTTAGAATCAATAACTAGAATATAAACAGAATCACTGCTAACGGTACTGTACTTGCTCAAACTCCTAGAAAGAAGTATATGAAAACCATAAAAGAGGGCTTCACAAATGGTGCTAGAAGAAAACCCAAACTCATTTCCCAGCAGTATATTTGGTTTAAATAACACAAATTCCACCAATTGATCCCAGTGAGCTTGTAGATCGCTCCCGGTTTTTGAAATTAAAGCTGCACCACACAGCCCTCCAATCCTTCCCCTCGATATAGCCTTTTCTACAGTATAAAATTTGGATAAAGGATGACGAGGACAAGATACAAAGAATGGCAACGGTCCGCTTTTGCGCCAAAATGTACGCCACAAACCATTTACAATAGCATGAAGAAAGTCTTCTAATGCTTGATACTCATCTTCTTTTAGATCATCAGAAGCATGAGGAGAGCTAGGCATACGGAACAGTTGCTGAAATAAGACCCCTTCCAATGCAAAGTCAAGCTTGTGCAATTCGTCAATCAGAAAGGGAGACCTGAAAGATTGTTCCACATTGGCAGAATCTGCACGTGAATTCTCCTGAACCCAATCTTCAAGGCTGTGTGTAAATAATTCGAGGTTGACAAGTTTCTTTGCATAGTCCTTCAGCCCCTTGAACACTCTTCTGGAAGTAGGAATGAACTTGCTTGAAGCTGAAATGCCAGACATACTATGAGCAGTGATACCTGCATCCCATTACATCCATTATGATTAATCTTCATTACTGGAGGTATAAAAGAAGCTAGGGCAAATTAAATGTATTACTATGGAAGAAGACAGTTTATAGGAACTTCACTTATAACAAAGTAAGTAGGTTAAAGAGTAATAAGAAAATTTGATTAATGGAGACAAAATTGAGATCCTAAGGTCATTATGATTTTAAAGAAATACCAGTTGATATGGAAGTTGTAGGGCAAATTTAACCAAGAACCCTTGCCTTGAAGTACAGAAAGCATAAGGAAATCCAACTGAAGTTCTGCATCGAATTACCAAGCTTTAATATGTGTTTGTGCACTTCCGTGTGTATGTTGTTATATATATGCCCTAAAGGCCAATCATAGAGATGATGGTTAGGGATATTAACAATCATTTGTTTGATGTATATTAATAAAAGGGCATTTTATTTTTCATGTTCTATCTATATTCTGTCCATGGTAAAGTCCAAGGTTAATATGTTTGAAGTTATAATAACTCAAAAGAATTGAGAAAAGGAGACTTACATATATCAAGTACATATTACCTAAAAGTTTCTAGTCATAGGTTTGTTAACTGGGCATTGATTAACCGATTAGACTAGCACAAGTTATACTAGCTCAATTAGGAGGATGGATAGTCTCAAACCATTTGTGTAGAGACACTATAGTAAACCTATGGGTGCTTGTTAGAGAACAAGTTCACTGAACGTGATCATTTGAAGAGTATGCTAATGGAGTTTTACGTGCTTGTCAATAGCATCTCATAGTTACATCCATATTTGGTAATCCTTAAACCTGAGGCATCATGGTTGTTTTGTATATAGGTTGTTAGCGTTTGATAGTACTAACTACATGTCCTACCCATGGATGTGTATAAGTGCTCATTGGCAGTAGTAAGTCATGCATTGAGGCATATGAGTGTACAATATGGAATCCATCACTCTCAGTAAAGAGAAGGAATGCTTAGTGATATTCTTAAAGATATAACTCAATAAAGTCACTTGCCAATGCATTAGGAAACAAAGAAAAGAGTTTCTTGATTTTTCCTCTTGAGTTGATATTTTGAGAATAGTTACAAGTGATTAAGTTAGGGTTTGTAAATTTTCCATATCCGAATAACTTGATCGAGGCAATGTATGATGGAGAGATTAAAATATAACTGAAGGGTTCATTTGGTTCGTACCTTCACTCAACCTAGGATATCTAATGATATATTGCTAGATGTCATGACTAATGAAGGCCTAAGGGTATTTATCCCTAAGGGCAAAATTGAAAGAGTTCTAATTTAACCATAAAATGGAAAGAGTTCCATTTGGTGGGCACTAGGTGTCCTAATCCAATACTAGGTTGAAGTGAACCCAATACGTCACACACATAAGGGCTTAAGTGATATACACAAGTGTAGGAGAAAGGCAAGTCCCAAATTTAGAAACTCCAAATTTAGAAACTAGAGGAGTTTCTAACTATTAATTGTTAAAGTCTTGGACTAATATGCAATTTAAGCATATTTAATTAGAAACCCTAATTAGATTAGGGTTTATGGGTCTTCTTATATAAATAGAAAATTAGTTCCCCCTCTCTCTCCTTTTATCTTCTCTTGTCTTCCACCTCCAAGTGCAAGACTACATTGAAGAGAAGCTCGTGGGTTCTTAGGCTTGTGTGGATACTATTGGAGGCTTCCATACGTTTGGGGCTTTAGTATATTGCGACTAAAAGGCTATCAAAGTAAGTTCTTACTTTTGTTATTATTCTTATTTGAATTTACATGGTTACATGGAGTCCAAAGAAAACTTTTTGCTTTTCATGCTTCTGCTGCAGATTGGCATTGTATTCTTTCATATGTATGTGTGTAGCATCAGTTTTCCCTTGTTTGCCCACGTATAGTATGAGGAAATACCCTATAGCTAGCATATAGTATGAGGAAATATCCTATAGCTAGCAAAACCTTATCCCAGTGATTTGCAGTCAGCTACACAAATCCTTTTCCATCTTTCCACTTTATCCAAGGTCTTATTTCCAGTTAAATCAACACCATCATCTCTTTCCTTACTGCTTGAACCTGCATCCTTTTCAGCCATCCTCTTACCATTTTTATGCCTTCAACTGGTACCATATAATCCATTCTTAGCACAGGCATTAATCTTCTCTATACATAACCAAACCACTTTAGGTCATCTTGTGCAATTGTCCACGTTTGATGCTAACTCTTATCTTCTCATGAGGACATCTTTAATTATATCTTTTCTTGTATTGCCATTCCACTCATCTGTCTTCACATCCTCATTTTGGCTACAATTATTTTATGAACATGTTTCTTGATTGCCTAATATTTAGTACCATAAGGGATTGCATGTGTTATAGCCACCTTATAGAATAATTCCTTCATTTTGATCGGTATACATTGATCTATAGAACAACACAAGCTGTCCACTGCAATCATCCCACTTTCATTCTATGGGTAACATACTCCCCACTCTCCCCCCATGGATGATGAAGCCTGGAAAACAACAAAGTTCACTCTTTGAGTATTTCCTTGCCATCAATGTGCCAGAGTTCACAAAAATCATATCCTAATCCCTCAAATCTTACCACACTTGCATGCAAAGATGTCAATTCAATCTAGTCTGTGTCTGTCTCCCACAATCCTGGTTTGCTAATTCAAATAAAAGAATTTGCTGGAGCTAGCTTCTGTTCTCATTTCGGAATAGATTCCACCCTTCCCAGCCTTCTATGAAAGGGCTCAGTGTTTCCAAATATTTAAGATAATTGAGTGAAATGTTCAATGTTATTGTGAAGCAAGTACCTATGCAAACTTCTTAATCCAATCCTAGGATTTTTAGACATGAGACCTATGAATGCATTAGTACAAAAAAGTTGTTTGATTCGAGTTGAAGGCCAAAAAAAAGCCAAAAAGGCCAAAAAAAAAAAAAAGCCAAAAAGACCAAAAAGAACTTGGTTAGAGGCCATGGGATAAGAAATGATTGCCAAGAATTTAACAGAGGATTTGGCTTTAGATAGAGTTGAATAGCCAAAAGGGATTTACATAACCAACCTAGAGTAAAATATTCCAGGTTTAGTTGTGTTGAGTTACCTTGAATTGAGGTTCAATGCTTCAATTTGTGATAAGATTTCAAAGGGTTCCTCATGAGAGATGATTGAAATAGAGAAACGAGCAGAGTTGTTTTTTTTTTTTTTCCGGTAAGTAAGATAACGAGCAGAGTTGTAGAAAAGTTCCATTCTCCCTTTCAAATCAAAAGACGAAAAAAGGGATTACCTTTGCAAATTCCTTATACCAAACTTCCAAACAGAGAAATTCTGGTTCGCATGTTATTGGTGAAAAGGATTGGAATGTCACATGTATTCACAAAGATTGTATGTCCTGATTAACTTCAAAGTTCTTTAAGGATTCATTAAAATGTTGTCTTTAATGGCCAAGGGATTAAGTTTTAACTATCAGTTCAGTGTATTTTATAGACTGTTACACACATACATATATATGTATATATGTGTGCACACAATTTTGATCCATTACGGACTATACCGTAATTTAATTTATGGTCCATTTCAATCTTATACATTGGATGAGATCCAACAGTACCAAACGCTTATGACAGAAAAGTAGGAGAAAAAGAAAGAAGAGAAATGCTCTCTCCCTCTCTCTATCTCTCACTCTCTCACTCTCTCTCACTCTCTCTGGAGAAAGATAGGCCCTCATCCAACAGCACCATCTCCAGCGTCCATCACCAGCGAACGGAAAACACACACCTCCGGCATCATTCTCCGGCGAGGCTTGCTTTTCCGGTGAGTTATTACAACTTTAGTGGCAGTATGCCTTACTTTATTTATTTCGTTTTTCTAGATTCACTTCAACAATGAGGCATTCAGACAACAAATATGTCAAACTTTATGTTCCCAAACATATTATGAATTCATACTGGTGAACATAGTCAACATAACACCCTTGTATGATACTATAACATGCTTGCGTTCCAAGTCTCAGCAACTAAAAAAACAACTCAACTCTGCTCCTTCCTAAAATGAGTATTTTAAATCTCACATACATAGCACCCTACCTCTTCATCCTCCATGAAAACGAACAATTGAGGACTCCAAGGAGTAGGCCGAACTGGCCCAATAAGGGCTATATTATTAGAAGTGGGCCTTCTTTTAATTTCCATTCCAAATGGAGTGTACATCAACCCAGTTAATGTAGTGTGCAACTTAGACTAAGTGTACATCCCCGATGACAAAAGTTTAATTACTCACCCAAAGTCCTAACAAAATGGTTTAGTCACTAATAACTAGTTTCTAGACACAAGACTCTTAAACTATCTGGAAGTATTTAGAATCACAAAATTAACATATATGATCTCAATTTCTTTTTCTTTTTTTTCCCAGAAACTTCTATTCCAAATCACTTTTTATGTCAACTCATGTTGAATTTTAATTTATTTTATTTATCTTGCCACTAATTTAGCTGTTTATGCCCTGTCACTGGTGATGCCTTACCAGAGTTCACCGGTTATCACCAGTAAGGAAGGTTGAAGAATAATGTTGGAGGTGTGGGTTGCCCATTCACCGGTGATGAAAGACGAAGTTGGTGTTGTTGGATGAGGGTCTCTCTTTTGCCACAAACACACACACAGAGAAAGCTTCTCTCTATTATCAATTTCTCTACTGTGAGAGAGAGAGAGAGAGAGTGTGTGTGTGTGTGTGTTTTTTTTTTTTCTCTATTTTGAATTTCTCTACTGATATGACATACCAATGCTCACTTTTCAATGCTTTTTGTCTGAAATGTTTGGTACCGTTGGCTCTTCTCTAATAGATGAGATTGAAATGGACCATAAATTGGCTTACGGTATGGTCCGTACGGATCAAAAGTTGTGTATACGTATTAGAACTATGATTATGTTAAGATTTGTATATTATTAAGTGAGCCCCTTTATAACTAAGCATAGGGCACAAATAGGTATATATTATTCCCCTCATAGAATTGCTCAGCAATTCCACTTTCCCTAATTAAGAATTTCTGGGGTTTTATCCTTCTACTCAATAGTAGAATCAAGTGGCTCGATTGCAGATCGGACAATCCTTCCTACATCACATTACTTTCACAGCTTTCATTTTGTAGAGATCTATTTATGTTGTTATTGCAGCATTCTAAGTTATATAGGAAGGTAATTAGATTTAACTATGGATAACTGCTCCTATATAGTTTACATTTATTCAATTGGTATATTTATCAAAAGGGAAATTAAATCCTTTATGTTGGAGTTTCTCACTTGAACAGTTGAACAAAACTTACATATGAAAATGTCAGTAGATCTCCTATTTATCTCTTTCTTCCTGTTGAAGTTGCCATCGTTGGTAGTCACCGATACTATCCCTTAGAATTAGCCCTTATGCGATGTGTGTGTGTATATATATACATATACAGGGAGTCTATCATAAGGTCCACCTTACACAAAGTTGCATAAAGTGACCTACATAAGGCCAATTGCAAAACAAATTTTGAAAAACTGACTGTTGCACTTCTTATGAATATCATGCTTGCCAAAAATTACAGTGATCCAACATTCGGTTTCTATATATTTTTCAAAAACCAACCGTTCGATCACTGTGATTTTTGATAACAATGATATTCAAAGTGTATCTAATCCAACAGTCAGTTTTTCAAAATCTATTTTATAATTGGCCTTACGCTAGTCACCTTATGTAACTTTGCATAAAGTGCACCTTCTGATAGACTCCCTGTGTATGTATACATATATGTTCAAGTAATGTGCTGAGTGGGTTCAAGTAATGTGTTGTGTAGGTTCGAGTAATGTGTTGTGTAGGTTCGAGTAATGTTATGACTAAGCTTTGCATTTCCATATTTCCTTTCTTTGTTTTTTTTTTTCCAATAAAAGAACAATAGTCAAAGCTGGCTAGTGGAGACTATATACATAATATAAACATAATAAAATTATTATTATTTTTTATTTATTTTATTTTCTTGTTATATTTTTTTAATTTATAATTAATTTTAACATTTTAATAAATTACAAAAAAGTTTTTAAAATATAAAAATTTGTTAAAAATTATTAATAAAATAATTTAAAATTCTTAAAAATATGTTACAAATTTAGTAAAATATTTGAAAAAATTATAAAAATATAAAATATTTATAAAAATATAAAATAAAATTCTTAAAATATTGTTAAAATTATTTATAAAAAAAATAAAAGAAAAACCGGGGAAAATTTAAAAAAAAAATCAGAAAATGTATAAAAATTGTAAAAAAAAATTTTTAATTATTAAAAAAAATTAAAATTATCGGCATTTTACGTCAATAATCCTTATTTTTCGAAATATTACGCGAACGAATCCGATCCAAAGATAATTACGTAAATATATATTTTGGACCAATATACCTTTATGTAGACATAATAATAACCATTTTACCAAGTTAACAGTCAAAAGTCAAAAAAACTTTCCAAAAGTTTTGTTAACAATCTCCAATATTGCACTAAATCCCAAATTTAATATATAATCCCCAATTCCCATATATGAACAGAATCCCCAATTTAAGAAAGGATCCCCAGTCCCCAAATTAACACAGAATCCTCAATCCCCAACTCCAAACCCATCATTACTGGGGACATGAAATGACGGGTATTAAATATTGATTTGACGTGTTGGGGATTGGGGATTGTGTAAACATAGGGATTTTGTGTTAAATTGGGGACTCGGGATTCTGTGTTAAATTGGGGATTGGGAATTGTGTATAAAATTGGGGATTGAAAATTCTGTACAAAATTGAGGATTCTGTGTAATACTAGGGATTGGGGATTATGTGCAAAATTAAAAGTCAAAGTCAAAATTTGACCATTTGAAGGGTATTTTGGTCCAAAAAAACAGTGATAGGTTCATCTTCGTAATTATCTTTGGATCGGGTTCATTCACGCAATATTTCGAAAACTTAGGATTATTGATGTAAAATGCCCTAAAATTATTACAACATTTAAAATATTTAAAACATTATTAGGTTGAATAAATCCACTAAAAATATTAGAAAGTTATTAAAAATACAAATGTAGAAAATTTTAATTCATAAAGTAAAAGTACTGTTTTACTTACAGATATGATAATTTATAAAGTAAAAGTACTTACAAAATGATAAAAATACTATATACATAATAAAAAAGATTATTAGGTTGAAATAAATCCACTAAAATTCATTAAAAACGTTAATATACACGGTTATAGTGTGAAAACATGTGTATTACCACTTTTAGGGCTTGGTGTGCATAAAAAATAAAAAAATAAAAAAAGAATTCACGGCCACAATGGCCGCGACCCATTACGTAGCATCCAATACACCCTCATCTCGTTACACCTTTACCGTTTCCATTATAGGGGCCATTAGCCAATACTTAAAAATATGACACCTCACATGTGCATAGGTCATCTTAGACCTCTTTTGATAGTCTTTTAATAAAATTTATACTTCACCTTATCAAAAAACAAATATATTTACTATGAGTAAATTTAACAAGATTCTAAAAGAGAAAAATATTTATCTAAGTATTACTTTCAGATAGAAAAAGAAAACATATTACTATCACTCTGGAATGGAAGATAAAATAATACTTAAAACTAACTTAATACTAAAAATCTTTTCAAAGATATGCCAAATAATGATTAAAATTTAAATCTCCTCATATTATGTTATCAAAATTCGTTGACTAAATTTTATGTAGAAATAGAACACATACATATTGGCTAGTATATTAAGGGACCGTTTGTATTAGTTTTTCTTAAAATCACTTTTTAAGCTAAAAATTCCACTTGGTTTAAGAAATGAAGTGATAATCACTTCTAGACAACTTGTGAAATGATAGGATGGTTGGCAAAATTTTCATTATGAGAGTGATTATGGCAAAAGTTAGGGGTCCCCAACTTTTACCACAATCACTTCTAGTATGGAAATTTTGATAAGTGGAGACATGGTTTGAACATAACTCTAACAAGATATGTGAAAAAATAGTTATCCAAAGATTTCAGAAAAAGTTAACCCAAACAGGCCCTAAGATAAAGAAAGGAATTATGAGGCGGAGAAGGCCTCCTAATGTTCAAAAATAAAACTAAATTGAAAATTGATGCAAGATCCAAATTATAAAGGCATTGAATTTCCAGTAAAGACCTTGAAAGTCAACACTCCACTATTTAAGAGAAGTTGAATTTCAAATTGAAAGATCTAGGATAACATGAAAATGAATATCCAAATGATATGTGCAGTCATAATATTTGCTAATAACAGAGAGGACCTAGAAGGATAGAAAAAAAATTACTCCTTTACAACAAAACACAACCACTAAAATACCAAATCAACTTCCACTCTCTTGAAGAAGTCATGGGATTTAACATCTTTAAATTCCATCACCTTATGAGACTCACCCAAACCTGCCATTCTAGGAAAGTTGAAAATGATAATGCTCCCATTTTCTTTATGTACCCTTCCAATGCCCATTTACTCAACAACATCCATTGAAAGGTTAATCCCACAAACTTTTAAAAATGGTCTCCATTCACACTTAAACGTCATGTGCCAATAGGGTGTAACCAATCAATCAATTTATGTGTAAAATGTGTAAAACCTGTGCTCAGGAGAATTCCATGGGAAAACAGCTCCCGATGATCCTATCAATTAGAGTCGGCAATTGGAAATATGGTGGCAGTACACAACTATCGTACTAGGGGGAACAGCAGAGTCTTAACCATTGCTCATATTCAATTTGACAATAACCCAAAGCTGGTGACTTCCATCTCTTCAAAAACGACCTTCCCATAATGGTAAAAAGGGAAAATATCAAGAATCCAACTAAAATTTAAATCTTCTATCCATACCTTAAAAGTCACGAGTAACCAATACCAAAAATTGGAAGCTCAGTTTTTCAAATACCTTAGTGAGAAAATATCATTTTCCTCAAAGCTTCCTTTTTCCCCCTCTCATCCCATATCCCAACTCAATCCTATTATGGTGCACTTTTAGAATATTCATACCACAAGTCTCTTCCACAAAACTCTTTCTGCTTTCCGTTCCCAGGTAGTTTCCCATTCAAACTCCCCAAACTAGTTGCTATGTAACAAAGAAAAGGAATGGAAAGTTGTGGTTAAATGAGTGGTGGATAAGACAATCGAGAAACCTTCTTATAATTTTTTTTTTCTTTTTTTTTTTTTTTGTGGGGGGGGTGAGAGCGGCTGGGGCTGAGAAGAAAAACTACTTGTTAAGAGTTTTAATAAAAACCATCCAATGGTTGAATGCTAGTTGTAATGGTTATCACATTATCTGTCTTCTTTGTTATCTAAATGCAACTTTCTAATAGAAGGAAGCATGTTAACATTAATCAAATATATATTATGCAGAGAAACAGCGATGCAATATTGAAATGACTACTTGCATTGAAACTTGTATGACCTAAATCGAGGAAAAAAAAAAACTACCCCCTACTTAAAGAAGAATTAACAAAGAGGAAAATCAGGCATGATTACAAACCCGAATTAGACTTCCTGAAACTTCCATCCACACTTTGTCCTGGAGATGAGTCCAAATCATTTTGTTGAAAACCTGAGCCATGTTATTTGTAAGGCTGTGCATAAAACCCATGTTTAAAAACAATATAGAACTATGCTCAAGCAGAATATGCAGTTCAGGGTCCAGTAAAAGTAGCCCATGCACATGTGAGGTTCAAATTCCATCAAGAATCTTCATTTAACTAATAGTTTTGTCATATTATGAATAACATAAAACAGAAGGATAGAATTCCAAAGAAATGAGAGGTAGGGAATGCAGGAAACAAAAAATTATAATACAAAATAAAAGATATTTAGTACTTCAAAAGTTTTATTGGTCCAATGAAATGAAAGAGATGATACTAATTAAAATAGATGTTTGCAGATTCATGAAAAGACCAGTACAATTGAACACTAGAATTTAATCAATATTTGTACACTTAAGCTCAATATGTTTGAGCTTGTGTTGAAAATTTATGGGGAAGGAAAAACTCTCACACTAAGACTCTGGAGTACCGTCAACTCTATCAAGTTTTGTACAGCAGTTTTTGAGCCTATGCTTCCTCAGTTCCAACGGCTGCCAATGGGAAGGATTTTGGCTTTGCTTCTTATTCAAATGACAATCAGAGGCAATGGTTTAACCCAACTTCCAATCATACATAACTAAAGTTTTAACCCAACTTAAAGTTTAAAGCATGCCAAGGCAATGTTCATTACATATCATCCAAAGTTCTAGTCAAAAGAGATCTTCCTATAAACATGCAACTAAAAGAACAATAAAGATTCTCTGACTTAACATGATCAACAAAAAATATCATATAGATGGCATTAGTAATAATATAGGATGCCAGAAACAGATACAAACCAGATCTAAACTTCCTGAAACTTCCCTCCAAACTTTGTCCAGGGGATGAGTCCAAATCATTTTGTATAGAACCTGAGTCATGTTCATTGTAAAACTTGTGCATGAATCACATTCCAAGGTATAATTAGAAATAATGCTTTGGCAGAATAACGATCCATACATCCAGTTAATGAAGCACCCTTGAATATTAAATTTGGGAGTTCGTCAAAATGCCAAAATACAAAAAAGCATTACACCACATGGAAAATAAGAGACAAGGCAAATTATCCAAGAGCATACAATAAACCAGTTCAGAGTAGATAAGAAACAGAACCTTGCATGGAATAAATAAGAGGAAGATAACAATGGTGACAGACAGGTATAGTTGTTGGATACCATAAAAATACCATAACATTATTGTGAAAGAATGAAGAAAAATTAGTGTAATAACATGAGTACACACAGCAGATAAATATCGATGAATCTCATCCTAATCTTCAATTCTAATTAGTCAAATACTTCTTCTTTTTTCTTTTTCTTTTTTGTTTGATTAGGTAAAGTGTAATTGTATTAATAAAAAATAAAGGGTTGCAAAAGAGCCCATGCAAGGTATACAAATAAAAAGGAAGAGGAAAAACAGCAACTACAGCTTTAAAGAAACCAGAAAAAGCTGCAAGGAAGAGCCATTAGAACCAATAACGACTGACTCCTTCCACTCAAAGAGCATCCTAGCAAAACTACTCTGTATAAACAAAATTGACTCTTCCTCGTCTTGAAAATTCTTCAATTTCTCTCCATCCAAATAGTTCAGAAGATAGCATGAGTTACCATCTTCCAAACTGCCAGACCTTATTTTCTTCTATTTCTGCTCCAGCATCCTTAAAGCAAAGGAAGAACTGAACTAGGCATCATCCATTAAATTCCAAAGAAGTTCCAGCTATATACCCACAAGGCCTATGCCACTGCACAATGTAATAGCAAATAATCCACTGCCTCAGCCTCTTCCATACACATCACACACCGATTTGACATTGTAAAATTTCTTCTTGTGAGATTATCTATTGTCAAGCACCTATTCTTTGCAGGTGTCCAAACATAAAACACCACCCTTGGGGGTACTTTTGTCACCCACACCCTATTCACCAGAAAGTTCCATTGTCCCTTTCCATTTCCCTTTCTATACAGAACATCCGAAAAACTTTTGACTGAGAACCTCATTTGATTTCCTCCCTTATATCATTTTATCTTCCCCAATTCTCTCTACCTTGACTGAATAAAGCTGCTCAAAAATTCTACCACTCTTTCTTGCTCCCAATGATGATAATTTCTTTCAACTGTGACTTTCCAACTCAAAGCTTCTCCCACCCACTCCAACCTACATGCACAGTAGCTTCCTTCATCCTCGCAATCGCAAACGAATCTGGAAGAACTTCTTTAAGAGGTCTCTCACCAAACCAAACCTCACCCCAAAAACCCACAGTCAAGGCCCTACCCACTTTAAACCTCACCTCCTTCACAAAGTTTTCAAATCCATTCAAAATCGCCTTCCAATGTCCCACTCCGTAACTCCCTCTCACCCTCTTACCCCACCAATTATTATCCTTACTACCATACTTTCATTTGATGACTTGTCTCCACAAAGCTTCCCTTTCCACAACAAGCCTCCATAACCATTTTCCCAACAAAGGTGTAAAACCCGAAGCCCTATTCTCCTTAGGAGAGCACACAGAATCCCAGTCAACCAAATGGAATTTTGACTCCTCACTTGTGCCTTACCAAAAAAAGTCTCCCTACAACTTTTTCAACCTCCTTACAACTAACACCGGAATTGTAAACAATGACATGAAGTAAGTAAGCATTAGCAAGAGTGCTTCGAATCAAAATCAGTCCCCCACTTTTTGATAAATACCCTCTTTTCCAGCCACTTAATCTCTTCTTAAACCTTTCTATCACCGGATCCCATGCTGTCTGTCCTTGCCTTAAACACTGCAACCAGAGCGAACCCCAGGTATACAGCACTTCGCAGACTACCAAATTTACATCCAAAAATAGATGTCAACTGCTAAATATTTTCCCCCATCCCCCACTAAAATAAGTTCACTGACACTACTTCAAAATACAATAGTACACACCTTAAGTAACGAATCTGATCCTCACTAGCCCCACTAAAACTTTGGTGTTTTCTGTATACAACTAGTGTGTGATAGACCCTCCTTTCCCCTCTCCACCTGCCAGAGAAAAGCTTTAAATAAAATTTACATCACCGCTTTCTAGAACTTGAGAAGCTAAGCCAATTGGCACAGCTTTAAACTTCTGTTAACGTACGGATATTAAATAAATTAATTTCTTTTCCAAAGGACTCAAAGTTCAAGCCAAAGTCAAAGTTTGAAACCTTTTATATGCATGTCTAATGTTTTAGTTCTGATAGAACATAAAAGTTCATAAGCTTTAATGAATTAATTTCACTTCCTTAACTTACCAAAGTTTTAACCCAACTTAAAGGTTCAACCTTTCCAATGAAAGGCAACATTCATTACATATCATTCAAAGATCCAGTTGAAATTATCTTCATTTTGTTCGATGTAAACATGCAACTAGTAGAACAAGATAGGTCTTCTAACTTGACATGATTAACAATTAGATGGCATAATAATAAAGGATGTTAGGAATGAATGCAAACCAGATCTAAACTTCCTGAAACTTCCCTCCAAACTTTGCCCGGGGGTTGAGTCCAAATCATTTTGTTGAGAACCTTAATCATGTTCAATGTAAAAGTTGTGAATGAATAATATTCCAAGGTATGATTGGAAATGATGCTTTATTAGAATAAAGATTCAAGCATCCAGTTAATAGAGCACTCACATTTTACATTTGGGAGTTCATCCACATGCCAAATTAAGAAAAGCAATATAATGCAGGGAATGAGATATAGGGCAAATTATCCAATAGCATGCAAAGAATGCAGTCACACAACGCAAGCAATTACATGGTTTGGCCTTCTTAGCTTATGTCCACGAGCGATAATCATTGGAGTTCTTCACTACAGAGAACAACAAGGAGTACATTATAGCAAGAACCTCTTGTTCTCACTCACACAGATACTCTGTCTATGCAGCCTTCACAAGCTTAACTCTTTCTTGTATTCTATTCTCTTAATAAATGCAATAGATAAGACCCCTGCACACCTAGGTTTAACCCTACTTTATAGAGAATAAAAACCTAAAGAAGAAATCGGATAGGTCCTCAAAAATCAAAGTCCAAATAGAATCGGAGACCAAATTTTGCGCACCTTCATTTGAATGAGTGGGAAGCTCATTAGAATGAATCGACATCAATTAAACGAACAAGTACTCCATTTGAATGAACCAAACCGCAGAACCTACTAGGTATACTTTGTTAGAACAAACCTGCCTTCATTTCTTCATTAGAACGAACAATAAGCAGAAAGTTCAATAACCTCCAAGAATTCAAGCCATTGCACCACCACACAATAAATCCACACCTTGGAGAGGATTCCCTCATGCCACTAAGAAGACCCTCACATAATCATCATCGCCACTGCACCTCGCTAGGCTCTCAAATACATTGGATATTGATCCAGCCCAAGAAATGCTTAAACATAACCCGCTAGGACTGTCTTAGTCATCATATCAACTGGATTATCATTAGGGCCAACTTTCTGCAAAGAAATTTCACCATTCCTAATAATCCCTCTAACAAAGTCAAACCGAATAATAATATGCTCGTTTTTGGAATGATGGACCTAATTCTTCACCAAATTAATGGTACTCTAACTGTCACAAAACACATTGAAGTGCTCTTGCATTATCCCCTAGTCATCAATCAAATCTTGGAGCCATAGTGCTTCCTTTATAGTCTCAGAAATGCAACAACGGGACATGAACCTACTGTCTAGTGGCTACAATAACTGAAAAAACTACATCAAAGAGGAATTTCAGCAACAACATAGCATAAAATATCTTGAAATTGAAGTAGAAATCTAAACAAGTGAGATTGATGAGAATGAAATTTAGAAAATTCGCAAAACCTATGCGGGGCCCAACAATGTAACATTCATCCCACCATAGGTGCCACGTGGAGAGGAGCATGTTTTGTTGGGTATGGTCAAACTGAGAACTTTCTTATTGCAATCTTTAAAAAAAATGAATTACAAGCCTAGAATTTATAGGCAAGCTAAAGTACATAGGAAAGGAAACTCTTAACTATATGAAAACTACAAGAATAGAAACTAAGAAATAAGGAAAGAAATAATACAAGATATTCTCACTCCCGGGGGGGGGGGGGGGGGGGGGGGGGGGGGGGGGGGGGGGG
>JAESVK010000891.1:808903-845789 GCA_017140935.1 Hamamelis virginiana | reverse complement strand
AAAAAAAAAAAAAAAAAAACTCATGATGCGAGCCAAGAGAGGATCGAGAGTTTGTCAAGTAGAAACTAAAAGCGAGCATACATGTGAGTCTTGGTGAAGAAATCAGCAATCTAAAGAGAAGATGAGATATGAGGAAGCTAAATAGTTTCAGACTGAAAATGTTGGCGAACAAAATGACAGTCAATCTCGATATGTTTGGTACACTCATGAAACACAGAATTATGAGCGATCTTAATAGCACTTTGACTATCACAATGGAGAGGAGTAGGGCCAGAAGAAGAAACCCCTAAGTCAGAAAGAAGCCAACGAAGCCAAACAATTTCAGCTGTAGCTTGGACCAAAGCACGGTATTTAGTCTTAGCAGTAGAACGAGCAACCAAGGTTTGTTTTTTGCTTTTCCAAAAGATGAGGGAGTCTCCAAGAAACACACAGAAGCTAGTAGTAGATTTGCGATCATTAACATCACCAGCCCAATCAGAGTTAGCATAAGCACGAAGATCCAGACTAGAAGTAGAGAATAAGCATAAACTGTCAAAAATGGTGCCGCAAATATACCGAATAACACCCAAAAGGGCACTCCAATGAGTTGACCGCGGGGCAGAAACAAACTGACTAAGCACATGAACAACATAGGCAATATCTGGTCAAGTAACAGTAAGATACACAAGACTAACAACCAACTCACGATAGAAGGTAGGATCATCCAAGGGAACACCATCATAAGCAAAGAATTTGGCATTGAGTTCCATAGGAGTATCCACAATTTTAGAGTCAGTGAGCTGAGTACGATGAATGAGTTCATTTGCATGCTTAGACAAAAAGAGAAGATAATCATTAGGGGAAGAAGCAACCTCAATGCCTAGAAAGTAACAAAAAGGACCTAGATCCTTCATTTCAAATGCCTCAAACAAATGACGCTTGACATCCTCAATAGCCGAAGTATCAGACCCTCCACATAAAATAAGAACTACCATACCAACAGAAGTATGGCGAATAAAGGAAGCGGAATAATAAGTACTAAGACTGCAACCATTTTGAGACACAGCAGACTCAAAGTGCTCATACCAAGCCCTCGGAGATTGCTTCAAACCATAGAGTGTTCAACGAAGACGACAAACCAAACCCTGAGAATGAGAGAGCTTAGGGTGAGGTCGTATATAAACCTCCTCAGAGAGAGAGCCATTAAGAAATGAGGTTGCATATAAACCTCCTCGGAGAGAGAGCCATTAAGAAATGTATTTTTAACATCAAGCTTAAACAAGTTCCATTGACGAATGACAACCACGTATATAAGAGTGCGAACAATGGTCATTTTGGCAACTAGAGCAAAAGTCTCCTCATAATCTACACCATACTCCCAAGTGAATCATTTGGAAACTAATTAAGTTTTATAACGCTCTAGAGAGCCATTAGAAGTTGTTTTCACCTTGTAAACCCACTTGCAGCCAATAAGATTTTTACTTGCAAGTAAAGGAACTAACTCCTGGGTGCCAGTCTCATGAAAAGCATCAAGTTCAGCTTGCATAGCATCAATCCAATGGGATGAGTTTAGGCTTCCTTATAGGACCGAATTTCAAAATAAGAATGAATAGAAGTGAGAAAACTACGATAAGTTAAAGAATAACACAAGTTTTAAAAAACCCAAGTCGTACCGGAGGGCGACTAACACTTGAAGACCTTCGAGGTGTTGGATCAGCATCCAAGGGAGCAATTGGTAGAGCAGTAGAGTGAGCATCTGGTGCAAGGGAAGGTGGACGAGAGCATATAGAGTAGACTAAAGGAAAAGAAGGAAACTCAAAAGATGAGGAGTCATAGGAAGGAGATGGAAGAGAAAATTTGTCTAGATCATAAACAAATTCATTAGAAGGAATAGAATAAGGAAAGGGATTAATAGAGATTACTTCTTCCTTAGAAACAAGAACAAAACGAGGAGAAATAGTAAAGAAAGGAATACGCTCACAAAAAGCAACATGACGAGAAACATACAATCGCTTAGAGATAGGATGGTAGCACCTAACCTTTTTTGAGTAAGACTATAACCCAAGAACACAAAGAATGGAGCATACACTAAGTTTTGTATGATTACGTTTAGGAAGGAGCACAAAACAAGCACAACCAAACACCCAAAAAAAAAGAGTAGTTAGGAGACTGACCAAACAACTTTTCATAAGAGGAAAAACTTGAACGAAGAGAAGAAGGGATATGGTTAACTAAGTAAGCAGCTGGAAGAACACTTCCCCCAAAAAGAACAGAGGAAGAAAGAAGAAAAAAACGTGTTGTATCTAATAGATGATAATGTTTACGTTCAGCAACACCATTCTGTGCAGGAGTATCAGCACATGAGGATTATTGAGCAATACCCAAAGAAAAAGGAAATCAATAAACTAAGTCAAGTAATATTCACCCCCTAAATCAGAACGAAGGGTTTTAATAGATGTAGCAAATTAGGTTTTAACCATAGCATGAAATATTTAAAGATACGGAACAAGTCAGATTTATGTACCATAAGAAAAACCTAGCAAAATTATTGTAATCATCAATGAAAGAAACATAATATAAAGACCCACCCTTAGATGTAACAGGAGAAGGACCCCACACATCAGTATGTGTAAGTGAGAAAGAAGAATCAGAATAGAGTCACTTTTATTAAAAGGTAAAGCTTCATTCTCGCAAGTTTACACCCGCTACAATTTTGAACATCTTTAGCAGACATTGATCCCAACTTTCCTAACAAAGCTAAACCCTTTAAACAATCCGCAGACACATATGACCTAAATGAGAATGCCATAAATAGAAAAGAGAGGAATCATTATTAAGAGAGAAAGATGAAAGTGCAGACAAACTACGAGAAACTGGAATTTGAAGACTATCCATAATGTAAAGATCCCCAACCCTATGCCCTATCCCAATCTGCTTCTTGGACACTTGCTCTTGCACAACACAATAAGAAGAAGAGAATAAAACATCAAAACCAAAATCAGCTAGTTGACTAATGGATAATAAAACTAACAGATAACTGAGGAACATAAAAAACATCAGGAATAGAAAAGGGGAGAAAGAGAGGAGGGAAGAACAGTACCAATAGACTTAACAGACATATGAGACGCTAGCAGTAGCAATGGTAATGGGGAAAGTAGGAGAGAAACAATGACTGAGTACGGACAAATGAGGTGTCATATGATGTGATGAACTAGAATCAAATATCCAAGTATGAAAGGTAATAGCTGAAGGTTGAAAACTACTCAAACCCGAATGGAGAGTGAAAAAAGCAGAAGCCTGTGACTGATGCTAACCAATTATGAAATTGCTCAAACATAGAGGAAACTGGATAGATAGGAACTGTACTAGCAGGAGCTGTAACAAGAGCAGCTCATGGGCAAGGAGCAAGAACAGGTGCATTAGGAGTGCGCTGACGAGCAAACTTGGGACAAGCATGTTTTCAATGACCCTTCTGGTGACAGAAGCTACATTCATCATATGCAACACGAGGTTTCGGCTTGCCAGAAACCTTGATGATAGGGCCAGGAGGTGTAGGAAGTAATGGTGCCCATGATGGTGCAGCGACAAAGATAAACTCAACAGATGAAATGGATTGGCACAACTTAAGACGAGTCTCCTCAGCAATAAGTTCCTTAACTGTCATAGTAAGAGAGAGTATGGGAACACGATGCATAATAGCCACTCGAATCGGTTCAAACTGCTCCCAAAGAGCCATCAAAAATTGAGTAAGATGTTGGCGATCCTACTTCAGAAGATAGCTATCCATACACAGTAGGTTAGAAGGATCCATAAAAGCCAATTGATCCCAAAAGGTTGTCATTTCAGTATAAAATTCCTGGATAGACTTAGAGCCCTGTTTAGCGGACCGAATGTGACCCTCTATTTCAAATTCTTGAACATAATTGGACACAAGATAGGGCCTTTGAAGATATTCCCAAACCAAGTCAGTAATGTCAAATTTTGAGAAATTCTTACCAATACCTGGTTCCACTAAATTGTGAAGCCAATTAAGGACTTGAGCATTTTCCATCTCCCATTTAGCTAAGGCTAAACCATACCCTTCAACTTTAGGGTTCATAGGTTTCTGGATTGTCTTGGTGATATACCCCCATCGTCCTCGACCTAAAAGAAAATTTTTCATAACATTGGCCCAATAGGAGTAGTTGTTCCCATTTAGACAAATGATAATAGCTTGGATTTTCTCATCGGCCATACTTAATTAAAGGAGAAGTAACCAAGATATAAGCTACTAGAAAACTAGTGAAACAATCACCAACAAATAGCCGGACGCCCGGACTAACAAATGGCTATCAAAATAACCAATAAAATAACCAAACAGATTTTGCAGAAAGAGAGAGGAACACTTAGCAAGTGCTGACAGTGAAGAAGAAACACCAGAAATTCAGAGAGATAGAGAGAGAGAGAGGGGGGGGTCTTTGTCAGGTGCCAACAATGAGAGTGAGGTTCCAGCAGGTCTCAGCATAGAGAAGGAGGAGATTTGGTGTTGCTGAGAGAGATAGAGAAGGGGCTAACCAAGTTCGGCAGAGAGAGAAGGCAGCAGCAGAGAGGAGGCAGTGGCAGCGGCAGAGAGAGAGAGAGGAAGGAACTAAGGCCCTAGGGCTCTGATACTATGAGAACTTTCTTATTGCAATCTTAAATAAAATCAATTACAAGCCTAGAATTTATAGGCAAGCTAAAGGACATAGGAAAGGAAACTCTAACTACATGGAAACTCTACAAGAATGGAAACTAAGAAATAAGTAAAGAAATAATACAAGATATGGCAGCCTAGCTAATAGTCAACTCAAAAATAAGGAAAGAAATAATACAAGATATTCTAATAGTCAACTCACAAAACCTACATGGTTCAAGCTTCCATGGATTTAGAGAAATATGAAAGTTCTATGTTTAGGGAATTTTGGTCATTTTAAAGATTTAGGGTTTTTGGTGTCTAAGTTAATAGGCATTTGGTTATGAGTTTAGTCAAGTCTTATTCTCATATGAATTAGCTTCAGTCCTATTTAGTTATTAAGAAGTTTTTTATTTTAATTTTTTTCAGTAAGTTTTATAATTTGACGAGTAGAATTTAGAAAGTAGGTCTTATGGTTTTCTAAGCAAGCAAAGTTTATAGACACAATTACATACAATTGATTAGTGAAACTTTCAACAGCTTTTGCATTCAATTAATGGTGAGATTCCATTGATTATCTTTTAGGTGAGACTTTTTAAAAAACCTTAATGAGACTAAGGTTTATCTTCTCTCTCTCTCTCTCTCTCTCTCTTCATATTCTCCATGTTCTTTATTTTAATTTGCTACACTGCTGTGCACTTTTCTAATTCACAGCAAGCCCTTCTTTAGCCTTCATTTTCAATTCTAAAATCCTTACTTTTCACCATAAACCCTAACACTACCTTTCTATACACTTTAACCTTTGGAATTTTCTGTCCATAAATTACAGCAAGCTGCTTCTTTTGATTTGTTACCCTATTCTTGCTTAAACCGTCATCAAATTAACTTTTATTCCATCTACAACCCCTAATACCACCGTCGCTTTCATAAACCTTAAAGAAAACAAAATTCTAGCCATCTATACTTGCTTGTAGGCAGCCTTATTCTCTACTTTAAGGGCCATCCTACTTCAAAAATTCTAGGGTTAAGAGGTCCAAGAATGTCTCTTGAAACTGAAATTCTCAAAAGTACTACTGAAAAGACTGATTACAGTTACTTATAAAAGAGTTTTTGTAGTAGGGCTAAAACAACCGTAAGATCCAAGCCCTTGAAATATAAATCTTTTAATCTCAGCCTCCAAGCTGTTTAAAAAATCATAGTTAGTCATGTGGCCACTTAAAAAAGACTATTAAAAGGAGTATCAATGGTTAGACTACAATAATTCTAATGGTCCATAAGCATTTAGAAAATGCATCAAAGAACCATTCGATAAGAGCTTGAAAAGAGCTGAGCAACAGTTGAACAAAAAGTGGCAGCACTACATGTTTTCAAAGAAATTAAAAGTTGATAATGGTCATACAACAGATATAGAAACCTATGAAGAGCCATACTTAGTAATGTATGTTCCATATAATTTAGAACAGTTGTAGGTTTAAAATACAGAATTAATAAAACAGTCTAACTTCTTGAAAGAAAATTTAGTGATAAACACTCTTATGTTGTCTTATAAAGATTTGACCAGTATGAATGTAGTACATATAGATAGATGAATTAACTGATTATTGAACACTTATAGATATTTATGCATATGCTGTAAGAAGCATCAGGAATAAAAGATGATCCTTTTCTAAAAAAATTAAAAAAATTAAAAAGAGGCAGAAACAGTACAAAGAAATACAACAAAGAACCATCATTCGGGGGTGTGACAAGGGCTGCACAACGATGGAAGTGTCACATATCTTTGAAGAAATAGAGCTTAATGATGGAGATAGAACATAAAACTGAGGCTGTTACGATGGTTTTCTAATTCAAGAAATGGAAACAACAAATTTATCTACCTACTACATGGCTTTCACAATCCTTCTTAAATTTCAAAACAACAAAGATAAGTCTAATCAATTAATGTCTAATTTGCCCTTGTCAAGTAAACCGATAAGTGGAGAGGGGAAAGAGACCTAAACCACTCTGTCACTCTAAAATTTATATGAAGGATTTGTGTTTTGTAACAGGATTGATTACAATGTTATATTACATATCACAACAACTCTGTCACTCTAAAATAATTGCACAACAAAAAATTATTATATATTTAAACTACTAGCCAAAAAAAAAAAATCCAGATAAAAACAAAGCACAAATAGTAGTTAAACTACTAATCAGATAGGCTCAAACCACCAACCAGTGCTCCAACTACCGATTAGTAGGAGACAAACAATATAATATTACATATGCGAAAGTAAATTAATAAATAAATAAAAAGGTCAATAAGATGCACTGTCTGAATTCATCAAAAAAGGGAATAAAAAAACGATGAGACTCTTTACAACTAGAACAGTACATTCCGCTCACTTGCCCTTAATTTACCAAATTAAGATAAGGTCATAAACATCCACAGTTCTGAATCCTTTTTTTTCCTTTTTTTCTTTTCTGATTTGGTTTTAATTGGACAGAACCTCAACAATCCGAATATTTGCATAAAGCATACTCCTATTGACACAAACAAACACCAATGTAAGAGCAGAATTTTCAAATTATGATTTCTTTCACATAATGTGGAAACTCCCAACTCCTATGTTAATTGTCATGTCACAAATTGATTCAAAAACCAAAATAACAATAACAAAAATAACAACGAATATGTTAAGAACTCACCTAATTTCATGGCGATGACAGAAGAAAAGGAGACAGCAAAGCGGTGAAATTGCGAAAGATTGAGTGAGAGATCTGAGGAGGTATTAAACCTAGCAGCATTCTTCGAACCCCCAAATGGTGCAAAAAATGAATGTCAAAAGCTAATGAAAAATGGTAAATCTATGATTGTAGAAGTAAAGGGCGAATGTGGAACTCCATTGAAGAGCAAAAGAAGTGGAAAGAGAGTGCTTGAAGAAGCTTTTGTCATAGAAATAAGACATGAAACCGAAGAATAGGCATTGGAACCTCTTCCTCTGCAACTAATCTAATGGAGGTGGTGGTGAGTTTTTGACTTTTTGTTGATAATGTGATTCTTCTTTCTTCTCGTGAATGGCTCTGTAGCTCCTGCTAAATTCTGAGACCATATATAGAGAGAGAAGCTTATAAAAGCTAAAAGAAGGCGAAGGCCCCACCAATTCATCTTTGACAGTTGGTCCCATTGAAAATGATGTAACCAGAGTTCTAAGCAGCTTTCTTCACGCGTGCTTTTTGTACTTAAAATCCACTTAATTTGGCTTCTCCCTCAAGTTTATTCAGGTAATACAAAAACTGTGAAGACGGCAAAACTGGGGCTACATATATAATTTTTTTGCACATGTTGTTTGACCCAAAGTTTTTTTCATTTTTTCGCTTTATCCAAAAATTCTTTCAAACTCTTCTTCATTTTCGTCTTCGAGCATATTATTTGGAATGAATTAACTTCTACTCACGCATATCAAATTCACTTTTTTTAACATTTCTTTCAGTGAACACGAACTCCTCACAAATCATGAAACGCCTCCAAATCAAATCAATCGAATTCGATACAAACCACAAATCCATTTTTGTACTAGAAGATGAATCAAGCTTAACAAATTTGATCCGTTTGATTTGATGCAAACCACAAATCCTCCATATTTGTTAAGACCATCTCCAATCATGTACTCAAACTCTAACTTAAATTGAGTAAAAATTTGAGTAAAAAGCTCCTTTTGACATGGAGCTCTCAAATTTTTACTCAAACACAGCCAAACACACTCAAATCTACTATTATTTGCACAACCAAACCCAGCCCTTTCTCATCACAGCCGCAGATCAAACACAACCATTTTTCATTCGCAAATCATTCTGCAAGGGAGAGAGAGAGAGAGCTAGATTCGCCGAGGAGAGAGGGGGCTTCACTAGGAAGACACATGGACTAGTTCGGCAACAACCATGGCTGTGGGATGAAGACCTTCACTAGGGAGAAGGAAGGTAAACATCTTCCAATGGTCATATTTTCCCTTACTCAAATATTTGAGTTAGAACTCAGTATAGGTTTAAGTTTAAGTAAAACTCAAATTTAGTATAGGTTTGAGTAAGGGTTGGAGAAGGTTTTTTTTTGCATTTTTTACCCAAATTTGAATTCGATGAAGAGTTTAGGTTAGAGCATCTCCAATGCTCACACTTTAAAATCAACCATTTAGCCACATCAACTTCATTATTTAAGTGACACGTGTCCACCTTTTCACCCTCTATCTTTCACACTTTAATTTAAAACCATGTATGCTACAATGCACACTTTAAAGTAACACTACAAGTGATGACATGGCAAAAATAAAATTGAGTTATTCCAATTACAATTAATAATCGATAATACATTTTGAATTTAATTTAAATTATTTTTAAATTTACTAAATTAATAGTTAATATTCATTTAATTAGTTTTCAAAATAAAATATTTAATTTTATATTTTAATTTATTGGCTCGCTGATAACTTTAATATTCAAATAAATGGTGACACAATTAATTTGTGTAACAAAATGGTAACACAATTAATTTGTGTGACAAAATCAATTAATAATAATTGCAGGAATTGGAAAAAAAATATTTGGTGCCACAAATAATAATTAATTTAAACTAAACCCTACTTCCACTCGATCCATCTCTATTTTCCCCTTGCGTCAATTTTGCCAAAATTTGATTTTGCTGTGCAATAATCCATATTTTTCCTGCTTCAGTAGGCATCGATTTTGGATCAGTCATCATAATTTCTTTCTCGTACTTTAATTGTTTTTGCGTTTCTTTGGATTGAATCTTCATTTTTTTCACGTTCATTTGATATTTCAAACTCATTCTCAGCTATTTCCTTTTGCTTCTCTCGCATGCTTTTGATTTCATTTGTAAATAAATTTATTGCTTCTGCATAATCAGCGTTCTTTTTTGCAGCGACCAGTTTTCGCAGCTTTTCGTCCAGGGGATCGCAGTAACTCATTTTTTTCTCCACTAAATGGTGCATCATCATCATATAAGCTGATGGAGCCCCCAGCAAAAGACGGTGTTGATACTGGAGTTGATGGATTAGAGGAATCTCCAATTTCATTTGCCCCAGCTCTCTTCCTTTGCTTCAATTTGTCTTTTCTAGCTTGTTGTTCAGTGGTGTAGCGAAACCACTTTGGACTTTTCTTGAGTAGTAGCCAACAACCATAAAATTTAAATTGGTGCCCCTCTTTATCACTGTATAATATCTTCGCAGCCTCATCCCATAAATAACAAATAATAAATTAAATTAGAATTTTAAAAATTTTAAAAAATTTAAGAAAATTGTAAAGTCAACTTACATTATCTTGATCATTTCCACCACTTCTTGAAGTCCTCTCTACGCGTTGCACACAACTTGAAAATTTGTTAATGAATCTTTAGATGATGCCCCAACGGTTCATCAAACCAACATTGTCTCTTTGTGTATGACAACCCAATAATTTACTATACTCAACTAGAATTCGATCCCATAACCTTTGTCTAGGTTGATCGGCACCTGTGACTGGATCTTCTGAAATGTTGAGCCAAGCTTGGCAAAGTACTTCATCTTTGCTTAGACCAATTGAGATTCCTATTTTTTTTTAAGGCTAGTTTGAGCACTATTTTGATTTTGGATTGTGGGAGGTTGGAAATGGCTACTTTGAGACGGTTGATGACATGGGAATTGAGATTGTTAGCCAAAAATTTGTTCATTGAATGACTTATAGGGGTTATGTGAGTTGAACGTGTATTGTTGGGATTGGGATTGGGATTGAAAACCATATTGTGATTGTTGAGAAAATGCTTGGGAATTGAATTGTGCATGAGGTTGAGAATTGTTTGGTTGAAAAAATTGATTGTTAAAGAATGGATTGTTAGGATCTATGGTTGGAAATTATAGAAATATGGAATTGTGAAATTTAGAAAGAAAAAAAATAGAGAATAATTTTTTTTTTTTAAATAGAGATAAAAAAAATGGAGAGATGAATTTTTATATAAAATTGGAGAGTGATAAAAATTATGATCAAATTCTTGGTAAAAAAAAAAAAAATAGAATGGCTAGATAGGTTCTTAAATAGAATGACTTTATTCTTGGTATATATAGAGAAGTTTTGGTTCCAAACGGTCATATTGCAATGGCTCAATCCACCTCAACACTTCAAGCAGCAAGCTGCAGTTAAACGCAGCAGGAAAGGCTGACATAAATGATGAACCCTTAAAGTGCTGCATTGGAGCAGTAATCCAGGGAAAGGTTTTGGCATCTAACTCTAAACTCCTCCTTAAAGGGAGCATTGCAGATGCTCTTAGGATTGGAGATGCTCTAGTACCCACGCCAAGCTCAACAACACCTCTAAATCAGTCCAATAAACATACCAATATACTTCTACTGTGACGTGTTGCTGACCATCGATCCGATGTAAAAAAGAAGAAGAAAAAGAAAAAATTAAAGGTGAAGATGGAGGAGAGGAGAGCTGTGAGAGGAAGGTGAAGGAAATGAAGGAGGAAATGTAATTATATCAGTTTCAGATTAATCAAAGTTGGTTTTACAAGAAACTATTTTTCTCTATTTTTTGGTTTTGTGGAAAATTGATTCATTTGCAAGAAACCGAGAAATACATAGTTTTTTTATCGAATTAGTAAGTTTTCGGAGACATACATCAGTTTTATAAGAAACGCATCAATTTACAAGATATGAATAAGTTTTTGAATCAATTTTCTGTACAAATAATGAATCGATTTTCTGCAAAAATAATAATAATAATAATAATAATAAGTTTTTTGCAAATCACATCAAAACTATTCATAAATGAATCAGTTTTCTGGAATCTTTTATAAAAACTTATGCACCCGAACGAAAGAGGAGTTTTTATGGCTAAATATGGTCACCTTTGCATCTCAAAGAAGGGGATGGCACATTTGCTTCAGGTGGTCACATGGGATTGACGTAAGGAGCAAATCTAACTTTGAAAAAGCTTTTATAAGAGATATAACAAAAAATTGGACTTTGGGTTAAAAAAGACCTTCTGGTCTAAAAAAAATATGTTGGGACTTTTGGGTTAAAAATAACTCAAAGTGTGACTTTTGGATAATTTTTTTTCGGAAAATTATTCGTTCAGTTGGGTGCATCCTTCCTATAAGACTATCTCCAATGTATTCATGCCATTTGATGTGGTAATACCAAAATTTAGAATCTCAAATGGCAATACATGTTTGACAAGAAAAAAATTGGTATCAAATAGCATCAATGCCAAATTTTGGCACATATGTGTTCCAATGCATTAATGCTATATTTTGGCATTTCTATTTTTTAAAAAAAAATAAATAAGTATGACATGTACAAATGGCATTTTCCATTTAAGATGCCAAATTTGGTAGCCGTATGTGTCATTACCAACAGTTGGCATCCCAAATGTCATACCATTGGAGCAACCTATCTGGGCTCAAATGACATACTATCGTAGATGCTCTTACGGGTATATATATTGGTGAAAAAAATTATATCTGAACACATGTAAATGTATCAAGGGTTATTCTATTTGCACCCCAAAAACGACTCTCCACATGCACTTTCTTTTTATACCCACCATTAAACCCTATTCTTAGAAACCCTAATACTCTCAAAATCATGGACACTGAAATGATCGCGTAGGAGGATTTTACCAATAAAAAGGTCCATGATCAATTCTGAGTGTGCTAGCTAGGGTTTATAAGCATAGGGTTTCATGGTGGGTGTAAAAAGAAAGTAGGTTTGGACAGTCTTTTTGGGGTACAAATAGAATCACCCATGTATCAATATCCCAAAATATGTAAACAAAAAAATAATAATAAATAGGGGACATCTTTGTAAAAGTATTGAGAGTGTTGGCCCAAAATATACTCTAGAGGGGGGTTAATAGAGTATAGGCAAATAAAAAATACTTTAAAATGGGATACAAGATTTTTGCAAACTTAAAAATGGATTAGTAGAATGCAAGATTTAATATCAAATCAATACAACAAGAAACTAGTAAATAACTTGAAATAAAGAGATTGAGTTAGAGAATCAAATACAAAGATTTAACGTGGTTCGGTCTCCGCCTACATCCACGCCTGAAGAACTCCGTCAAGAGGTTTAATCCACTAAGCAACTCCTTCAAGGTAAAAAAAACCTTTACAACTTGCCTTCTTTCAAGGTGGAAGACAACTCACCCACAAGAGTTCTCACAAAACCTTACAAAACTCACAATACAAATGATTGAATATTGAATGATACAATGAATGCTTCTCAAAGCTGATTTGTAATCAATACAAGAGCACAATAACTTCTCAAGAGATCAAATGGATGAAGCACAAGAGTTTTTAATCAATGAGAAGAGTGAATATTGAATGTTTGAGAGTAATAGATGTAAAACAAAAGATTTAATCACTAGGGGAACAATAAATGATCACCAACCTTCAATATATAGCAAACCAAAGCCCAAATGACCGCTTGAAACCCTAGAAGTCGGATTAGGAAGGTTTAGGGTGGTTGGGGAACATTTAATGCTCGAATGACTAATTTAAGAAAGAACCGTTTTGAAGTTGCAGAGTCCTTAGTCGACTAGGACAAGCTTGTTAGTCGACTAACAAGGCATTTCAAAGGTATTTTTCATTCCCGGGCTCGGTTAGTCAACTAGGACAGGCTGATTAGTCGACTAGCTAAACAAAATTTATAAAGATCAAAATTTAGGTTTGTTAGTCGACTAGGACCAGAGGTGTTAGTCGACTACCAACTTAAACACATTTGGGAAAATTTGATCCAGGATCAGTTAGTCGACTAGCCAAGGGCGATTAGTCGACTAGCAAAATTGCAACCAAAAAATAGCTACTGATCTTCCATTAGTCGACCAGCAAAAACGGATTAGTCGACTAGGAAATCATTAGTCGACTAGTCAATGGGGATTAGTCGACTAACTTAGAATTTCATAAATATTGCTTCTGTACTCCAATTATTCGACTAGGACTAGATAGGTTAGTTGACTAGTGAAGTTGTAAAGGCAATAAGTTGAAATTTCTAAGTCAAAATCAACACTAAACACTTTGACAAGTTAACTAAGTATTCCAAAATATTTAAGGTCAATTTTGAAAGCAAATTAAGCATGAATGCTAATGCACAATGAGATATGAAAAAGTTTTCTCTTGAGCTTTACACAATTGATCATGAGAGAAGTCTTACAAAGAGTTCCTAAAAGTATATGTAGATCAACTTGACTACAATTGGCCTTTGTGAGCTTGAGCAAGTCTTCAAGTTGGTCTTCAAGTATTTGAACATCTTTGAATTGCTTTGACACTTGAAGTTTATCACCATGAGCTTTGATTTGAGTAAAGAGCACTTGGAATGCTTGATGAATGTTGATGAAAAAACTCCATAGAGAAACTATGGAGACATAACACTCAACCATTTGTTAGAAGAGAGGTATGGTTTAGTTATCATCAAAATAAGGTCAAGGACCTTAGGGCTAACAGAGAGCACTAACAACCTCTATCCTGTTTTATGAACCATTGCAAGAGACATTATATCCAAATTGAAGAACTGACAATAATCTTACCTTTCAAATTTTGTTATATAATGTCATGTATTTTATCATATAATATTAACTATCACATCATTTAGTATGGAAGATATGGTTAAAGTTTTGATTTATTTTGTAACTATCTTTAACATAAATTTAATTTAATTTACATTAGGATGGTGGATTCTATGGGTGGCAAATGGGTGGGTTCGAGGAGGGTCATAATATATGGATTGGGTCATAAAACACTCGTGACCTAAATATGTAAAACAAAAATAGCGTGCAAGTCTTAAGACTGATCATGAGTCAACACTATCCTTAGGGCTGCAAACGAGTCTAGTCGAGCTGAGCTCAATTTTGGATTATTCAAGCTTGGCTCAGTCAAAAGCTTGATTTTCTAAGTCCAAGTCAAGGCTAATTAAGTCGAGCTTAGTTTTTTTAAGCTTGGTCACAAGCTGTTCATAAACAACTTGATTGATTTGCAGCGCTAAATTACAACAAGGAAAAGTTAAAAATTAATGCAGGAAAGCCTAAAAAGATAGAGTCTATATACTGGGCCTATATTAGAAATAAAAATGAAACCCAATAAAAAGACATGTATATATTGAGCTTATTCAAGCCTAAATCATAAACGTTTTTGTGAGTCTAAGCACAAGCCTATTCATTAGCTTGTTCATGAGTTTATTAACGAGCATGCTCACGACCACAAACGAGCCAAGCCTTAGTATGTTTAGGTTTGGCTTGTTTGTCAAACGAGCTTAAACTCCAAGCTTGAGATTGCTTTGTTTAATAAACGATTGAACCCAAACGAGCCTTATCACAAACGACTTGGTTCATTAGTAGCCCTTCTATCCTCAATGCTTGTATTGCCCTTTTTTTCTCAAAACACACACACACACTCTCTCTCCCCCCCTCTCTTTCTCTCTCCCACCCCCTCCCCCCAAACTCTTATCTATTTAAAAGTGTAAAATAACAGGTAATGTGTGGAACTATAGAGTGATTTTGACAAAATCAAGGGTTGAGATTTTATGGGAGAATCCTAGATGGGCCCACCAATTAGATGGCTTTTTTTGGTGTTGGCTCTTACACCAAATGGTTGTTGTTTCTCTTCCGACATCAATCCCTAAGCTCTAATTTATCATCGTCTCTCTCTCCCCCTTTCTCATGTCTTCTCGAAGCTTCACCACTTCCTTACTCCTCTCTCCTCTCTCATTTTTCCCCCTCAAAACCTATTGTTTGCCGGAACTGTGTTTTTTGCTTCTTATATCTTCATTTTCTTTTTTTGTTCTCAGTGTTCTCACATTGTAATCTATTTTCTTTAGAGTTTGGGTGGTCAAAACCCAATGAAACTCAAAATCCTCACCAAAACACAAATTCAACGTATTTATATTTATTAAAATGTACCAACCAAAACCATAAATACCGGGTGGGTTTGGGCGGGTTCATGAGTTTGAGTTGCCAATTAACCCTAATGGATACTTATAGTAATAAATATGATGATGGAATATGTTCCTTGAATTTCATATATAAAATTGTTAAAAATGATAGAGGTCATAGCAAAAGAGATGAAGATACCCTCAAAGCAAACAAACTCACCAAATAAGGTATGAATAGAGCTCTCATCTATCGAAATTCAGAAATAGATAAACCAAAAAATGAGTTTTGAATTGTGGATGTTTTATGTTAACCTTACAACATTTTTCCCATAATGTGGGAGCCACCTAAGCACGTCCAAGGTGCAAGCCAATGAGGAAGAGCCACGTGTCCTTTCACCAATGCACAAACCTTTAAAGGGTAATCGTCCCTTAAACGTGTTGGTAGAGGAACGGACTCCACTAACCATGAAGTTAATTACCCCCTTTATCTTGACCAGCATAAGGTCTGCTGACATGATTGGTATCTAGAAGGTAATTAATTGGGGATTAAACTAAAAGATAAGTTTAATCTCCTCCTTCCATCCATCCGACAGTGAACAAAGTTGAGGGGTAACCTGCAAATCACCATGCCAGCCAAAAGGCACTGTATCAGGAGAAAGTCATATCTCACCACCATTTGGGTAACTGTTACACCTATTGTGCAAAGCCAAAGACACCAAGGCATGAAGATAATTTGGGAGGTATGCTCGCTAGAGCTACCTTCCTCCTTGAGAAAGCTTTACCAACCCCATTCCCATCTCTAGCAATTAATGCGATAGGAGTTACCATGATCATCCCTCATATGGGAAAATAGTTAGGGCGCTCCCTCGCAAGAGTATGGCCTCCATTAAGTGCCATTAAGCTAACTGGATAAGCGTCTCCCGGAAGTTATCGCACTATATAAATAGAAGGGGTATGTTGAATAGAACCATCTCTCTCATTCTTAACATTGTTCAACTCTCTTAATCCTTGCTAACTTTGGCATTGGAGCTTCCTTGGCAGGATATGTTAAGAATATAGTTTACTTGCCACTTTTCTCTCCATAATTCACTGCTGACAGATTCTCTCATTACTATTAATTCTCTTATTTGGCTTCCTAATTTCCCATTGTATATTCTTCATTTGCTGTACTTTCCCTTTTATCTTGTTTCCTATATTTAGCAAAGTTGTAGATATATGTAAAATAAAGATTAATTTCGAATACAAGTTTATTATATTAGGAATAAAATAAAATAATTAAGTTCAAATATTAATTTTTTATACTAGTAGGAAAAAAACTTAATTTATATGGAATAGTAAAAAAAATTTGAAAAGTAGTTGATTGGTAGCATAATGGTAGGCATGGGAAAAGAAGGGAAATGCCAAAAATATGGTACATTTACTGATTGCATCATATATTTGTATATTTTTCATGCATTATTCCCACCATTTTGTGCATACTTGAGCCATTTATATTTATAAATAGATGTTTTTTATATTTTCTTGTTTTTCCATGCCTTGTAGAAAAAGTGCAATAAAATGGATGCTTTTTGCATGCAAAGTTGGAGCTTGGAGTCAAGCCTTGGAAGTCTTCAAAGGCCATGAGACTTATATGACATACTTTTAAGTGTGTCTAGATGCTACATATCAAATTTCAAAGCTAAATTCCAAATGGTTTGGGAGATATGAGCAAATGAAGTCAAGAAGTGCAAAATACAACCAATCTGGGTATTTTTGAAAACTATTTTTCTCCAAATTGAATCAGACTATGAGACTACTGTGGTTGGAAAGAAGACTTCTCAAGTTTTGCGAGCATATAAAGATCATACAAATCTGACTCCATATGAGAAAGATACAAGCATTTGAAGTCGTATCATTTTTTCTACAGATTTAGTACAGGTACTGAAATATCAAGTACCAATACTAGAATTGTTTTTCTTAAGATTTCAAAGTCAGCAAGTTTTAGTACCGGTACTGGAATTTGAGTACCGGTACTAGAGCTCGAAATTTCAGCAGTTTGCCTTATAATTTGGTTTATTTGCAAGGGTACTTTGGTCCTTTGGCCCTCATGTTTTGTAACCCTAGAGGGGGTATAAATGCATCTTTTCTCAGCTGGAGAAGGAGTTCTTGGTTCTTATTAGCTAGCTTAGTTTTTCTCTTTAGGTTTTGTTAAAGTTTTTAGCTTTTCTCAAGTAGTTTAACTTAGGTTTTTAATTTGTTCTCGCTAGTTCTCTCTTGTAAGCTTTATTTTAGGTTATTTTACTCTTGCATTTGTGTTGTAAGGCTACATTCTCATTTGGTATTCAATAGCATAGCATTTATTCCAAGTTTAATGCATTTATCATTCCTACATTTGCATTTGCTACCATTCATGGCTAGCTAAACACCTTAAAGGTGAGTTCTATGGTGGATTTCCTCTCCAAACCCTAGGCAAGTAGTATTTTCTCTTCTTAAAAGCTTTCAATGTTTATGGAATGATGTTTAATGCTCTCTCATCTTTTGAATCCTTGTGGTTTCATATTCATGGCCATTATATGACTAGTTATGCTTGTTGTATTTGGTTATTGAGCTCATATGCACTCCACATGTTTGTGAAAATGCCAATGAGAGTGTTAAACTTTATTCTATCATTTGTTCCACTTTATTTGAGCTCCTATTGTTAAACTCTCCAATCAAAACCATATTGTAAAAGGATTTTTTATTGAGTATATGTTTGAGAAACAACATATCAAAGATTTGGATGGAATGAACCCATAGGACTCATCTTATGTCACCTTATTAGTTTTATTATGCAAATTGCCATCATTTTGGCATAAACAAACACTCAACAACATTCAAAAACCCCCATAATTTTACGCTTATTTTTCATTCATTGGTTAGCAACACATAAAGATCATTTGAACCTAGACCACTCCCCGTGAATATGACTTGGGTACTCCCTAATATTATTACTTGACGACTAGTGGATTCATACGCTTGGGATTCTATTGAGTATCGTGTTTTTAGTTTAAGCATTTACATTGGGACACCTATGTGTCAAAATTTGGCATTTGTACTATTTGGTACTATTTGGGGCGCCAAATTTTGGTAAAGGCACATCTTCATTGGTGATGTTCAAAGAAAACATTGGATGACTCACACATGCTCTTTTACCATTAATTTAAAGTGTTTTTAGTGATAAGGCCCTCAAATAAGTGTTATAACAAATTAAATCCAAGATTTTTTTCACTAACCCGATAGGTCCCTAATGTATATATTATAGGCAAGTTTTATAATTTGTAAGACGCAAATACCCCTGAATTAATTTCAGCATATAATACGATTTAGTTTTGGAATCTTTTATTCTTAGATTATTCAATATTTTGGCTTGTTTATTTTCATTCCTTATTTATCTCAAATTCAAATTTGAATTTTTTAATTTTTTTTGGAAGATAACATTTGAAGGACATTATTTTTATCTTATATTATTTTATTTCATTTAATATTTAGGACATTTTGTAAAAGATTTGGATTTTGATACGAAAATATATGTACGGGGATACTGATTGGATGCAATATATACATTCTAATTTGAATTTAAGATAAATAAGGATTGAAAATATATGAACTTATACATTTAAACATGAACTTATACATTTTTAACACCCAAACCCCACAAATATATTTCAAAATGCTAATTAAACATGCACTTATACATTTTCACGTATGCACTCTGTTTTGAATGTAAAAATATATGATAATCAAGAAATGGGTTTCAAGAAAAATAATCAACCAAAACTTGAAAAGATTGAATTTTTACACCATATTAACTCTCAAAAACCATGAAAACCAATAAATACCCAAACGCATATATGCTACACACCTTCACATATGACTTTCTTGGAGTATATATGTATATGGGTTTACGAAAGGTACCTTTTTTGAGTCTCAAATCATACCTAAATGGTTATGCAGAATGCCAGCATGAATCGCGACACCCTCGGCGTCTGAACCTACCTTTCGGTGACATGAACACACCCTCCGACAACCATAGAGGCCATGAATAAAGCCACGCCTTCACCGAGTGGGAAACTAACTGTCTCTGCTTCCTTTTTGTTTTTATTATCAAATAAATTTGATTCCTACTTTTTCGGGATTTGTCCCGCACGAGTTGCCACATTTATGGAAACTAGCTGTTGTTTTAGTGGGATACCATGTCGTGGGAATTTCTACCCCAACATATAAAAAGGGCATTTTTGTCTCTAATAAATTTTTGAGGACCTACCGGATTAGCATTTTTTTTTTCTGGATCTATTGGTCTAAACATATAAATAAAAGGACTTATAACTAAAGTACCCTATTTGATCAAAAGGACCCTGAAAATAAATTTTATTATTACCAAGCCCAACTGATAAGATTTGTCACCGAGAAACCCCTCTAGGTTAAAATTGAAGTCAACCCATACCAAAATTTTGACAAAATATACCATTTCCATAAATTGAGCTCTCATTTAGTTATTTTATTATTTTCATATTAATATCTTTAATTTTAGGAAGCTATCTTATATGGTTTATATCTTAAATGGATTTAAATATGACATTGTGACGTGTTTGAATTTAAAATTCTTTCACCAGATAAGGAATCATACTAACAAAATAAATATACATTTTTTATTATAAAAAAAGATAACATCATTATACCAAACCAAGAGATACATCTTTTGAGCAGAAACTCCTAACAGAGATACAAGCTAGATCTTGAGGTAAAGAGTCAACAAGTCACTATTAACCTGCTTCTAGCATCCCGTTTTACTACTATACGGGCATAATCGTTTGCATCCCTAGAACATTTAATCAAAATACAACAAAGATTATTTCCACAATGACTTGAAATTATCCACAAAAGCCATTAATTAGATTTACAGGCCCTAAATTAGAATTAACTGCATGAACCAAAGTATATAGAAGAGTCTAGCCTCACGTGCACCTTCCGAATAAATAAGTTTAATCGGAATCCCTATGAAACAATGTTTTTAACCTCTAAGCCCACAGTGATTTTAACAAGAACCATTTAGAATAAAATCTCTGAAAAAAAAAATGCAGAGATATATACATATATCTCTGAAAAATACCTGATAATTTATTAGTGGATTATGGGTTTCGATACCAAAGCCATTCATCCTTACACGTACAAGCCTATTCCAAAATTCCATGACTTTAATGATAAGTCTTCACTAGTTTTCTTGTAATTTTTGACATAAGTCGAAACTCTTGAGGCAATCTTCACACTCATACCTTGAAAGCTTGACTCACAACTATAATGGAGAAGCGAGTTGCCATGAAGAAGCTTGAGAAGGTTTGGAAGAAGGCTTTGTGATTGTTCAACGAGGTAGATGTTTAATTAACTTTCATGAATAATATGTTTTTAAATATGCTAGTATCACTCTATCTTTACGTTTTGGAAATAATTCAAATTCAAAGAACCTTCCACTTTTATTGGATTATGGTCACAATCTCTAAATGGGAAGTCAACTCTATAATGGGTAATTGTGTTTTTTTTATGCACTAAAATTGCATATTCATGTATTATCCAAAACTGTAGGGACCAATTGGTATAAGCATCTTATAGCGAAATCCTATTGGTATAAAACTCATAATTTACTTTTGGAAGATATAACATTTTCCAACTATGCTTATTAGATTGGGAGTCTTGATTCTTTAATGGTGCTAACAAGACGGCAAGTAGAGTATTTACAAGATACTAAGATGGGTGACCTCTCGAAAAAATCCTCATATTGCACCCCTCATAATTTATTTTTTTAAAATCACTGGGAGATGTCAATGCACTCTCGCTATCGGAGCGTGGTTGTTGAACTTTTTTTTTATTTCTTATTTTTCTTATGTAACGTTATCACTTCCCTTTCTTTATTATTTATTTTTTTTAATTGATTCTTGTCCAGTTGGTCTGATTTTAATTTATTTTATTTGGCAGGCAGGTAGAGTTACAACTGGACCAATCTAACCTGAGCCTACCCCAATCAGGTTAAAGTTTGACCCGACCACTAGCTAGGATTTAGGACCTCATCTATATAGACCTAAAATTTTCCTTTAATCTACCGGGCAAATTAAAATGTAAAAATTATTCAAAATAAATTATAGAAAGTATATCTCAAATATGGATTAGATTTCACTTTAGCCTTTTTTTTTTTAATTATTATTTAAAGTATTAATGGATTTCAGTTTAGTATCTTTTATTTTCAATTGCTTCAAATTAATCATTAAAGTAGTGATTTTATTCCCCAATTTTCTATCTTGTTGATATTCTTTGAAAATACTATAGTGAGATCATCATTCCAATAAAATTGGCAGAAAAAATCAGTACTTTAGGGACTCATTTGTAATAATTTAAAGTTAAAGGTATTAATTATTAAGGTAAAATTTGTTAATACTTTAAAAATTAATTTGAATTAATTTAAAGTAAAAAGAATAAAGTGAAATCTAATCAAATTTTAGTGGTGTTTTCTATAATTTACACTGGACTTTTAACACTTCAAAATGTACTTTTTAAGATAAATGAAAAAGATCTTACTAGATAAAATTTATTGTTTCATGATAAATAAATGATAAAAATACTCGCTATTATTAGGAATACTTTTATCACTTATTATGTGTAACACCCCGGATTTTCAACCTTAATTATTTTTTTAAGGTTCAATAATTATTTGATATGATTTAATGTATCCGATAGCACTAGTGGGTTTATTTAGAAATTGGCTTAGTTAAGAGGCTAAAAGGCCAATTATTTATAAGGAAAGTGACATAACCCAAAGTTTTGGGGTCAAGATTATACTTTTATATGTTTAGGCCGGGTTATCTTAGCAATTAAGAAAACTGAAAGATATTTAATCCAAGTTTAAGTTGGAAACCCTAAAGCTAGCCACCAAAGGAACGTCAAATGAGAAAGGAAAGAAAGAGATAAATTTAAAGATTTTGAATCAATGGCTTAAAGGACTATCAAATTAAGCCGATCATATGTAATGTTTCTGAAGACTTCTAAGGCATCAAATACATCAAGAAAGTCGGGTAATATTATATTTTTATAATTTTTTGGATTTATTATATGCCTATACCGAAAAATTATGAAAATGATAGATTTTGAGAGTTTTTGCTGTGATTTTTTGGGGTTACATTAAATATGAACATGGAGGATCATGCCAAGACGTTTAATACGCTATAGATCATTGTTAATATCATATTTGATGGACTCTAGTTTTACTTTAAAGTTATCACATTGAAAATTAAGGTTAGGGCTATTATAAGGAATGATCCCAACATGCAATTGGGTATTTAGCCCAATATGATATATAAAGTCACTTATAAATCGATATTATTTTGGTATAGTTAATCACCTACTTTTATATGTACCCATATAATTGGAGATTATAACTTGGGCTATTACAGCTTAGGTTTGAGTTATATTAGCCCTACACAATAAATAAAGTCACGTACTTATAAATTATTTGGCTATAATTTGATTATGGATTTATTGGCCTTGGGATTTATAAGAATTGTTTTATTGCGATTTTTGGATATGTCGATTAAGGTAACGGAAGTATAATATGCCATGTTTTATTTGCTGGGATCGGAAATCCCATGAACCCGTGATAGTGCTTATGGATCATGCAAAAAAAAAAAAAAAAAATCCGAATCCTTTATCATAAGAGATGAATATGTACCTTTGAGATCTGTCTGGATTGATCTCAATGAATCACGAACCGTAGAAATCTGCTCGAGCTCTTCAAGCCTTCTACCGTATTCCTCCAATGCCAGAACGTGAAGAGAGAGTGGCTCTCTTTGTGCTCTTTAGTTAGGTAGCTGCCTCTAGGATTTAGAAATAATATTTCGTCTGACCTAGAAGCTGCCCAACATGACATATGTATAGGCTACGGTAGGGACCTAAAAGTAAATAAATAAGTTTCGGGCTTCCAATATAAATATTAATTATAATTCATTCCACTAAAGAATTATAATTGCATTCCCTTGCTTATTTGAAATTCTATTTCGAGCTCCTTGTTATTAAATACTTATTAATTTCTCCACGTTAAGATTACAGATACCCGTTGATTAAAATAAATCACTGACAATTTTATTTAATCAACATCTGTTAATCTCCTTGAGACCTTCCACTTAACTTATTTGATATGTTGGATACAAAATCCACCTGCAGGGTTTGACATAATCAAAACTTATAAGCATCCTCAATGGGGTATCATCAATCCTTATTACAAGACGTGAATTCCGTTAATAATTAATATACACCATACGCTTAATGTCGTTACCCAACTCACCAAGTTTATTGACCCATAAAAGATCTCACTCTATATGAATCAAGATAACAAATACTAAGTGTATGTGCATATTAAATATTTCAGGATTAAGAGCATAAGCATTCATAATAACCATGAGGTATTAATTGTTTAATATGTCAGTATAAAACAATTACCCCAAGACAGTCCCATTCAATACACACAAGTGTACTAGCACAAGAAATCAGAACTAAACCGTTCCCCATAGTTAAGACAGACCTACTGAAATCTTGTGCTATAATCTTAACGATGGTGTGTCTATCTCCATCTTAGAATGTGAACAATAAGCTTATATTCTACAAGAACTGATGAACTGATCTTCTGTGTGTAAGCCGAACTCTACACACCAGATCATATACTATGTAGAATAAAAGACACACATGCATAACATTAAAAGATAATATAATCCAAACATAGCTCATATAGATTCTCATTTAAAATGTAATATCAGAATTCATTAATAAATAAATACTAAGGTCTATTACATAAAAGCATGACTTTTAGTATATATCCCCAACATTATTAAATTGCTTTTATTTGAATTTTTGTAACTGGGTTTTATGAATTGCTTTCGAATTGATTTGTATATTCAAACTGATTACCTTGTTGTAAAATTATGAGCCAAGCAAAATTCTGATTTTTGTGTTTGATAGACATCAGTGTCAATATGATTTTGATATCTAAAAAATTCATTGATTCTGAAAATGTGACATATTTATTTACTAAAAATTCATATTTGAAAGTTTGATTGATTCTGAAAATTATGATATGTGTTCATTCTTTGAAAATTGTAAATTTTGGATCTCTAATTTGTCTGTAGTGTGGCCTGGTCAATAGGGGATAAGTTACTGGCCTTTGGTACCAATGCATTAATGTTAAAAGTCTCCACTTGATAGAAGCACCGTAGGACCTTCGGATCGTCGTTCTAGACCTTCGGGTCATATTGTGTACAGTTAGATCAGAGATCAAACGATTGTGATTTGTCATCTGATTTTTGAAACTTATGATTGACATCTGAAACTTATTTGAATAATTATTGTGTTTTGTTATGAACTCTGATTTATGAATAAATGTGTTTATAAACTAAATTTTTGAAAATATTTGTGCATAGGCTTGGTTATTCCTGTGTGTATTATGCTTACCTTTACACCATATTTTTCAAATAAATAATTGAGTTTAAGGAACTACTTTGGGGTGCTCGTAATCTTATAAGGTGCAGTCGGACAAAGAGCTATGATGGCTATTTATAGGATGGATTATGAACTATTTGATTTGATTTGATTTGATTTATTAGTGACAATGATTACAAGAAAGTCTTAATGTTTTTATTGGAGGATTCTTTATTGGATATTGAGGTAAGAAATTTGAGAAATATATTTTGGTTATTTTAGTTACTATAGACATACATTGTTTATTGAATTTGGGGAGAATGTTAGCATTTTGATTTAAAAGTTTCAGATTTATTATGATTTATTATGGTTTTGGATGGATTGATTTATATGGATTTGGATTTTTGAGGTTACGCTTTTGAGTTTGACTATCCGGGCTCGGGGTGTTACATTATGATAGTGAAAAATTATATATTTTTTTAGGAAAAATTATACTTTGCCTCCCGAACTATTGGCCATTTTCATGTTGTCTCCTATGGTTTCGATTGCATTAATGTGCCCCTTAAACTATTAAATTGAATCAAATTAACCCCTTTTGTTAGTTAGCCTGCCATTTGTTTTTTTTTTTTTAACTGAAAAATGGTGTTAGGCTTGTTATTTTTTTATGCAGTATTATATTGAATTGCTAATAGATATACAGGCATATCGGTGAACTTTCATAATTTCTGTCAATATATTTTATTTATTATAAATTTAATTTACCGCATAGAGAAAATAATTCATAAAAATTAAAATATGTTAAGAAAAATCATGAAACTTCACCGATATGCTTATAAACACATTAACAATTTTAGGATAAATATTGCATTAAAAAAAAAAAAAAAGTCTAACATCATTTTTCAATTAAAGAAACTGACAGATCGAAGAGAATAATTTAACACAATCTAATAGTTTAGGTGGCATATTGATGCAATCGAAATTATATGGGACAACGTAAAAACAGGCAATAGTTCATAACCAAAGTGTAATTTTCCTTTTTTAATTTTTTTTTTTTTTTTTTAACTTAAAATACATGTAAATGACATACCATCCGATCTAAGAATCTGACACTAACAAGTGAAAATTGTTAACCGTACTCGTTTGGATAATATCTTGCAAATCACACTTTTAAGATTTCCTTTCAATTGAAGTTGACGTATACTATAAGACGAAAACAAATATGCTAGAACGTTTTGCATGAGACATAATTATATAGACGTGAGAGACAAGTTAGCTATAGTTTAATTTATGAGAGAGGACTGATAACATGCATCTTTGACACAACTTGTAGTTTAGTAATATTGAAAATTCATTTTACTCACGAAGGTGATAGAAGGACGAGGACTAAGAGCATTTTCAATGAATTTATGGCATTCGATGTTTCAAAATTAAAATTACGCACTTTGAATGGCATCAATGCTAAATTTTGGTACTACTGTGTTTCAATGTATCAATGCCTTAATGCTATATTTTAGTATTTTTCATCTTTTTAAAAAGAGTCAGAGTATAATATGGCAAAAATAGCAAAGTGCCATTTGAGATGTCAAATTCAGCCATCCTTGTTGCTATTGTCAAAATTAATTAGGAACAAGTTATTTGATTTTCAATTTCAAATTAACCCCCATAGGAGATACTCTTTATGAAAGCAACAAAGAGCTACTCTAACATGTAACGCGCTTTTGTATTCGAATTGTCCATTCACACCCTATTTTTATAAATTAAAAAAAAAAAGAAATAAAACAAGATAAGATAAGATGGATGTACATATCATACCATCTCCTCTAATTTTAAATTGTCTCCATGAAGGTGGGTTGAGCTAGGATGGATGGAATTTCATATGAATTGAATCTGGATCATCTTATTGTGTTTGTGTGTGCTTGGGTGATGTGTCATGATTTGGATCCTCTTTACATCATTAAAAGTGAGAAAGTACAAGATTCAGATCATGACACATCACCCAAGCACACAACCACAAGTAGAGAATCCCGATTCAATTCATATTAAATTCCATCTATTCTAGCTCAACCCACCTTGATGGAGTCAATTTAAAATTAAAGGAGATGGTATGATATGTCCATGCATAAGAAGTCATTATGTGTCTGGCAAGAGGAATAAAAATATCATTATGTGTCTGCTGATTTGGACCTTGGAACCCATAGGTGTTTGTTATTATGGGGTTTTGCTTTTAGATTAAGGAAACCCCAACTTTTGATTACAAGATTAGGTGTCTCGCTTGATTTAATTATCAACTACTTTTCTTCATGGTACACAAAAGTTTCAATAATTTATAATTTTTTTTTTTTTAAATTTAGATGTGACTTAATTATTCATTTCTTTTCCTATAATAAATGAGATTCTAAGTTCTATTTCTTATGAATGAGAATTGCTCCATTTGTTACTCCTTATTTTCACTAATAAAGTAACAGCTAACCACTAACCATATTGATTTACATCCTTTAAAAAAAAAAAAAATAAAAAAAAATTTCCAAAAGACAAGACTTAATTCCTAAGAAAAATTTAGACTTTGACTTCTAACTATTGTTCGTGGCAAAAAAGCATGATCTTCATGGCCCTTAGTTATTACTAGGGGTGCAACTCGGATAGGTTCTAAACCGGTCATCAAAATTCAAATCAGATTGGTCCTGATTTCAGTTTTTCAAAAACTTATTAATTTGGTCTGATTATAGGATTTTTACTTTTGGGAACTGGTCCGATTTGAATTTCAATCCGTGGGACCGATCCGTAGAATCAATTATAGTACCACTTATTAAATTATATATACTTTTCTATTATTATTATTATTATTATTATTATTATTATTAATATATATTAAATGCAACATTACAACATGCAATATTCTTTGAGTTTCTTTAACATTGTAAATTTAAAATACAATAAATTTTTAAAATATTTTTTTTTTTTAATTTCTAATCCATTTTAAAATTCAAAGTTCAAACCATTTTTATTTTCCCTCTCTATCTTAAGTCTTAACATATGGTAACATTTTATAATTTTTTTTTTTTTTTTTTAACTACAAGTCCACAACTAGTCAAATAAAAGTTTACACTCCTTTTAAACCCAAGAAAAGTTTGTTTGTTTTTTTTTTTTTTTTAAATAGTTTAACTGCTTTGCTTTGATCTTTAGTATTGGAGCATGTTCCAATACTTGTTAGATTTTTATTTGTCTTTTCATTTTTAGTTGGTATTTATGAAACTATGGATGTTTAATTTTGTTTTTATGGTTGCTGGCTTGTTGCCTCGGTGAACATTGGAACTTAATAAGTTTTAGAACTTATTTATCTTTTTCTTTCATTTTTAGTTACTTTCTTAAATTGTTGGATATTGTAAATTTATGGTTTTGTTTTGTTCTTTTTTTTTTTTTTTTTAAAGGGTTATATACCCAAAGAACCCTAGTATAAAATCAATATACTCATAGGCCCCTCAAGAAAAATAAGATTTTGATAAATTAATAAAATATAGAAAAATGATATTTGTGCCCATTAGTTATGCTACTAATATGAATCTTCTAAAAACGTGGGTAGTTACCAAATTTAATGGATACTAAATTGAAATAAAAAAATCATGCTCCTATTATTAATTTATTACGCGATAATATTAAGAGGATATCCATTTTCAAATGGCCTGCAAAAATTTTCTCCACATTTCAAATCTACCGGTGACCATTCTTTGGCACCGTTCACTAACGAATATGGAACAAGGTAACCGGCGATCATGGAAAAAATAATAAGAACTGCATGTGTCCCATATTATTTCATTATTTTTTTCATTTTTTATTTGGGACGATGAGTATATGAATCGAAGGTGGAATGAATCAACTATAAATGGCTTGCATATTTGATTTCTATGGTTTCTTTCGCACGAATCACAGAGATACATTTATCCAACAAGTTTTTTAATGTTTAAAAGTACATTACATAGATTAAGGGTTGTGCTTTTTAGGGATTTTGTTGCAGAGATAAATGTAATTGTACACGAATAAACAGGGACGGAACTACTTATATCACAAGGGGGGCCATGGCCCCCCCTGACTTTTGTAAAATTTCCATTAGTAATGGCCCAATTAGAAGTCTAATGAAAAAAAAAAAAAATTAACCCCCCCCCCCCCCCAATTCAAAGTTCAAAACCTAATAACTAAGAGTCCAACCCAATTAGAAGCCCAATTCATATTCTATTAAAAAAGCTCCAATAAAAGCCCATCAAAAAACCGGAGTCCATATGGGAAACGAAATCAGAGTCCATATGGGAAATTTACTCCTTTTTGGCATCAGTAAAAAAACCTTAAGTCCCTAACCCACTTCTCTCTCTTTCTTTTCTCTCATTTTCTTTAATTACCTTCATTTCCGTAACTGCCGTTGCCCTATCCAGTATCCCCCATGGCCCCATGCCCGTGACTCGGTGACTGTGCGAGCAGTTGTCTGCTAACTTGGGAATCCCAAGTTTTATTCACAAAATCAAACCCCATTTGTAAAGTAAGTGTTCCTTCTCTAGTTCTCTTCCTTTTTTGGCCTTCTATTTTGTTGCATTTTATATGATTATTTCCTTGAATAACTTAGTTAAGATGCCATGAAATGAAAGTTCAAACCATTAACCTATTTGTTTTCATTTATTTATGTTGGCCCAAAATATACTCTAGAGGGAGGTGAATAGAGTATAGGCAAATAAAAATACTTTCAAAAATGGGATACAAGATTTTTGCAAGTTTGAAAATGGATGAGTAGAATGCAAGATTGAATATCAACTCAATACAACAAGAAGCAAATATATAACTTGAAATAAAGAGATTGAGTTAGAGAATCAAACACAAAGATTTAACGTGGTTCGGTCTCCGCCTACATCCACGCCTCAAGAACTCCGTCAAGAGGTTTAATCCACTAAGCAACTCCTTCAAGGTGGAGAAACCTTTACAACTTGCCTTCTTTCAAGGTGGAAGACAACTCACTCACAAGAGTTCTCACAAAACCCTTACAAAACTCACAATACAAATGATTGAATATTGAATGATACAATGAATGCTTCTCAAAGCTGATTTGTAATCAATACAAGAGCACAATAACTTCTCAAAGAATCAAATGGATAAAGCACAAGAGTTTTTAATCTATGAGAAGAGTGAATATTGAATGCTTGAGAGTAATGGATGTAAAGACAAAAGATTGAATCACTAGTGAGCAATAAATGATCACCAGCCTTCAATATATAGCCAACCAAAATCCAAATGACCGTTTGAAACCCTAGAAGTCGGATTATGAAGGTTTAGGGTGGTTGGGGAACATTTAATGCTTGAATGACTAATTTAAGAAAGAGCCGTTTTGAAGTTGCAGAACCCTTAGTCGACTAGGACAAGCTTGTTAGTCGACTAACAAGGCATTTTCAAAGGTATTTTTCATTCCCCGGGCTCGGTTAGTCGACTAGGACAGGCTGATTAGTCGACTAGCTAAGCAAAAATAAGTATTTCTGGGTTTGTTAGTCGACTAGAACATGGGGTGTTAGTCGACTACCAACTTAAACACATTTGAGAAAATTTGATCCGGGATCGGTTAGTCGACTAGCAAAATTGCAACCAAAACATAGCTACTGACCTTCCATTAGTCGACTAGCAAGAGAGGTTTAGTCGACTAGGAAATCATTAGTCGACTAGTCAAGGGTGATTAGTCGACTAACTTAGAATTTCATAAACATTGTATCTGTACTCCAATTAATCGACTAGGACTAGATAGGTTAGTCGACTAGTGAAGTTTTAAAGGCAATAATTTGAAATTTCTAAGTCAAAATCAACACTAAACACTTAGACAAGTTAACTAAGTATTCCAAAACATTTAAGGTCAATTTTGAAAGCAATTTAAGCATGAATGCTAATGCACAATGAGATGTGAAAAAGTTTTCTCTTGAGCTTTACACAATTGATCATGAGAGAAGTCTTACAAAGAGTTCCTAAAACTATTTGTAGATCAACTTGACTTCAATTGGCCTTTAAGTGCTTTAGCAAGTCTTCAAGTTGGTCTTCAAGGATTGAACATCTTTGAAGTGCTTTGACACTTGAAGTTTATTACCATGAGCTTTGATTTGAATAAAGAGCACTTAGAATGCTTGATGAATGTTGATGAAGACTCCAAAGACAATCTATAACACTCAACCATTTGTTAGAAGAAAGGTATGGTTTAGTTATCATCAAAATAAGGTCAAGGACCTTAGGGCTAACAATCTCCCCCTTTTTGACGATGACAAACCATAACTTTGAATAATAATAGAGAGCAAAGCTCCCCCTCAATTTAGCACAATAAGCATGGTTGAATCAACATTCTCGACAATATATAGAAGCAATTAAACAAGCTCAACTTTACATGGATTCAAAGTATTCAAATATTTCTCCCCCTTTGTCATCTCAAAAAGGCAATAAAAAAGAGAAATAGAAGAATAAACCAATATGCACAATTATAATTCCATTGGTCTAACCATACCAAGTTCACGCCTAATTGTGCAAAAACGATCCTCTTGGAGAGGTTTCGTGAAGATGTCCGCCAATTGGTTGTCCGTACTAACAAATTCTAGTTCAACATCTCCTCTTTGCACATGATCACGAATGAAATGATGCCTAATTTCAATGCGTTTTGTGCGTGAGTGCAAACATGGATTCTTAGAAATATTAATGGCACTAGTGTTGTCACAACGAATAGGTATGTGAGTGAAATGAATCCTATAGTCTTCAAGTTGTTGTTTCATGTACAAGACTTGAGCACAACAACTTCCGGCGGCAATGTATTCCGCTTCTATTGTGGAAAGAGCAACCGAGGTTTGTTTCTTGCTAAACCAAGAAACAAGCGAGTGGCCAATAAAATGACAAGTGCCACTAGTGCTCTTTCGGTCTGTTTTACAACCGGCAAAGTCCGCATCCGAAAAACTAGCAAGTTGACATGACGCATGCTTAGGATATAACAGTCCTAAATCATAAGTCCCAACAAGATATTTAAATAAGCGTTTAACGGCAAGCAAGTGGGATTCCATGGGATTAGCTTGAAATCTAGCACACAAACAAACACTAAACATCATATCCGGTCTACTTGTGGTTAAATAGAGAAGACTACCAATCATTCCTCAATATTGTTTTTGGTCTACCTTCTTACCATTTTCATCAAGGTCAAGCTTAATTGTGGGGCTCATGGGTGTAGGACTAGACTTTACACCTTCCATGCCGAACTTCTTCAACATGTCCTTCACATATTTAGCTTGATTGATCAAAATGCCTTCTTTAGTTTGCTTGATTTGAAGTCCAAGGAAGAATGCCAATTCTCCCATTATACTCATTTCGAATTCATCTTGCATAAATTTAGCAAACTCCTCACAAAGAAGATCATTAGTAGCACCAAAAATAATATCATCAACATAAATTTGAACAATTAACATATCATTGTTTTTAAGCTTTATGAAAAGAATAGTATCTATTTTGCCTCGAATAAAACCATTTGAGAGCAAAAAGCTACTTAACCTTTCATACCATGCTCTTGGTCTTGTTTAAGGCCATAAAGTGCTTTTGAAAGTTTGTATACATGGTTTGGAAAAGTGTTGTCTTCAAAACCGGGAGGTTGTTTAACATAAACTTCTTCCGTAATGTAACTATTTAAAAATTCACTTTTCACATCCATTTGATACAATTTAAAGACCTTAAAACTAGCAAACGCAAGAAGCATGCGAATAGCTTCAAGTCTAGCAATCAGTGCATATGTTTCATCATAATCAATGCATTCTTGTTGGTTATAGCTTGTGCAACAAGTCTTGCCTTATTCCTAATAATATTACCATCTTCATCATTTTTATTTCTAAAAATCCATTTAGTGCCAATGATGGTATGGTCATTAGGTTTAAGTACAAGTTCCCAAACTTTATTTCTTTCAAATTGATTAAGTTCTTCTTGCATGACAATAATCCAACTATCATCATTTTCGGCTCCATTAAAATTTTTAGGCTCAATTTGAGAAACAAATGCAATATGGTTATAAGCATCTCTAAGATTAGAACGAGTACTTACCTTGCGTGAATGATCACCAATTACTTGATCAATTGGATGATTCTTCACAAACTTCCAAGCTTTTGGCAACTCTTGCAACTTTTGAGGTTTATTTGAAGGTTCACCTTCTACAATTGAGGTGTTCTCCTTTGGTTCCTCTTGAGGTGCATCATTTGAAGAAGAATCACTAATGTTAAGCTTGCCAAGCTCTTCATTAGCATTAGATAATAATTTACTATTTTCATCATCTTCAACAACATTCTTGGAAACAAATGGATTAGATTCATCAAATACAACATGAATAGATTCTTGCACGGTTAGAGTACGTCTATTATAAACACGATATGCTTTACTATTAGTTGAGTAACCAATAAAAATACCCACATCGGATTTAGACTCAAACTTAGAAAGATAATCTTTATCATTTAAAATAAAACATTTGGATCCAAAAACTTTGAAGTAACCAATATTTGGTTTTCGACCTTTCCATAGCTCATATGGGGTTTTGGCTAGGATGGATCTAATAACCACTCTATTTCCCACATAGCAAGCGGTATTAACCGCTTCCGCCCAAAATGTTCTAGGAAGTTTATGTTCATTAAGCATGGTTCTACCCATTTCTTGTAATGAACGATTCTTTCTTTCAACTACTCCATTTTGTTGTGGAGTTCTTGGAGCCGAAAAATTATGTGAGTATCCTTGTGCATCACAAAAGTTTTCGATGTCTTGGTTCTTAAACTCTCTACCTTTATCACTTCTCACACTAATGATGGAGTGGCCTTGTTCTTTTTCAAGTCTTTTGCAAAGTTTTATAAATTCACCACATGTATCACTCTCGTGAGAATGGATTGCAAGCTTTGGTAAGGATATGATGGTGCAAGTAATATGCGGGGAGAGTGGAATGGATTGCAAACTTTGGTTTTAAATGACTGTCCATATGCTTTCTATGTCCATTGTTTTGCACATTGCTTACAATTGGCATTAGTTGCTGCATCGAGAGGCATTATAATCATTCATCAATTTTTTAATAAATTGTCTTCTATTGTCAATATTGTTGGTGCTTCATGCAAGCGTAATGATGAATTGAAAGTAGCTCAAGCCTTTCAAATTGCACATTTGATTGCCACAGATGAGCTCAAGACTGGTAAGGGCCTTAATCAAATTGGCACTTTACAACGAACTGGAGATACTCGTTGGAGTTCTCACTTAAAATATGTTTCTAGCTTAATAAATATGTTCAGTCCAACTTGAAAAGTTCTCCTTAACATCATTGAGGATGGAACTACTTATGCTCAACGAGGAGATGCGGACTCAGCTTACCAAGCATTGATATCATTTGAGTTTGTCTTCATCTTACATCTTATGAAAGAAATTATGCAAATTACTAATTTACTTTGTCAAGCTTTGCAATGCAAATCTCAAGACATTTTAAATGTCATGCGTCTTGTTTCATCAACTAAATCACTTCTTCAAAAGTTGAGAGATGATGGATGGAAAGATTTACTCACCAATGTGAAAGTATTTTGTGAAGTACGCAACATAGGTGTCCTGGATATGAATGTCCGTTATGTTTCAAGAGGAGGTCGAGCTCATCATCAACAAGGTGAATTTTCAATTGAGCATCATTATCGGATAGATATTTTTAATATTACAATTGATTCTTAACTTCAAGAATTAAATGATCAGTTTAGTGAGCATGCAATGGAGTTGCTTACGCTTAGCTAGACTTTGGACCCTCGAAATGGATATGAATCTTTCAAAGTTGATGATGTTTGCCAATTGGTAGATAAATTTTATCCGCAAGACCTCACAGATGACGAGAAAGTGCAATTGAAAATAGAACTTCACCATTTTGAGTGTGATGTTGTTCAACATACAGAGTTTCGAAAATTGTCCTTCATTTCTGAATTGTGTTAGTGGTTGGTGAAGACTAGAAGATCAACAAGCTATCAACTTTTTTATAGAGTGATCGTTCTTGTGTTTACTATTCCAGTTTCTACTGCAACAACATAACGCTAATTTTCAGCCATGAATATTGTCAAAACTAGGCTTCGCAGTAAAATGAAGGATGACTTTTTTACGGATTCTTTGATTTTGTATATTGAAAAAGAAATTGTTATGAAGTTTAACATATAATCAATCATAGAGGACTTTCGAGATTTGAAAGAACGTCGAGTTGCTTTCTGATAGATGATTCGGTTGAAACTTACCGGTTCTTGAATCATGTTTGTTTTTTTTTTTTTTTTTTTTTCAAGAAATAAACTTTTTGTTATGACTAAATATATATTAGTTTTATTATTCAGGAAAAAATTTAGTTTTGAATCTTAATATATTTATGTGTTTGAATTTTGAATTTGTCTCTAATATTTTGGCCCCCCTCAAGATAAAATCCTGGTTCCGTCCCTGCGAATAAATGATTACACCATGAACTCTTTGTTCCAATCTCATAAAGATTTGTTTTTTATTTTTATTTTTTTGCATTGGATTACTTTGATTTTTCTTTATATTCATTTTATGTCTGCAAATAAATGAACACACAGTGAAATTTTTGCTCCAATCCCATAAAGATTTATTTTTTTCCAACGGATTGGAGAAAAGTTTGATTTTTAGTAGTTCCAATTTTTGTTCACGGATAAATTAATCCACCGTTAAATAGTTGCTACAGTGTCATAAAACTTTGATTTTTAACATTTGATTGCTCTTATTTTTTATTTCTATTCATTTTATGTCTATAAATAAATGAATACACCATAAACTCTTTAATTTGTTCCAATCTCATAAAACTTTGGTTTTTTGCATTAGATTTCTTTGGTTTTTGTTTTATATTCAGTTTCTGTCCACGAATAAATTAATCTATCGTGAAATCATTGTTCCAATCTCATAAAGATTTATTTTATTGCAATGGATGACTCACTTTTGCTTTCTATTCAATTTTTATGCACAGAAAAATGATTTCGCCATTAAATAGTTACTATAATGTCGTAAGCTTTGATTTTTTGCATTTGATTGCCTTTTTTTTTTTTTTTTTTTTTTAGGGAAAAAAAAAAAACCAACCGTTTTTTTTTTTTTCACAGTCAGTTTTTTCAGAAACCAACCGTTGGATCATTGTAATTTTTGGCAGACATGACATACATAACAGGAGTATCTAATCTAACTGTCGATTTTTCAAAATACCTGTCCCAACTATCCCAATGAGGAGTTGATCGTATTTATCCAAATGAGGTATGGACCCCAATGGATCATTTCTGTGTGTATATATATATGGCAAGTTGTTTTTATAATTTCTAATACAAAATTTTATAACTTTATGCGAGATTAGTATCTTATGAAACCTATTATTGTATTAGGTGCACTTTTCATGCATGCCATCACTACTACAAAAAAAGCCTACGACTAAGGTGCAAAACCTTAGTCTTTGGGTTAAGACTAGGGTTTTGGAACCATAGTCAGGTGGGTGGTAGTCTTTTCTTCCACTACGGTTTTTGAACCCTAGTCTTTTCTTACAAAGGACTACGGTTATAAACCCTAGTCTTTTAGGAAACAACTACGGTTTAAAACCCTAATCTTTTATAAGAAGACTACGGTTTTAAACCCTAGTCTTTCATAAAACGACTACGGTTATAAACTCTAGTCTTTTAGGAAACAACTACGGTTTAAAACTCTAGTCTTTTATAAGAAGACTACGGTTTTAAACCCTAGTCTTTCATAAAACGACTGCAGTTTTAAACCAAAAAGACTACGGTTTTAAACCTTCATCTTTGATTTACCCACCAAAAATAAAATATTTTCTGTATTTTGTAATTTTTTTTTTCAATATTACATATATATG
>JAESVK010000891.1:785135-798903 GCA_017140935.1 Hamamelis virginiana | reverse complement strand
TCCATACCAAACACACACAAAGGAAGGAAGCCATTTTTCTATCCATCCCACATTCACCATACCAAACACATAAGAAGGAAAATGGGTCTTCCTCCCCTCAGGATGGAAAGTTCATCATTCCTACTTTCATTTCTTCCACTTTTCCATCCTTCCTACCAAACGGAGCATTAAAATCACTTTCAACTTGAAGAAGCTTGATTCCTCTCATATGGGCCATTTTTAATCCATTCCTCAAAGCAAGACATTCTGTCATTAGGACCAAAACTTTTCCAAAAGGGAATGAAGCTGCAGCAACAATCTCTCCAAATTCGTTCCTTAAAATACATCCACCAACTGCTGTATCTTTATCATATTTCTTCGATCCATCAAAATTGAGTTTGTACCAATTTGCACCTGGCAGTTTCCACATAATAGTTATGCTTTATTTTAATCTTCTACCCGTATCATTATCACACACAACAAAACCGCTTCCAAAAATACCATCATCCACATTAACAACCTCATGGAAATACCTAGTAGGATTATTTAAGACCTTTGCTGGATAAGGACACAAACCTTTAAATATAACATCATTTCTATGATTCCAAATGCACCAAGTCATAATACTAACTTTTTCAAATGGTTTATGATATTTGGCAAAAAACCTATTTCTAGAGTCACAAAACAAATTTATCCAATCAATAAAAGGATCCATCAAAATCACAAGGAGTTGGACAATTATTCTCCACATGGTTCTATATATTTTTAGCAAATAAGCATTCTTTAAAAATATGATTAATATCTTCTCCTTCAGTGCCACAAAATGAACACCCATTAGGAATATTAATACCTTTTCTAACAAGAAAATCCTTGTTAGGAATGTTATTCCTTATCAAGAGCCACATGAAAAATTTCATCATAGGCATAATATCCCTTTTCCAAATCCAATTTAAAAAATTAGCTTTGGGATGGATAAAATGATCATTTGCATTGTTAAGCCATGTTGCTGATTTCATTGAGAATTTACCATCATTAGAATAACCCCAGTAAAATTAATCATCAACATCAATAATAGGAATTGGAATAGAGGAAATCTCCTTAATAATATCCTGAGGTAGAATTCCAACAACAGAATCTAATTTCCATTTATAACATACACCATCAATAAAAGTGTCAACTTTTAAATTTAAATCAATATTACTCCTAACATATTTTAGGAACAAAATTAATAAGATGCCTATTATAAACCCAATTATCAACCCAAAAGTAAATACTACCATTACCAACAATCCATCTAATACCCTTTTTAATGAAATTCCTATATTTTAGAATATTTCGCCACTCACAAACGAAGCATTTTTCCCTACTCTAGCCTAAAAAATTTATTCCCTTTTAAATATTTATCCTTCATCAGTTTTACTCATAAATTATTATTATCAGTAAGAATACGCCAACCTAATTTAGAAATCATAGCCACGTTAAAATCTTCCATCCTCCTTATACCCAAACCACCTTCAGATTTAGGCCTATAAACTTTATCCCAAGAAACTAGAGGCATGTTAAAATTGCTTTCATGCTTAGAGCATCTCCAATGGTGTTAGCTAAAGCTAAAGCTAAAGCCAAATATAGCTGAATGCTGAAAAAACACATCTCCAATGGTTCAACTATCTGCTAAGCTAAATTATTGCTGAGCTAAAATTTCAGCTAAATCTGGCTTTAGCTTTAGCTCAGCTAAAAAGTCCATGTCACCGTATGGTTGGCAAATCCCAACCATACCCCCACAGCAAACACAAACAACACAGCAATTGGCACCCAATTCTGCAAATCCCAAAGAACAATCACAGTGCAAACAACAATCAATAACTTCAATTTGATGCATTCTAGGTAAAAAAATTGGGGGAAAATAAAAAAAATACATACCAGAAATTGAATCTGAGCCATGCCCACTGGAGCTCATCGTGACTGTGTCGCGATAGGGAGTCAGAGACCGGGAGGCAGAGGAGATAACCGCCGACGGTGATCCATCACCGGTTCCTCTAGCAGCTCACCAGAGATGGACGAATCTATCGGAGACGCGATCGGTAGAGAAGAGGGTCTCGAGAGAGGAGCTTCGCACGATCAAGATGGAGCAACGATCAAGATGGAGCTTCGCACGTCTCGAGAGAGGGAGATCGAGAGAGATGGAGGATCATGAGAGAGATGGAGGATCGTTGCCGGCGATGGGGATGGAGGGGATCGTTGCCGGCGATGGGGATGGAGAGGATCGTGAGAGAGAGGAGATATTTTTGAGAAACGAGGATGGAGAGGATCGAGAGAGAGAGAGATGAGATATTTGTTTCAAATACAAATATTTGAGATGGGGATGCCTGACTGTGATATGAACAAATTTTTTTGTTTTTGTTTTTATTTTATTTGTTTCTTACCCAAACGGTCACAAACGGCTATACCATCAAAATATCCAACAGCTCTTTTTTTTTTTTTTTTTTTTTTTTTATTTAAACCCAATTTTGGTGCTTCAATTGCGCACATTTCATCTCCACTTCATTTAAACTTCAAAGGGTCACCAAAAAAGGTTTTTCATTATTTCATTTCTTATTATTTTTTTATTTCGGTTAATTCTTCAATTCAAAATTTTTTTTTACCACATATTATGCTATTCATTTAATTTAAATTATTTTAGATTATATTTTATCAAACCATATTTTTGATATATTTCTTCCATCCACTTCTTATTTATTTTTTTTTTCTGTTAATTATTCCATTCAATTATTTTTCCTTACCACATAGTATATACTATTCATGTAATTTAAACTATTTTAGATTATATTTCTTCAAAATAAAATTATATATTTCTTCCATCCACTTCTACTTTATTTATTTTTTTTTCGGTTAATTATTCCATTCAATTTTTTTTTTCTTACCACATAATATGCTATTCATTTAATTTAAACCATTTTAGATTATATTTCTTCAAAATAAAATTATATATTTCTTCCTTCCACTTCTTCTTTATTTATTTATTTTTCACCATAAAGTATGCTATTGACCTAATTTATCTTCATTTTATCTTATATTTCTTCAATTGTTTTTTTTTTTTTAGGGAAAAATATTCAATTATGTCAACTTCACAATCGAAGGGAAAGCGAGAAAAATCATTCTCTATAGAGGAGGACGAAACTCTATGCCACGCTTGGCTAGCTATTAGCCAAGATCCTGCGATTGGTATTGGTAAAAAAGATACTCATTTTTGGAGCCGTATTTTTCAACATTTTTCAACAGCTGTGATAGGGAAAGACCCGCGAACATTATGTTCGGTTCAAAATCGTTGGGAAAAAATTAGATATTCCTGTTCCAAGTATCGTGGGTGCCTCTCACAAATAGAGCACAGACACTTAACTGGAACCACCCAAGCAGACAAGGTGAGATTTTTTCTTTTATTCATAGTATGCTTATTTTGAAATTTTTTAATTCTAAATTTATTTCATATCCCTTTGTAGGTTACTCAAGCGAAAATTATGTATGCAAAGGAAAATTTAGAAAAACCTTTTAATCTTGATCATTGTTGGAAAATACTTCAAGATTCCCAAAAGTGGTGGATGTTGGAGACACCAGTTGACCCTGTTCCCATACCTGTACCCATATCGCCTGGTATATCTGATTTTCATAGCACACCAATATCTTTGGATTCTGACCACGATCCAAGTCCTTGCAGTGTTAACTCTCCCCCAAGGGTTAGTAAAAGGCCGACCGGAAGAAAAGCTGAAAAAGAATCTCGACGGAAGAGTAAGTTAGTTGAAGAAGATGACTCTAAATTTATTAGTTTGTTACAGAAGTTTAACCAAAATGCTGAAGAGTCAAAAAACGAGAAGAAACTGCTTGCAGAACAAAGATTAGTAAATCTCAAGGCGGTTGAAGCAAGGGAGCAAAGGAAATTGGCTGTACTTGAGACTGCAGAACTAAGGGAACAAATGAAGCATGACTCTGAAATTATGGCTTTGGATATCACAAACATGAGCCCCCAACTGCAACATTATTACCAGATACTTAAGAATGAGATTATGGCCAAAGTGTACGCATGTTCAAGCAGCTCCCAGTTTTATATTCCTTCTCCTCCTGATGCGCAGGAATGAGTTTATGTATTATCTTTTATTAGTTTCCTATCACCGTATTATCTTTGTTTTTTTATTAACGGAAATGAGAGAGCTACCTCCTGTTGTGTAGCTCATATGCCTAGCAGGCTTTTGTTTAAATGAATGAACCTTTAAATTTTAAAATATTAAAGACAATGTATCTCAGATAAGAACACAGTCCAATAAAAACATAATTTAAAATACAAAGTAATAAAAACTAATACAAATTCAAAGTATAATATGAAATACATTATAAGTAAGACATGGAGAGGGCTATCAATCTCCTTTCTTTGACCAGAGATGTTCAATTAGATCATTGCGAAGTGCATGATGGGTTGCAAGAGATCGGATATCTTGTGCACGATTCATATACTCCTCAAACGGAAGTGTGGAGTTTTGTGACAAGTGAACTGGATTGTCCATAGCATGTGCATCATATTCGCCAGTAGGAGGCTCAACTACTTCACCACTGTTATCCTCAACACGCTTATCTTCTATTATCATATTATGCAAAATAATGCATGTCTTCATGATGATACTAAGATCTTCTCGACGCCAATATCGCGTCGGACCTCGAACAATAGCAAAGCGTGCTTGCAGAACCCCAAATGCCCTTTCAACATCTTTTCGAAAACTTTCTTGTTTGTTGGAAAAATGTCGCTTCTTTGGGTTAGCAGCGTCAGTAATTGTCTGCACAATTGTTGTCCATGGCGGATATATACCATCGGCAAGATAATATCCCATGGTATATGAGTGACCATTTATAATATAGTTCACAGCAGGCGCACGTCCATCCCTGAGGTCAGCGAAGACATTAGAAGCGTTAAGCACATTAATATTGTTGTTCGACCCAGGCATGCCAAAAAAAGCATGCCATATCCACAAGTCATAAGAGGCCACCGCCTCGAGCACAATTGTCGGCCTATGAGTATGGCCAGTGTATTGTCCATGATAGGCAGTCGGACAATTCCTCCATTCCCAATGCATGCAATCTAAACTGCCCAACATGCCAGGAAAGCCACGCTGCTCCCCTTTATTCTGTAACCTTTGAACATCTGAAGCATTAGGCGATCTAAGGTATTCTTGCCCAAAAATCTCCACAATCCCTTTGCAGAATTTCTTCAAGCACTCAATAGTAGTGCTTTCAGCAATTCTAACATACTCATCTACAGCATCAGCAGCCATACCATATGCGAGCATCCGGATCGCAGCTGTCATCTTTTGTAGGCCGGATAAACCTAGTTGTCTCGTAGCGTCATACTTTTGGACAAAGTAATAGTCATGCTATTGTAGATGCTCATAAATACGAAGAAACAGTGGACGATGCATGCGAAATCGGCGCTTGAATAAATCAGGCCCATATACTGGATCCGGGCAGAAATAATCGTTAAGCAGTCGGTCGTTGCCGGCAACTGTATCACGATCAATGTAGCGTCGCCCGCTTGTAGAACCACCATGTATAGGTTGTTGATTTCTGAGTCGCATTTTCCTTCTTTGATAGTTGATTGCCATGAGCATCATCATATTGTTTCTTTCCTCTTCATCAGATGAAGATGATGAAAAATCTCCACTTGCATTCTCTTCACAAGAGTTACTCATTTTTTTTTTTTTTTTACAAAAGTCATAGTATATAGAGGTCTTATTTACAGAGATGGAGCTCTCATTTATCAAGAATGAAGAATGTACTATAAATTCAGTTTTTCCTTTTAAAAAAATGCATGTGACTATGTATTGTCATCTCCAAATCCCATCCATGTCATACAAAGGACGAATCTGATTTTGCTTTTTTTTTCTCATTTATCAAGAATGTACTAACAATTCAGCTTTTCATTTAAAAAGATGCATGTGACTTTGTATTGTCATCTCCAAATCTCATCCATGTCATACAAAGGACGAATCTGATTTTGCTTTTTTTTTTTCTCATTTATCAAGAATGTACTAACAATTCAGCTTTTCATTTAAAAAGATGCATGTGACTTTGTATTGTCATCTCTAAATCCCATCCATGTCATACAAAGGACGAATCTGATTTTGCTTTTTTTTTTCTCATTTATCAAGAATGTACTAACAATTCAGCTTTTCATTTAAAAGGAAGCATGTGACTTTGTATTGTCATCTCCAAATCTCATCCATGTCATACAAAGGACGAATCTGATTTTGCTTTTTTTTTTTCTCATTTATCAAGAATGTACTAACAATTCAGCTTTTCATTTAAAAAGATGCATGTGATTGTGTATTGTCATCTCCAAATCCCATCCATGTCATACAAAGGACGAATCTCATTTATCAAGAATGTAGTATAATTGCTGAAGAGTAAAAAATTGTGCAATTCATGTGATTAAGAACAAAGGAGCTCAACTTGAATCCCAAAATTTCGTTGTATTTTTTTTTAAAATTATTTTTTTTCAATAAAACACTCACAATGCGTTGTGACGATGAAATTTTCTTATCAAACGACAACGGAACACAAATTGAATATATTATGTTATTTTAAAAAATTAAAAAATTTGAAGTATTAATTTTTTTTTGTTTTTTTTTTTTTGGTTAAATTTGGATAATTGTGGTGGGAGATAAAGGAATGCATAATTGTGTAATTATTGTGGATGAATAAGGGTAAATTGGGGAAAATGTAGTTAAGCTAAAAAAATAAATGATGCACCATTGGAGCTCATCTAGCCAAAGCTATAGCTAAAAACACTGTAGCAAGCTAAAATGATCCTGTAGCAAGCTAAATTTAGCTTTAGCTCCCCAATTTTAGCTAACACCATTGGAGATGCTCTTATTACCCCAAAGATAGTTCCTATTATAGCTATCCAACAATTGATTAGTTTCCTTAGGAAATTTAAAACAGCTCATCAAATGAATTGGAATAGAAGAATAATTAACTTTAATAAGAACCGAACTGCTTGCTCTAGAAACATATTTATTCTTCCAACTTTGGACACGATTTTGAACCTTGTCACAAAGATCCTTAAAATAATTTTTGTTTACTTCACCTTGAACCATAGGACATCCCAAATATGTTTCCAAAGAAGTTTTGCATTGCATCCCCAACAAAGAGCTAATTTCTTCTTTATTATTTCTACTCAAATTTGGAGAAACATAAACAGTAGAATTTTTTCTTACTTTTAATAGCAAAGTTTTACATCTAAAAAATTTCACTCAATTTTTTTTTGTTTTTTTTAAAAAAATGAAAATATCCCAAATAAATCTAAGCCATTCATTTATAATTAAGGAGAGAGTTTACATAAAATAATAAAAGACCTAAATGGTAAGGTAAGCTCATCATTTGGACATAATTTAGGAATAATTTTTATTTTATTTGAAGAATTTTTTATTTTTTTATTTTTATTTATTGATTTTTAAAAGTTAAAAAACATTGGCGATTGTATGAAACGAGCGCAAACATCCTATTCAACCACCTACTTCTGCAACGCCATTTTCTATAAATTTCTACTGTCTCCGCCAACCAATTTACCTCTCTTTCGTCTATGTTTGGATTGAGAGAATTGGAGAGAAGAGAAGATAATCTCTTATTTTTATTTATTGATTTTGAATTTTTTCTCCTTTCTTCTCGTTTTATTTTCCGAAAAATTGACAACTTTATCAAGCCATAATTATTTCGTGAAGTTTATACTTTTCTAGGTTCCCAAATTCAATTTCTTTTCCTACGTCTTCTCGACTAACAAACAGAGCAATATGTTCCGCTTGATTGCTGCAAAATCTTCTTCCAAAGGTCACTGTTTTCTCAGAACCCAAACGAGAGGGTAGAAAAATCTTTCATTCTTTAAAAAATTTGGAATTTTTACCGTTTTGGTTGACCATAAACTCGATGTCATTAGATTCCGGATTTTCTTTTCTTTTCCATCCTGTTTTCTCAGCTACCAAACAAGAGGGTTTAAAGAGCCATGGATAGAGATAACGTGAAGTTTTGTTTCGGAGGAAGGGTTGAGCATGGTGGTCGTGGCTTCACAATTCCTGTGGACTGATTAATATCATTTTTGCGTGCAATGATCCTCATCCCTCTCTTTCACAGTTTTACTTAATCCAATAAATTAAGTTTCATGTTTTAGTAATGTTTTCTGGGTTTCGTCTTCTTCTTTCTCTACAACTGTATATGTGATGGAGTTTAGGGGATGGGTCTTGTTGGATCATTCACGCAAAAATGATGTGAATCAAGGCTTGGTGTTGCGAGGACACGAGCATAATATGCAACCCTTTGATGAATAAAGATGAGAATTGTTGCCTTCTTCATGCAAAACTGGGTTCTATATATTGCAAATTGTGGTTCAAGGTATAAATTTTTAACTGAGACAGTTTATTCTCTGTGTTTTGGTTTTTTTAATGATGATTTATTTATTTGTAACTACTCACTATAAACCATTATGTGCATGATGTTATAAATTTTTTAATTTTTTATTTATTTGTAACTACTCACTGTAACTACTCACATTATAAATTTTTTAATGTGGATTGGGGCTTTTAAACCATTATGTGCATGATGTTATTGGTCGCTGGATGAATTGGATAAAAGATAAGAGTAAGAGAAAAAGCATTTACAGAGGAAATCAGTTTTTCTTGATTGATTATCAGGAAAAGTTTTTATGAGCTGTTTCTATATTATGTTTTTCTTAATGCATCTCCCAATTTTTGACATGTCTGTCATTTTAGTATATTGAAATCTTAGGTTCTTAATTCTTCAAAATTACCTTCAGTTGATTTGAACAAATGAAGTTGTTTGTTATCCAAATGATTGGAATTCATATAAATTTAAATAATGATAACTTGGATAATTTTGTGAAAAGCCTTGAGATTTAAGAATGCTAGTGTTTGGGTTTCTACTCATTCAATTTGAAAATTGAAAATTAAAATTTTTGAAGTTGAAATAGAAAGAAAAGGGTAGCAGCTTGAGTTTTATTTGGGTAGGGATTATTTGATTTGAATCTCCTCGTTATCTCTTTCCATTTGTTTTCTTTTTGTTTTTTCTTCTTTAGGAGGACAACTTCTCCTGTTCTCCATCCTTGTTCCATTCCTTTTTCTAATAAAGCTGTTTCCTATCAAAAGGGCTTTCAGAGAAAGCGATGTTTTTGTGTCTGCTACTTCAATGGTGTCATGACTTTTTGGTTTCTTTGTCTGTGATTTGTAACTCATAAGAAATCGATATGTTGTCCAAAACTGTGTAATAATTGACTATTGTTTCTTATGTGTAAATCTATGCATTTAAGTTTAGCTTCTGCTCTGCTGAGTACTGATCCATCACCACGGAAGATGGATTTCCATGTGGTTGTATTCCCAGTTAAATGTTCGTTTGTTTATGTGAGATAATTTTATGAATATGTAACATTATCATCTGAATTATGACAGTATCAACTCCATTACCATCTATCAGCAAAATTAGTCCAGCCCAACTTTTGATTATAATAGTTATAGCTTTTATTTTATTTCTTCAATTGCTTGTTAGATAACTGATCACCTTCTTCCTCGTCACTTTTTCATTCTTAATAGATAGACATTAATATCTGGCTTTGGTGCTTTTTGAAGATGGCTTTACTGTTTTGCTTTCTTAATGATTCAGCTGTCGTAGATGCTGTCCGTCTTCTATAAAAACATTAGGAGCATGTTTGGTATGTGGGAATGGAAATTCCATTCCCATTCTGGGTATTCCGTGGGTATTTAAAACCCAGACCCACCACCACTAATCCACTGACAGCACAACCAGTCCACTACTGCCACCACCATCACCAATCCACTGCTGCCACCCGTCCACCACCGCTACCATTGCCACCACCACCAGTCTGCCTTTACTGCCAGTCCACCTCCGCCATTGTTGCTATTCATCACCACCGCTCCCAACATCACCAATCACCCATCATTGCCACTGCTGCCACCCACCACCACCTCCAAACATCATCAATTACTTATCATCACCACCCACCCACCATCACGTAACAAAGGTTTTTTTTTTTTTTATCAAATTTGATTTCATTCTTGCATCAAACTAGGTAAACCAAACACTAGAATGATAATGGAATTTGATTCTTACATAATATTCCAAGCATATTCAAACGCTGGAATGGGAATGACGGCATGACGCCATGCATCCCATTCTTGGGAATCTCATTCCTAGGAAATAGATGCTCATTGCCATCGAACCATTCCTGCAAACCATACGCACACTACGGGTTTAACAAAATGACTCTCAAGTGCTTCCCCCCTCCCACTCTCTAAGGAATTTATTCAAATAATTTCTATTATGTAGGTATTAATAATCTCGAAAGACTTAGAAGTGCTTGGTTCATAAAGTTTTACTGAATGTTTGATTATACACAGTTTGCAACTTTGTCCATTGCCAAAGCTCTCAAAATGGCCCATTTATCCAATAACTTTGGGAAACCAATTTTCCTAACCTTATTCTTTTGTAAGCTAATGGATTGGAAACTGAAGGGTGGTAACAATTTGATTAAACTATAATTATTGGAATGGTCTTGGCATTTAGGTCACTGGTTAAATTAATGTAGCCGTGACAGTAATGACATTGAGTTATGAAAAGAGGCTTAACAATGATGATGTATTATTTAAACTATTTATAGAGTTATGCCTATATCTGTTCTGGGTGCTGCATATTTCCAGATGATGATGCCTTGTACTACTTGATGGTTGGAAATTTTGTGAGCCAGCATTCTCCTCGTTGACAATGGAAAACTACAAATGGGGCCCCTTGTTTACTTATAATTTTTTTTTTTTTGAGACTTCCATTGCCTTATACAATGAAACAATTTAATTTTCCCACCTTTAATTCTGTCTTGTGATAGAGTAGCAATTGTGCAAGTTACAACCATGTTGGTTACCTAAATTATTTGATTACTTTTGCTTATGTGAATGAATAGCACGGAATTACCAGATCAATTATCATCTTTGGGTTCTGTTTGTTGCTTATTGGTCCTTGGAAATGTAAGAGCATTCTTGTTATTAATTTTGAGGTTTTACTTCAATGGTTATAGCTTCATCCATTATTTATTTACCTTTGATTATGTTGGATACTTTGTTTAGACATTTCATTTATTTTTTTTAACTTTTTTTTATATCATTTAAAGCTTTAAACTCCATACCTGCTGTATTATATCTTATTATGAGTTTATGACTATCTTGTGCTAATATCAGGTGCACCTAATGCATCTTGCATCAGGGGACCACTTCTAGAGCCACTTGCAGATCATATTTTAAAAAACTGACCGTTGGATTAGATACCTGTCTTATGTATGTCATGCTAGCCAAAAATCACGGTAATCCAATGGTCGGTTTTTGAAAAATGTAACTTCGAAAAACTATGACTTTTTTGTTCTTTAACATGTCACCATTTTCTCACAGTAGGTTTTTTCAGAAACAACAGTTTGATCGCTGTGATTTTTGGCAGGCATGACATAAATGAGAGGAGTATCTAATCCAACATTTAGTTTTCCTAAATATATTATGCAAGTGGTTCTAGATGAGGTCACCTGATGCAAGATGCGCATATGCATCAGGTGCACCTCATAGTAGCATTCTTGAGATATAGATATATACACTACTTGCAAAACTATGAATAGGTGATTTACTCATATTAATCACAAAAATAACCTTGGCAAAGTAATTATACATTCTGGTAGAATGCATGGACTTGGACACTTCCAATAGTTATGGGGGTGTAGAAGAGAGGCAAACAAATAATTATTTATTTCTCTCTCTTCATGGACTCCTTTCTTTTGAGTCTCTTTACATTTTCCTTGGTTGATGCAGCTTGCAAGAATGGTTTTTGATGGAAAAGGCTGCTCATCGCAATTTTGAAGAGGCGAAGGATGAACATTTATGCAGATAAGGAATGACTCTGGACAGCTGTCTTTCTATGGCAGAATGGCTCTATTATTGGGGTTCCATGTTCAAAGAAGGGACACAGGCATCTCTGTTTTTAGGTTTTCCATGCTTGAAAAAGTAATGGTGTTTTTTTTTTTCTTAACAAAATACAGTCAGTCATGGAAAATGTTCTAATCTATTACCTATAATAGTTTAGATTCTTCAAGAGTTTCTGATCTCCCTTGTCTCTCTTGGAACCCTGTTTCTCGAGTTTCACAATGGAAGTACCCCGGTCTCTCTCCTGTGACCATTGGCATACATGTTCGCTAAGTTTAGCTAATTAATGACTGATGACGTACAGACAATGATCGTGATTTTGTATACTTTGGTACCTTACAATGATTTTTGGCTGATTCATGGTGGAGAGAATCTTTGAAAGTTTCAATTGTATGAGTCGCAGGTATTGCTCCCGCTATTTTAATGAGTGGAGTTGAGTCAGTTGGTGTTAGGTGCCTGAGATTTCATAGGATCTGGACTACAGAGAGTCATAAATTTGTCATGCAAATTTGGTTATGCATTTTTGGTTGGGATATAGGTTTGCAATTTGAACTGAATGTTGCCCTCATATTAATTTTAGAATTGGGTTGTCACATGGTTTAATTATCCATAGAGTATTTGAAGGTGTGTTGGTGGTGTTTTTGTTACTTGTCTGCACATGGTTCTTATTTCAAAAGCTTTTTGGATGTCTGGAATTGTTGAGAACAATTTGCCTTTGTTGGTCCATAACAATTAGAGCAAATGAGAAGTGGCAATGCCTACACTCTCAAGTGCCCATGGAGCAGAGTTTTTGTTTGTTAGAACAATTAAAGTCAAGGTGCTTGCAGCTTTGCTGGCCATGTTTCAGTGGCTTAGCAGAGTTTTTGGTTACTAGTTCAAAAGGAGCTTCGAGATTCAAGATCATGCTTCCTTGTATATATATATATAGAAATGCTATTATGAGGCCCACCTTACGCAAGGTTGCGTAAGGTCGCCTCCATATGGCCAATTTTATATGACAATTCGTAAAACTGACTGTTGGATTAGATGTCCATCTTCTATATGTCATGCCTGTAAAAAATCACAGTGATCCGACGGTTGGTTTTTGAAAAAATTTACGTGCAAAAAATGGTGATATTTTGAAGAACAAATGAGTTGCATATTTTCACAACAACTTTTTTTCAAAAACCAACCGTCGGATCACTGTGATTTTTTGCAGGCATGACATACAGAAGATGGACATCTAATCCAACGGTCAGTTTTATGAATTGTCATAGAAAATTGGCCATATGGAGGCGACCTTATGCAACATTGCGTAAGGTGGGCCTCATAATAGCATTTTCTTATATATATATATATATACTAGTATTGACCCGCGCGATGCGCGGCCTACGCGATGCGTGGCAACCACAAATAAAATTATGAACATTAAATTAATTTTACAGTAAAAAGCAAACATGAAAAGAAACATGTACTCGTTTGTATATGGCATGATGATTGAAGATATACTTGTGATGAATTATTAAAAAGATCACCTCCAAAGTGCATTAATACATAATATATTGTGCTCATGATGATTGAAGATATACTTGTGATGTATGTACGTAGTTGCCCAGTTGGTATCTAAATAAACACTCGTTTATATATGGCATGTCTGGAATAATCTTTGATGTTATAGTCTGAGAAGCATGGAATGATCACTTTCTAACAGCTAGCTAGTTTCCAAGTGCGTACCTTTTTTTTTTTAAAAATATATTTCTTTTCTTTTTATTCTTATAATTTATGCTTCCATG
>JAESVK010000891.1:752403-785125 GCA_017140935.1 Hamamelis virginiana | reverse complement strand
TTATGCTTCCATGAATTGATTCTTACAAAATTATCCTAACCAACCACTAGAAAGATGTACTAATTAAAAATAAAGTAACAGCAAATATATCACTTTTCTTAAGGCTTAGCAAATTTTTTCACAAATTGGCAGAAAGTCACATGAAAAAAAAAAAAAATCCCCACATGATGCATGGCAAAGCCATTAAAAGCAAATTCATGAGAAGCAAGTTTGGTTTAATACTACTGTTGTATCCATGTCAAGTGTAAAGTAATAAAATTGAAGAGGTGGGAAAGCAAAGCAAGTCAACTGCTAGTGTGAAATTGAAGACAAAAGAAGGAGGATCACCTGTACAACAATTTGGCAACCCATGCCACCACTTGAGCATAGAATAAAATCAATTAATGTGATGAAGTAATATGTGAAGTAATATGTGAAGCTTAGCGTAAATGCTATTATATAAAGAGAGAGAAATAAGAAGAAAAAGAAAAAGATTGAGAAAAAGAAGAAGATACCTGGTCCTTGGAAGCAGCAGCAATAGCGTGGAACTGTGGAGAGAGAAAAAAAGAAATAGAAATACAGTGCAATTCTGTAAAAAATAGAAACAAAATATATATCTTATTATATAGAGAGAGAAAAATAAGAAGAAGAAGAAAAAGATGGAAAAAAAGAAGAAGATACCTGGTCCTTGGAAGGAGCAGCAGTAGTGGTGAGAGGAGACGTGGGGCTGCTGGAGAGAGAGAGAGTAGCCATGGAGAGAGAGAGAGAGAGAGAGAGAGAGAGGAGGCGTGGAGAGAGAGAGGAGGGGCCTTCACCTATTATTCTTATAAAATAAATTATGTAAATTCAAAATTGAAATCTTATCTTAATTTAAATTAAAACCAATTGAGAGAGAGAGAGAGGATGTTATTCAATTCTTATCTTATAATATGAGATTTTTATAAAATAAAATAAAATAAAATCAACCAATGAGAATAAAGAAAAGGAGAGAAGCTGGAGAGAGAGAGAGAGAGAGAGAGAGAAGGAGGTTTATCTAAATTCAAAATTGAAATCTTATCTTAATATAAATTAAAAACCAATTGAGAGAGAGAGAGGAAGTTATCTGCTTGGAGAGAGAGAAATCAACCAATAAAAATAAAGAAAGTAAGAGAATTAAGGAGAGATAGCCACATCAGCCTAGCAAACTGCTCTATATATAATATAATATATGTTTGTATTACTTTACCTTTTATGTACTTGATTTAATGGTAATATTGGAGAGGAAAAGTGATCCTCGATCAGACAATACCCCTGTATCTGTACTTTTGAGTTTATGCATTTTATAAATATACCATATAATTAACAGGTTATATGGCTATTGTTTTTTACAAAGCTTTTGCAAAACATATACTTGGGGGTTATGTTTTGAGAAACTTACCGTGGATTAAATACACTCCTTAAATATCATTTTTGCCAAAAATCAAGTCGATCGGACACCAGTAACTATTTGATCTATAAACTCACATTTCTAATCGACAAAAAATCCTATATTTATGGATGATGTAGCTCTTGATTTCCGATCGACTTGATTTTTGGCATACGTGACAATCATTAGAAGCGTATTTAATCCAACGGTATATAGTTTCTCAAAATACAACCTCCATATTGGATTTTGCAAAAGCGTAGTAAAAAATAGTGTAAAAAACAGTGGCCATATAAACTGTCCTATAATTAAATATATTATGAAGTCAGCACTTGAATAGGTACACACACACGTGTGTCTCCCTTGAAGCTGTAAGGACCAGATTGATAATAGAGATAAATGACAATGAACTGTACCTAAATTTTCTTTACATCTAGAGTGGGTTGCTACGTACGGATTGCAAAATTAGCTTTTTGGTATCACAGCATGTTGATAAAAATGATCATTTTGTGTAAAGTTCATTCTCTTTTGGAGTTGTTGAGGCATTTGGTGAAAACTGTTATTCACCTATTTAGAACATTGTCAAGAGAAAGCTCAATGGTCGATATGTAACTGACATAATCGCATGAGTTATATATTTTATGGACTGTTTATCACGTTGAATCCATGCAATTGGAGTAATTTTTATGATTAAGTAACCCACAGATGTGTGAACTTTGATCACAGTAACATGGACGAAATTCTCAGCCGAAACTCCCATCGATCGCAGTAATATATTGTGTCTTTCCCTTTTTGTTCTAAGTCACGAATGAACTAGCTAGACACAGTTAAGAAGATGCTCCATGGTGTATGCTATTTGCTTATGATGTAATGTTAATTGATGAAACTAGAATAGGGTTTAGTTCTAAATTAGAATTATGGAGAGGCACCTAAGAATCCACTGGTTATGTTAAAGTAACCATCACAAAAAGCTTAAGACATGTGATGAAGAGGTGCTATGCATCAGGTGCCCTCTTGTAGAGCTACTTGAGGTGCAAATTTTGGAAAACTGTCCGTTGGATTAGATATCCCAATTATGTATGACATGCCTGCCAAAAATCACAGTGATCCAATGGTTGGTTTCTGGGAAAACTGATTGTGAAAAAATGATAACATTTTAAAGAACAAAAAAGTCACAGTTTTTCAAAGTTACATTTTTCAAAAACCAACCATTAGATCAATTTAATTTTTGACAGACATGACATACATTATACGAGTATCTAATCCAACAATCAGTTTTTTTTTTTAAAAAATTACTGCAAGTGGCTCTACAAGAAGATACCTGATGTTAGAAGCATCGGGTGCACCTGATATTAAAGTTTTATATATATATATATTGATAGTACGTTATTTTTAAAATTTGAGAAGATAAAATTTTTTTACTACTTCAACCCGCTAAGATAGTTCATGCTGTCAAGAATCACATGCCGTATGAGGCAGAGGTTCTAAAATTGAACCTAAAACACCTGAACTATTATGATGAAGGACATTCATCCCTAGGAATTAGATTGGGTCTTATCACTAAATTAGTAAATTAACGGACCCTACGTTTATTTGCCAACTACTTTGGTGATCAATTTTATCCTAATTAATTTTTTATGCCAACTACTTAGTCGGACAATTTTTTCTTAATTTTATATGCCACCTACTACGCGCGGTCAAGTATCATACAAGAGAAGATGCTACGTTTCTCTAATCCTATATTTCTTATTGAATCAAATATTCAAATCAATATTGTGGCTGGTGGGAATAGAACTTACACATCAAGATAGTGGGTAGGCATAGAACTTACACATCAAGCATGATTTCAAGAAGGGTCCACTATGTCAGAGCTAGTATGTGAGCAGGGGCATGATGGTGACGGGGTGCCACTGCACCCTGGGTTTTGGAGGAAAAAACACTATGCGTTAATTTGTGTCTTATATTAGTTTTTACGTAATTGGAATGAATTTTTTCTCATGGCACCCTCTAGAGTCTATTAATACCTAGAATTATAGGATGCTGTAATATTTGATTTCTCCCAAACAGCCCAGCCACTTGAATCTTATGTTTAAATTTTATATATATATATTTTTTTAATTTCATATATATTTCATTAGAATCCATGTATGATATTTCATTGTAATTTATTATATGTATTCTATATGCCCTTTGAATACTTATTGTTTGATAATTTATTTTGAAGAGTGGGTAAAAAGATAAAAAATAAAATAAAATAAAATTTTCCCCCCTTGAACCAAAATCCTGGCTCCGCCCCTGTATCTTTTGAGGTGAATATGTCCGGCGATGCATTTCAAACTAAAAGAAATTGACAATAATAAGTATGGGTCAAGTTCAGGTGACACGTGATTTAACATATAGTTTGTAAAACCATATATGGAATAAATATTTTGAGAAACCGACTGTTGGATTAGATGATTTATTTATACATATCATGTCTATCAAAAAGCATAGTGATCCAATGACTACTTTTAAAAAAATATAACAGTTTTGAAATATACTGTAAAAAACTGTGGGAAACTATCATAACTTTTCACAGTTGGTGTTCTGAAAAACTAAATGTTAGATCAATGTAATATTTGGCCAACGTAATGTATATAAGTGGAATATTTAATTCAATGGTTGGTTTTCTTAAAATACCTTCCCCATATTAAGGTTTTACAAACCATGTGTCAAATCATGAATAAGAACCATGTGTCACCGAAACGTAACCCAATAAGTATAGATAAGAATACCAAAAAAGAATATCTAATTTAACGATTAGTTTTCAAAAATATTTATCTCACATTAACTAAAAACTCGATCAAATCCTCATGTAGGCATAAATGTATACATAGCCATAAGAAAATTTCTATATATATATTTCAATTTAGGAAGAACAAAGTTTAAAGCTAAGAACTATGTTGCACGTGATAAAACTTTTTTACATTAAAAATAAAAAGGGCAATTTCCATGAATAATCCTAAGTTTCCAAAATATTACGGCTACGAACCCGATCCAAAACATATTACGGCTATACATCTATTACTGTTTTTTTGGACGAAATTATCCTTAAAATTGAAGTTTGACCAATTTATACAGGATCCCTAATTTTATGTATAATCCCAAAAAATAAACAGAATCCTCAATCCCTAATTTATCTAATAATTACCATTATTATACATAATCCCCAATTCTATATATGTCACGTCAACATTTAATGCTGGTCATTCAATGTCCCCCGAATTTTTAATTACAAAAAATTATTACACATAATCACCAATTTAACACGTAATCCTCAATCCCCAAATTGTACACATTATCCCCAAAATTAAACACAATCCCCAATCCCCAACTTTTCTAATAATCTCCGATTCCAATATATCACATCATGCATGTCATTCAATGTCCCCCTATATTTAATACATGATACCCAATTTATCACATAATCCCCAACTTTTAAGATAATTACCCATATGAGTGGAGGGTATTTATGCCCTAAAAAAATATTTTTGTAATATGTTTTGAATCGGGTTTGTAGCCGTAATATTTTGGAAACTTAGGATTATTCATGGAAATTGCCCAAATAAAACTTGGAATTTAGTGCAGTATAATATCCAAGTTTTCCAATTCTTATGGTAAACGTATATGTTATATTCATGATGATATTCAAACAGAAAAGTGGCAATTAAGAAGTTGGAAGTTAGTGCAGTACAAAGAATATCAGCCCAGTGAAGGAGTTTTGACAAGAACCGCTTGTTTGGTTAAATCATTCATACCCGTTTGAGTAATTCTACCAACTCGATCTCATTCATATTCGATTTTTTTTGTCTATATAGTCTTATAAGAAGGAGCTTGTAGCTTTATGGATATGCCGTTAGATAGAGACATAAAAAGAGGAGAGGAGAGAAAGATGAATCTGTTGGTTTGTGTTTGGACATGAATTTATATTTTCTTTTGTAAAATTAATTTACACGTAAAATAGAATTGAAACTACTCGATCATATAAAGAGGTTTTTGGATAACCATTCGATGGTTACTACAAAGTATAATGAACTTGCTTCAACTGGTTTTTTTTCTCTAGACAATGATTATTATAAACAACAAATCATTGTTAGTGATGTTAAGAGAGGTGTATTTAAATGGTTGGTTGGTTCATTATCTCACTTTTAAAAAGCACTCAAATCAAAAATCATGCTCAAAGATTGCAAACTCTCCAATATTCAAGTTATGGTGCTGGACAAATTACTCTTTCCAAACTTCTTCTCCTTAATTTGATCATCTTTATGAATTTTCACACACCAGGTGCCCTTCTGAACCTTCGTTTCATGACAAGTGAAAATTATGCACATATATAATTGAAAATGAAATATTTCATATTTGACGGTAAAAAATTTAACACAAATCAAAAGAGGGAAAATCAATAGGATAATGGAAATGGAGTTTATGCATGCTTGTATTGTCCAAAAGAGTCTATTAGATACAATAATTTATTTCAATAAATATAAATTTTGTTGCACTAACACTTGTGTAAAATGCTTTGAGTTTTTAGTTGAGAACCCAATAAGAAATGACTTAAAATTTCTCCATATCTAACTTAAAATACATAATATCAAAAAAAAAAAAAAAAAAAAAAAAAATGAAAAACGAAAAAAGTATGGAAGCATTTGAACAATGTATGTCTCTATCTATGGCAGATTTTGTTATATAAGATCTTGAACAAAATGAGATGCAAAAAATAGTGCTGTAGTTAGTAAGAAATTTATTTTATTATAGAATCGTGAAATTAATAACCTGCATAAATTAGCCATGGAAAAAAACACACTGAATATTAGGTTCTGAACCAAACGGAGTGACATAAAGTTGTGTTAGGTGATCTTCATAGGGCTAATTGCAAAATATATTTTGAAAAATCGACTGACTATTGTTGGATTAGATACTTCTCTTATGAATGTCATATCTACAAAAAATCATGGTAATCCAATAGTCGGTTTTTAAAAAATGTTACAATGAAAATCTATGACTTTTGTTATTTAAAATGTCACCATTTTTCTTTTCAATCATTTTTTTTCAAAAAATCGGCCGTTGGATCACTGTAATTTTTGGAAGACATGACATTCATAAAAGGGTATATAATCCAATGGTCAATTTTTCAAAATACGTTATGCAACTAGCTCTACAGAGATCACTTGACACAACATTACATAAGGTACACCTTATATTAGTATCTCCGGTAAACCAAATATGCATATATATATACTCGTATGCAAATGATCCTGCCAACAAATTAATAGACAATTGTGACACATTTTTTGAAAAACTGACCGTTGGATTAGATACTATACATATGCATATCATGCATGCCAAAAATCATAGTGGTCTAATAATCGTTTTCTTAAAAATGACACTGAGAAAAAATATGACAGTTTTTAGCGGTTACAGTTTTTTACAATTTATATTTTGAGATGTTGACATCAGATCACCATGAGTTTTGGCATGCATGACATCCATAAGAAAAGTATTTAACCCAATGACAATTTTAAATATAAACTAGGAGAAATTATAGTTTGCTCCCCTATACTTTCAATTGTGACACGTTGACCCCTATACTTTTAAATTCTGACGGATTGCACCCTTCTATCAGTTAGTTATTTGTTTATTTAACTAAAAAATAGTGTTAGACGGACCTTTTTTTTTAATGTGTTTATAAGCATATCGGTGAAGTTTTATGATTTTTTTCAATATATATATATATATATATATATATATATATATATATATATTCATAATAAACAAAATGTATTGAAAAAATCATGAAACTTCATTGATATGCTTGTAGGCACATTAGCAAGGTAGGATAAATACTACATAAAAAAATAATTAGTCTAGCATCATTTTTCAGTGAAATAAACAAATGGCTAACTGACAGGATGGTGCAAAGTGTCATAAATCAATCCTACAGGAGTCAATGTGTAACAATTAAAAGTATAGGAGTGCAAAATATTTTTGACTAATGGTATAGTGGTTAAACAGTGATTTCTCCTATAATCTATTGCAGGAAGAACAAAGGAATTGGTTCCACGTTTTATGGCTTTTTCTGATTATGCATTTACATTCTCCTTGAGTGACAATCTTAATAACCAATTTTCCAAATTCAAATATTTGAAATAAACTATTTTCAAATTTTAATTTTATAATATATATTTGTTATATCTTCCATTAACTTCGTGGTAACCACTTTTTTTAAATACAAATAGTTTAAATAAAGTATTTTAAATTCTTAATTTTTTATCTGTTATTTATTTTTTGAAAAATTTCATTCAACCTCCCTTTTCTTCGTCCCTCGCATGTATGTCCAATCTGGAATAAATTTTTGAGAAACGGACTGTTGGATTAGATGTTCAGCTTATATAAACTATATGTGCAAAAAATCATATTGATCCAACAGTTGTTTTTTCACAATTTTGAGAAAAATTATACAACATAATAAAAAATTATGAAAAATTATTCCAGTTTATTTTTTTGAAAAGTTAACAGTTGGATCAATGCGATTTTTTGCATGTATGAAACATATATTCTAGCTAATTATTATATAAAGAGCAGTACGCTGATGTACTATTCTTTATTTTTCTTCCCTCCTTCATTCTCCTCTCCATAGTTCTCTCATCCCTTTTATTCTAGCTAATTGGACTTTTAATTGATATAACATTACAATATTGGTCCAACTAATTAATTAAAAGTTAAATTTTCAACATTCTTTATTCATTTAACACATGGGTGCCATAAATATGAATATGGATCTAAAAAGCCTTTTTTTATAAATAAATTAATTTAAGCCCATTATCTTCAATACATTCGATCCAGTCTTGCATTGTCTGCATACATTTTTGGAGAAACAGAGAGAGATAGACAATGTTCTGGTTTGCTGCGTCTGCAGATTGCAGTGCTTCCTCTGCAGGCGTGGTCATTATATCTTAGGAGGCAGACGTCCATCAAACTCTAAGCACCAATAGGAGGAGCGTATTCTATCTTAAGGACAAAGTGTACAACACTTGCCTTGATCAAGTTTCTTAAACTATATTCTGCTTTAGATTCTGCAAAACTTGTAAGTTATTTATTTTATTCATTCTGCTTCTACATAATTGTTACTCGAATAATTTTCTGATTTGACATAATTATTATTCAAGTAGTCTTCTTATATTTCATCTTATTCTATATTAGAATTAGTATATAATTCTGTACTTTACAAAATTGATATACAATATTTTTTATTCTTTTAAGTAATTGTTTGACATAATATTATCCAATTCTAGATAACAATTTTTATTATTTTTTCTAACAAATTATCAATCACACAATGCAGAAAATTAAGCAAGACAAAGAACACAAAGATTTATTAGGAAAACCCTTAGGGGTAAAAAAAACTTCGGGAGCACTAGAAAGCACTATGAATAAAAACCAAGTACAAGACCCTTGACTCTACTCATAGACAGCAGACACTTGAATCCACAAGCCCAGCAGAATCCCTATCTTGCAAACAACACCAATGAATCCACGAAGGTCATCACAGTCTTTCGACGAATAGAGTCTACGATCTTAGTTACACACCAAGCTCAAAACAACTCACCGGAGATCCACCGGCACAATTCGAATCCTCTAATCAATCAAGAACAATGTAGAATAAGGTTTATAAATGAGATAAACTCACAAACTATGCATGTAACAGTTAATCTGTTATCCAATATTCACGAAGATCGAGAATTAGGGTTTCATGAAGAATGAAGCTCTAAGCTAGCTTTTGTAATGTGAAAAACTTACCAAATGTGACTTAAAGAAGCTTTATATATCATACATGAAGAGCCATAAATGATTAAAACTCTTTGGAAGCTCAACTAATCAAAATTTGACAGCTTTTTCAAGAAGCACGATTTGGATCGATTCATCCTAGAACCATGGATCGATCTATTTCTTCTCTGAGCTGTGGATTGATCCTGCAATTTTCCTTGGATAGGTCCATTTCTGCAGAGTTGACTTTGGATCAATCCTACTTAACGTTTGGATTGATCCACATTATGACACTTTCCATAATTAAATTAATTTGAAATATTTTTGACCAATTAACACTTATGGATCATTTCTAGGTACATTTGGCATTCTAAACCACCTAGGGTCATATAAATTTCCTCGGTTCTAGGTCACACTTACCTTCATAGGACTCCAAAACCTCATTTACTTAACTTCGATGATTTTGAGTGCATATTGAGGTATTTTGGAGAAGTTTCAATGCTTAGCCCTTCAAGTCTTGAATCTTCGATAACCATGGGCTTGCGGTGTATTACAAACTCAGGTTTTTGTCAATTGAATAATGTTAGAAAAATATATCTAGAATTCGATTATATTGTGTTAAACAATCACTTGAAATAAAACAGTTTTTATATAAATTCTGTAAAGTACATAATTATATACCAATTATAATAAAGAAGAAGAAGAAGTATAGAAAAACTACTTGAATAATAATTATGTCAAACCAGAAAATTATTTTAGTAACAATTATATAAAAACAGAATGCATAAATTAAATAACTTACAAGTTTTGCAAAATCTGAAGCAAGAAATCGTTTTAAGAAGTTGACCAAGGCAAGTGTTGAACATTTTGTCCTTAAGACAGAATTCGCCCCTCCTATAGGTGCTTAGAGTTCAATGGATGTCTGCCTCCCATGATACAATGATCACGTTTGTAGATGAAGCACTACAATCTACAAACACAGCGAGCCAAAACAATGCCTATCTCTCTCTCTCTAAACTGTATACAGACAATGCAAGAATGCTTGGTGAATTGAATGCCAAATGAATGAATTCAGTGGCCTATTTATAGAAGAAATGGTGCCCCTTCGTGAAGTGCAGAAGGGCACTATTTGGGAGATGACCCTGTGAAGAGTTACAAAAACAGACACAACTTTTCACCATTGCAGAATAGTCATGACTGTTCTATGAAGAGCTGCGTAGCCATTTTGGGTTGTAGGCTGGCCCAAAAAGATAATGGGCTTGGTCTAAATGACCCACCTTGCCCTGCCCGGTTCAGGCAGGCTCGCACGTGCGTGGTTTTGATCAAGCCCAAGTTTGGGTAGGTCCTCTCCCCTCACAAAACTTTGGTATCCCTTGGGGCCCAACCCATAGGTCCAATGTTAGGGTATATAAACACACAAACTTCCCACTTTTTTCCAATGTGGGACAAAGATAGCTATCACCTTTAACCATTTTTATTTGGGTGATTTTAAACTACAATTTCTCATTTAAAACATTAATATTTTGAGTTTATTAATACAACATATTAATCTGCTTCATGAGATGAATGTATTCGAATATGAGCCTACTTCAAAAGGCTTGTGGGACCCATATATAAATTAAGCTAAAGTAGCTTACTTAAGCTCAAAATATAACAATCCCCTACTTGAATGAAAATTGGTTAGCTAATTATGCACATGACAAATGTTGACTCAAGAGAGAGATAAGAAGAGTCCCCGAATCAAGAAAGGTAGCTTGTGGCCTTGAACCTTCCTTATTGAAAGACTATCGAATTTGCTAGCTAATCAGTGAACATGATGTCTTGAACTGTTCAGCTCTTTTGTGCAAACCAAGACAATAGAATTCACACGGTTTTCCTTCTGACATTTTTAGTTCTCATAATTGTGTTCATTTTGGCCCTGAACAAACCTGGTTTTCATGAGTGCTCTGGAGAATTTTAGCTTTATCATTATCATAGAAGCGGCCCCTTCTACACTTATCTAGGTGATTCATTATTAAGAGTATCGTGCTATACCCCACTTGAAGAATTCAAGATATTAGAATCATTAAAAGCTTAGCTTAACCTGATTTACACTACAGGCATCACAGTCTCATCATAAGAATAGGTAAGAGAATTCTATTCTTAGTGATTCTTCTGAGTCACACACAATTATGTTGTCCCTTTAAACATAGATCTTGGGATCTCCAATCAGTTATGTTGGGTTTCCAATATGGTAACTCTTAAATTTTAGGCTTTAAGCCCATTCCCCTTTGTAGACATCCATTTTTGACCCTGAATAGAGTGATAGATGGTTGTTTGTGATCTTAGGTGAAATGGGGTGTTGAAACCCTAAGTTGCCCATAGCACCCTTTCGAGCAGTTAGATAGAGGTCATTATCGCATGTAGGTTTTTAGGTCAAATCGAGTCGGTTTTTTTTGCATTTAGTTTTTAGAGAGTCTAAGAATGTCCCTGCTAAATTTCATAGCATTTCGAGTAAGGTTTGATAGGTAATAAGGTCTTTTGTGACTTGAAAGGCATCATTGTCCTTTGAATCACAAAAGCTCCAAATGACTGTCGATCTTGTCTCGGATTGTCTCTAGACTTTGGCATGGATAATTAGGGTGTGTTTGATTGCTAAGTTGATTAGTGGCAAGGTCCATTGAGCCTTTGGGCTCATGTTTGGCTCTTAAGGCCCAAATGACATTTTTAAGCTCGGATTAGGATTTTCACCTAAAGCAGCCGGGATTCGATCTTTTTGTCAAACCAAAGCCTTCAAAAGCTTTAAAACACTTTATTAAATAATTTTAAAACTTGTTTTGAGAAGTAGGAACGATTTCGAGAGCGATTGGTTAGTATATTTCAAAACCCTAATTTGGGCTCGGCAGTCCCAAAACAGCTAATCGATTCTCTTAAAAATTTGACTTTGGTCAATGGATTTTTACGTCAAACACTTCTCAAAACATGGAGAATCGAATCACGGTCGTTTTGGTTCTTGAATCGTCGAATTTGGACTTAAAACGAGCCCGAAAAGCCGAAAAAAGTCGAAATCGGGTCGAAATGGGCTGAGATAGGCCCACATTGGGGAAAAATACACTGGAGGCTCGATGACCATCTCCCTAGGGACAGCCAACCATCCTAGGGTCGATGGTCACCCGAGCCTGGTTTTGCAGATTCGACATTTTTTTATCTTTCAAAGTTCTATTCGCTTTGAAACTCTTTCAAACCCTCTTCGGATCAGTTAGCAGGACTTTGGGGATTTTGAAAGACTCATTTAAGACCCTTGGATCACTCTATAGGGTTTCAATGGGAGTTATTGATCAAATTGAAGTCTCTCCTATATCTACATCACTTATAAACCAGTTTAAGGATGATGAACTTTGGTTAGAGAGACTTTTACACTTAAACCAGCACTTAGAACCCTAGCTACGAATTTGGAGGCCATTGGAGCTTGACGAAGAAGGCTAGGAGCATGGAAGAAAAAGGCTAAAGGTATATTCAAATATACCATTGTTCTTGTATCGATGTTTTACATAACATAGTTAGGATTTGGCTCATTTAGGATAGTTTGATTTTCTGTAGAATGTATAAGTTAGTTTCATCTAACTTCATGCATAATATAGGTTAGGAATGCATGTTTAGAATTAATATTTTGGATGTCTAGAAGTAATATGAATTGAGTCTTGCATATAGGAACTTTGTCTTGCATGATTAGTTTTTTGTTTTGGGAGTTATTGCATATTTTAAATGTTTTAAGTATCCCTTCATGATGAATATAGTCTTCTTCTTTGTTTCCTAACATGGTAATTTCTATATGAATGTTGTGAGCATGTGTAATGGTTCTTTCATGTTTAGAATGAATGTTAGGATAGGAGTTTGAATGTTATTTTATGTTATGATGAGTTTATGAGTTGCATATTAGAGTTTTAGGATAGATTCATGTTTAGGTTTTTTCATATTATTTCTCTTTATCTTTCTTTTCTTTATTATCATATGGAATGTGTTTGATACACAAATTGTGTTCGAGGGAGTGTGCGAAGGTAAGATCTTGCTCTTGTGTTGATTCAATTGTTTGAGGCATGATTATGTGTCATTTCAAGTACATTGCATGTGTTAATTTAGGACAACATATTAGTTTGCATTGTAGGTCATTTACACATCTTTTTTCTTTGTTATTTTTGGGTTTTTATTCATTTTTAGAATCACTTTTAATTCTGTCTAGAATTTAAAAGTGACATTAAAGTGGATTAAAAAACCATTTTAGGATCAAAATAACTTAAAAATATGCTTAAGTTCACATAGTTTGAGTAGACTGCATTTAGGATCATTCTCATGCATTGTTAGATTTGATTTGTTGCATTTTTGTTTATTTTGTTTAAATTCCAGCAATTATGCATGTTAGTATTCTAGGTCATTAGACTAACTTAGGAGTAGTTAGGAACCCTAGGTTAGGGGAGTCATTTGACTCCACTTAGGATTCTCCTCTGTTGTAGGAATTGCATCAAAAGAAGAGTTCTATTAATTCTAGGAGTCTATCTTCGAGAAGATTTCCCAATGAAATTAGAATTTGAGAAGTTAGTTCGGGATGAAACTCCAATTTTGAATGTTGAAGTGTTTTAAACAAAGATAAACTCTCGAAGAAAGAGTCTTAGATAAGGTAGAACGCCTTTGATGATGTAGTTCACTACAATAGGAGAATCCTAGGTATTCGAACTACGATGGACTTTGATATATATCATGACACTGGTAAAGTACGTAGGCAGCCAATAGGACGCAAGTCCACCTTTAGGTTGACTGTATGTCTCCTAAGGTCTTTAGGATTTTGTTTGCTTTCTTTATTATCTACTATTATTATTTATGTATTATTATCTCTATTTTGTGGTTGATTAGATAATTAAGATTGTTGTGATAAGATTTTGATAAAGCCTAAAAGTAATTAGGAGACCTTTAATTAGGGTGAGATAGGTGCCTACAAGATGCGTTTCTGGAACCTTCATATCTCATAACCTAGCCCCTGAATCCAATTTTTTGTTCGAAGACTTGCCTTTCCTTAAGATATGTGTGGACACCCCATTTTTACCATTTATTTCTACCATATGTCCATGCAAATGATCAACTAGAATAGCTGATCATTGAGTGAGGAATTGGCCTTGTAAAGACCAAATTGACCAAATTGCCCTTTGCTGAGGAAAAAGACAATTCATTATTTCATGTGTACATTTGGATTGGAATCAACCCATTTGTATTGCATTTGACTTTTAAGGTGTTTTAGAACATCCATGTAAATTTTCATGGCATTCTGATGAGAGCTCGATAGGTAATTAGGGTTTTTGCGACTTGAAGGGCATTTTCGTCCTTTTTCTCGTATAATTTCCGAATGACCTCCGAATTCGAAACGGATTGTTTCATGAGGTTTATGTGGATGTGGGGAGTGAATTTGAAGTGCCAATTGAACCTTTGAATGGTTGGGATAGATTCGCCCAAAATCGATCCCACGGGTAAGGATGAGCTGAATTAGGGTTTCGATCAAATTGACCGTGAATTGGTCGTTTTCACCAAAACAAAAGATTTTCAAAACATGTTGTTAAGTACCAATTTCATGTTGAAACCATGTTTTTAGAAGTGGTGCAAGCCTAATTGATCAATTTTACAAAACAGAGAATGGTCATATGACCAATTTTGGCACAACCGGGTCAATTGGCTAGCTTTTTGCTAAAACCCTTGACCATGGTCAATTGATTTTAACCCAAAAACATTCTAAAAATGTGGAGGATCAAAACACGGTCGTTTTGAGCCCTGAACCATCGGATTTGGATCAAATTTGACCAAAATATGGCCAAAATTCGAAAACCCTAAAATTTGGGAACAAATTTGGGAAAGTCAGCATGGTGACCGTCCTAGCTAGGACGGCCAACCATCCATGCCTAGGACGGCCACCAGCTTGCTCTAGCCAATTTTGCCATTTTTGAGAATTTGACTTATTTTGGCCGATTTGATTTGATTTTTTGGCATAAATTCGAAGGGTTTCAGCTTTCAAACCCTAGAGAGATTCATTCTAAACCCTAGGATCGTTTTTTAGAGGGATTGATCCTAGCCATTCAAGGTTTTAAACCCTAACCCTATATATGTTGCATTATGAGGAGGTTCAAGAGAGGGGAGAGATTTCTAGGGTTTTAGAGAGGAGGCTACAGATTTTTCTTAGCTCTTCATCTCTACACCATTGAAGGGGGAAGGATTGAAGGCCAAGAGCTTGGAGGAGGCTAGCCAAGAAGGGAATCGAAGGGTAAACACTCAACCATGGTCTTGTTCTTTGATGGATTTTCGTTTTACTTTGTAGGAGTTTTCTCTATGCATGTTTGAATAGGGTTAGCCTTGCTTTTATTTATGTTAGTATGCATGATTAGGTTTAGCTTTGTTATTATTTCATGTTAATATGCATGTTTAGGGTTCATTAGTTTATATTATGATTTTATGTTAGGATGCATGCCTAGGGTTAAGTAGTTTTATTATTATTCTATGTGAGTATGTATATTAGGGTTGTCTTTATTTTATGTGAGCATACATGATTAGGTTTAGGTTTTTTTGTTATGATTTTATGTTAGCATATATGTTTAGGGTTAGTTAACTTTATCGAGATTTTATGTTAGAATGCATGTTTAGGGTTAATGTAGTGTTGTTGTGATTTTATGTGGGTATGCATGTTAGGGTTAGCTTTGTTATGATTTTATGTATATATGCATGATTAGAGTTAGTTTTATTATGATTTTATGTAAGTATGCATGATTAGGGTTAGCTTTATTGTGATTTTATGTGAGTATGCATGATTAGGGTTAGTTTCATTATGATTTTATGTGATTAGATGTGTTTAGGATTAGTCTTGTTATCATTTTGTGTTAGTTAACATGTTTAGGATTAGCTTTGTTGTTATTTTATGCTAGTTATCATGTTTAGGATAAGTTTTTTCATTATTTTATGTGTAAGCATGTTTAAAATAAATATTGATACGTTCATATTGTATTTAAGTCTCTAAATATTTGATTGATGATATTGATGATGATATGAATGTGTTAGGATGTTATTTTGACATGTGATAAGTCTTGAGTCTTTTTGTTTGTGCTTTTTATGATTATTTGAACACTTGATATGGATTCGATGGATTGAATATATAAATTGTGTACGAGGGAGCGTGCGAAGGTAAGACCCTCCCCTTGTGTTTAAATTAATTATTTAAGCATATTTTTGTGTAGTTTTTTGATATGTTTTTGCATGGTAAATTAGTCAAGCATGTTAGATTGTATGCTAGGGTGTTTATTTGATGTTTTTATGGATTAAAAATGGTTTTTTAAGCTACTTTAATTATGTATTCAAATCTGTCCAGATTTGAATACATGTTTTTATAGTGGTTTAATTAACATTTTTAAGCCATATTTTGCATGATTTTATTAGTAGTTTCATAGTGTATTCATGTAGAAAGCATGCTAGGACATTTTAACATTTTTATTCTTTGTTTTCATGATTTTTAGAGTGGTTAAAGGTTAATGCTCAAATCTGTCCGGATTTGTTTATGCCTTTAAATCACTTCTAAAAATTATTTTAGGGCCAAATCCAACTTAGGAATATGCTTAGGATCACATAGTTTGATTAGTATGCATTTAGGAACATTTTCATGCATGATTAGAATTGATTTTGTGAATGTTTGATTAATTTAGTTAAATTACAGCATGCATTTGCATTAGTATGTTAGGGTTTTTAGATTAACTTTAGGGCTAGTTAGAGACCCTAGGCTAGGAAGGTCACTTGACCTTCCCTAGGAATTTCCTTTGTTGTAAAAGTCACACTCTGATTTGAATATTTTGATCAATTTGAGAGTCAACCTTCGAGATATTTATAAAAAGATTTTTGATGCAATATTTATGAAATAAACATGATTTTATGAGATATTTGATTATTAATTGATTTTCAAAAGATTTGAAATGTTTTAAAGATTTTCTTACTTTGGAATGAAATTCCTCCCATATGATTTGTTTTCTTGAAAATCTTTGAAAAAGATTTTTAACTGGAATTGGATTCTAAAGATAAGAATTGTTTTGGAATATTTGGATTTTATGAATATCTTTTAATTTGAAATGATTTTGAATAAATGATTTTAAACAAACAAAAACTCTCGAAGTTAGAGTCTTGAGTTAGGTTGAATACCTTTGATGATGTGATCGATTACAATAGGAGAGTCCTAGGGTAGTCGAACTACGTGGACTTTGATACTTGCTAGGTGATACTAGTAAGTTACGTAGGCGCTAATAGGGCTCAAGTCCGCCCTAGGATGCCCGTAGGGTGTCCTAGGTTCTTAGGGTTTGTTTGTATATATTTTTATTTATTTATTTATTAAGATAACTAATATAGATACTGCATTTATATCACTACTTTATTGGTTGATTTAGATTATTTAGGATTGTTTGTAATAAGAAATTTAAATAGCCCAAATAAATTAGAAGTCCTTTAATTAGGGCGAGGTGGGTGCCTACAAGTGAAAGCTTGGAACCTTCCCACGTCGTAACCTAGCCCCCGGATCCAACTCTGGTTCAAAGACTGTCTTTTCATTGAAAATGGAGTTTGTTTTGTTTTGATTTAAAAAATAAAATATTTTTCATGGTTTCCTTATTCCTTAAAAATAAGGTGGCGACTCCTTTGTTTGTTTTCTAAACCCCCCCTAATCACATCGCCCGGTGATGATGTGGACTCACGCACCATCAAAGCCCCATCCACGAGGCTGGTCCACAATATGGGGTCACAGTTTTATTGAAAATAAAACTCTTTTTTTATGGTTTCCTTATTCCTTAAAAATAAGGTGACGACTCCCAGTTTTTTATCAAACTCCTTTCCTTTTTCAAAACTCAATCTAAGTGGACTCCCACAATAGAGAAGGATGATTAGGATTGGATGATCTTGAATGGATATTAGAGAAGGATAAACATGTAGATAAAAGAGAAGGATAAATAGAGAAGGATAATGAATTATCTACAATCCATAATGATAGTGAATCCAATTCTAAAACAAAAAAGCCGACAGGTTTGGCGTGTTCACACCCTCGATGAATTATATACTTGTTTTCTAGTCAAACCTTTAGTTAATGGATCTGCTAGGTTATCTTTTGACTTTATATACTCTAAGGAAATAATTTCATTAGAGAGCAACTGTTTTACGGTGTTATGTCTTCGACGTATATGTCGAGACTTACCTTTATACATATCATTCTGTGCCCTTCCAATGGCTGATTGACTATCACAATAGATACAGATAGCTGGCACAAGTTTTGACCACATTGGAATGTCTTCTAAGAAGTGTCGAAGCCATTCTACTTTTTCACCAGTTTTATCTAAAACTATAAACTTAGATTCCAATATGGATCTAGCAATGCACGTTTGCTTGGATGACTTCCAAGTCACAGCTCTGCCTCTAAGAGTGAATACATATCCACATGTGGATTTCGAGCCCTTTGTATTAGATATCCAATTAGCATCAGTATACCCTTCAAGTACAGCTGGATATCTGGTATAGTGCAACCCATAGTTTATAGTATATTTTAAATATCTTAAAACTCTAACTATTGTTTTCCAATGATCTACACCTAGATTACTAGCATATCTACTCAATTTACTTACTGAGTAAGCTATGTCAGGTCGAGTACAATTCATTAAGTACATCAGATTTCCAATAATTTGAGAGTACTCTAGTTGAGATACAGATTCACCTTTATTTTTCAACAAATGTAGATTTATATCTACCAGTGTTCTCACAGGATTGCAATCGAAGTGATTAAATTTCTTTAGTATTTTCTCAATATAACGAGATTGAGATAATACTATTCCATTAGATATTCTAGAAATTTTAATCCCTAGAATAACATCTGCAACACCCATGTCTTTCATGTCGAAATTCCAGGTTAACATCCTTTTGGTAGTAGTAATGACACAATTATTACTTCCAATAATAAGCATATCATCAACATAGAGACAAACAATGACATAACTATCAACAGTTTCTTTGATATAGACACACTTGTCACACTCATTTATTTTGAAACCATTTGACATCATCACTTTATCAAATTTTTAGTGCCATTGCTTTGGAGCTTGTTTTAATCTATAAAGAGATTTTACAAGCCCAAAAACTTTCATCTCTTGGCCTGGAACTACAAATCCTTCAGGTTGTTCCATATAAATTTCCTCATTTAATTCACCATTTAGGAAAGCTGTCTTAACATCCATTTGATGTATTTCTAGATTATGCACAGCTGCAATAGCTATTAACATTCTAATGGATGTTATTCTTGTAACTGGTGAATATGTATCAAAATAATCCACACATTCCTTTTGTTTAAAGCCTATAGCAACCAACCTGGCCTTATATTTGTCAATTGATCCATCAGATTTCATCTTCCTTTTGAATATCCACTTGTATCCAAGAGGTTTATTCCCAGGAGGAAGATCCACCAATTCCCAAGTATGATTTTGCATGACATATTCAATTTCACTATTAATAGCCTCTTTCCAAAGAGGTGATTCAGAAGTGGACATAGCTTCATTGAAGCTTTGAGGCTCATTTTCTGACAAATAAGTTAAAAAATAAGGACCAAAAGATTTTGATTTCTTTGCCCTCTTACTACGTTTAGGTTCCTCCTCATTTTGATCTTCATTATCACCATTCGCAATATCATAAGTTCTTTTTAGAGAACTAGTCTCTTGTGAAGTAGAACTTATTTCATGTGAAGTATTATGTGGAAACACATGTTCAAAAAATGATGCATTTCTTGATTCAATAATCGTATTGACATGTATATTAGAAAATATGATACTTATGAATAAGAAATAAATAGGCACTACTATTTTGAGTATAGCCTATGAACATACAATCAACAGTTTTAGGCTCTATCTTAACCTTTTTTGGGGAGTACGAACAACTACCTTAACCAAACACCCCCACACTTTTAAGAATTTATAGGAAGGTTTTCGACCTTTTCATAATTCATAAGGTGTTGTGGTTGTGTTTTTCTGAGGTATTTTGTTGAGAATATAATTTGCAGAAAGCAAAGCTTCACCCCATAAGTTCTAAGGTAAACCAGAACTTATTAACATAGCATTCATCATTTCTTTTAAGGTTCTATTTTTACGTTCAGCAATACCATTTTGCTCAGGTGAATATGGTGCAGTGGTTTGATGTATGATCCCATGGTTAGAGCAAAACTCACCAAAAGGATCATAATCATATTCGCCACCTCTATCATTTCTTAGAACCTTTATCTTTTTGATAAGCTGATTCTCAACTTCATTTTTGAAATGTATAAACACGTCTAATGTTTCATCTTTACTTCTTAATAAGTAAACATAACAATATCTAGTGCTATCATCAATAAAAGTAATAAAATACTTTTTACCTCCTCTAGTTTGAACAAACTTTAAATCACAAATATCACTATGTATCAAATCTAGAGGTTCAGTACTTCTTTTAATTAAATTAAAAGAAGACCTTATTAAGTTTGCTTCCAATCAAGTTTCACATTTATGATTTGAATCAATAGTAAACTTAGGCAAATAATACATGTTAACTAATCTACACAAAGTATCATAATTAACATGTCCTAGTCTACTATACCAAATATGAGAAGACCCAACAATATAAGCAAAAGACGTAATTTTATTAATTTTAGGAATAATAGGAACAACATTCATCTTAAACAACCCATTACACATATACCATTTTCCGACATACATCTCATTATTGCTAAGTATAAACTTATCAGACTCAAAAACCAATTTGAAACAATTTTTGCTCAATAGCAATCCAGACACAAGATTCTTTCGAATATCTGGTACATGCAGCACATCAGTCAAAGTAAGCTCATTTCCAGAAGTTAACTTTAAGATCACTTTTCCATGGCTTGCAACGTTAGAAGAAGATGAGTTGCCTATATAAAGTTGTTCTCCATTATCCATAGCTTGATAAGTAGAAAACATCCATTTGTGTGAACATATGTGGCGAGTAGCTCTAGTATCCACCCACCATTCTTTCATATTATGCAACAGATTTACTTCAGATACCACAACAATAAGATTCATGTCACCCATTGTATCTGAAAGAGTCTCCACTTCTATTACATTAGCTTGAGCATTCTTTTTGGTTCATTGGTTCTTTCTATGACAACAATTCTTTGCACGATGTCTATGCTTATCACAAACAAAGTAATTTCCTTTGAACCTCTTTGGATTGCCACATTGGTTTCCTTCTTTATACCCTTGAGAGCTTTAGCCCGAGAACTTACGCTTTTTATTGTTATTATTATTTGGCGCTTGCTGTGGACAGCCCATTTTTACCAATTATTTTTTCATATGTTTATGCAAATGATTAACTTGAATAGTTGATCATTTGGTGGAAAATTGGGGTAAAAACCTAGTTTCCAAAATTGCCCTTTTCGGATAGAAGGGACAATTCATTATTTCATGTGTACATTTGGATTGGAATCAATCCATTTGTATTGCATTTGAATTTTGAGGTGTTTTAGAACATCCTTGTAAATTTTCATGACATTCTGATAAGAGCTCGATAGGTAATTAGGGTTTTTGCGGCTTGAGGGGCGTTTTCGTTCTTTTTCTCGTATAATTTCCGAATGACCTCCGAATTCGAAACGGATTGTTTCATGAGGTTTATATGGATGTAGGGAGTGTATTTGAAATGTCAATAGAGCCTTTGAATGGTTGGAATAGATTCGCCCAAAATCGATCCTATGGGCGAGAATAAGCCAAATTAGGGTTTCGTTTAAATCGACCGTGAATTGGTCATTTTTACCAAAATCAAAGATTTTCAAAATATATTTTCAAGTATCAATTTCATAATAAAACCATGTTTTTAGAAGTGGTTCAAGCCTAATTGATCAATTTTACAAAACAAGGAATGGTCATATGACCAATTTTAGCACAACCGGGTCAATTGGCTAGCTTTTTATCAAAACCCTTGACCATGGTCAACTATTTTTGACCCAAAACCCTTCTAAAAATGTGGAGGATCAAAACACGGTCGTTTTGATACCTGGAGCATTGAATTTGAATTCAAATTGAGCAAAATATGACAAAAATACTAAAATCTCATGAAAATGGGAGAAAATTGGGAAAGTCACTACGGTGACCGTCCTAGCTAGGACGGCCAACCGTCCAGCCCAGGACGGCTAGCCGTCCAGGCTAGGATGGTCATTAGGATACCTGCTCCCATTTTTCAATTTTGGCAATTTTGGACTTTCCCACCCATTTTACCCGACCTTATTCGATTTTTTTAGATAGAATTCGAGGGTTTTCAGCTGGCAAACCCTAAGAGGAATTGTTCTAAGCCCTAGGATGAGTTTTAGTGCATTTAATCCCAACTATTCAAGGTTTAAAACCCTAACTCTATAAATATACCATGATAGAGTTAGAGAGGGAGGTTCACAAGAGGTTCAAGGGGCTACACTTTAGATTTTCGTTTTTGGTTCATCAATTGAGGAGAGAACCAGAGTGGAGAAGAGGGAGAGAAGAAAGGATTCAAAGCTTTGAAGCTTGAAGAAAGGTAGCCAACAAGAGAGAAGAAGGGTAAGTGTTCTATCCTTGTTTTCATATATTTCATTCTCATGTAAATCTTTTTCTATGCTATGGTGGAAGTTCTTCTCATTTTCATATGAGATGAATCATCTCCTATTTTATGTGTTTGTTATATATGATAGGATAGTCTCTTGCTTGTTCATGCATGATAATATCATATTAGCTTGAGTTTGATTATCCATAGTATTTGTTTAATATGTTTGCATGTTAGAATAGGATGTAGTTCATTTTTCTTATATAGGACAGTAGTATATTTGTGTGTTTAGGAATATGTAGGCTTGATTAAAATGTCTTTTTTATGATTTTATGTTAGTAAGCATGTTTAGGGTGTCTTTCATTATGATTTTATGTTAGTAAGCATGCTTAGGATAATGTTTCAATGTGTTTGCATGATTTTTGAAATCTTGTGATGATTATATGATATCCATGATTGTGTAAGTATGTTAAGGCATTTTTGTAGTGAGTCTCGAGTCTTTCTTTCGTGTTTTTATGATTATTTAAACACTCGATATATGGTTTGAATGTATAAATTGTGTACGAGGGAGCGTGCAAAGGTAAGATCCTCCCCTTGTGTTTAAATTAATTGTTTAAGCATATTTTTGTTAGTTTTGATGATATTTTGTGTAATAATCTAGTCAAGCATGTTAGTTAGGATTTTTGTTCATTATTTTGAATGGATTAATTATGCTAATTAAGTCCCATAGAGTCAAGGTTCAAATCTGTCCAGATTTGAACATGGGCTTAGATGAGGCTTAAATAGCATTTTTAAGCCATGATTTCATGTATATTTTGTAGATTAAATTTGTATATTATGTTAGTATGCATATTAGGGTGTTTGTTCATTATTTGCCATGGATTAAGAATGATTTTTAGGTTATTTAAAGTATGTATTCAAATCTGTCCAGATTTGAATATATATTTTAAAATGGCTTTATTATCATTTTTAAGCCATGTTTTCGCATGATTATTATAGTGTTCTTGTAGTATATTCATGTAGGATGCATGCTAGGTCATTAACACGATTTTTATTTATTCTTTTCAAAGTTTTTCAAATGATTTAAAGTCCGCTTTCAAATCTGTCTGGAATTGAAAATGGTTTTAAATGACTTCTAAAAATCATTTTAGGGCCTAATCCAACTTAGAAATATGCCTAAGTTCTTATAGTGGAATTAGTGTGCATTTAGGAGCATTTTCATGCATTGTTAGAATTGACTTAATGTATATTTGTTTAATTTGTTTAAATTCCAGCATGCATTGCACTAGTATATTAGGTCTTTAGATTAGCTTTAGGGTTAGTTAGAGACCCTAGGATTAGGAATGTCACTTGACTTTCCCTAGGACTGTCCTTTGTTGTAAAGACCGTTATCTGATTTGAGTATTTCATTTGATTTGAGAGTCTATCTTCGAGAGGTTTCCTAAAAGGTTTTTAATGTGATTTTTATGAAATAAACATGTTTTTTGTGAAAGATTTGATTATTAAATGATTTTCAAAAGAATTTGAAATGTTTTAAGATTTTTACCTTGGAATGAGATTTCTCCCCATATGATTTGTTTTCTTGAAAAATCTTTGAAAAAGATTTTCAATGGGAATTGAATTCTCAAGATAAGAATTGTTTAGAATATTCGGATTTTATGAAAGTCTTTTAATTTGAAATGATTTCAAATAAATGATTTTAAATGAATAAAAAAACTCTCGAAGCTAGAGTCTTGAATTAAGTTGAATACCTTTGATGATGTGATCGAATACAATAGGAGAGTCCTAGGGTAGTCGAACTACGTGGACTTTGATACTTGCTAGGTAACACTAGTAAATTACGTAGGCGCTAATAGGGCTCAAGTCCGCCCTAGGATGCCCGTAGGGTATTCTAGGTTCTTAGGGTTTGTTTGTATATTTTTTTATTATTAATATAACTAATATAGATTATTGCATTTATATCACTATTTTGTTGGTTGATTAGATTATTTAGGATTGTTTGATGGTAAGAATTTAAATAGCCCAAATAAATTAGAAGTCCTTTAATTAGGGCGAGGTGGGTGCCTACAAGTGAAATCTTGGAACCTTCCCACGTCGTAACCTAGCCCCCGGATCCATCTCTGGTTCACAGACTGTCTTTTCATTGAAATGGAGTTTGTTTTGTTTTTAAAATCAAACATTTTTATGGTTTTCTTATTCTTTAAAAATAAGGTGGCGACTCTTTAGTTTGTTTTCTAAAAATCCCTAATCACACCTCCAGGGATGATGTGGATCCTCAAGCCCCAACAAAGGCTGGTCCACACTTGCTCTACTATATTAGATTTTGACTCAATTGGATTTTTTCCGTTGTTCTTTTTAGAATTCCGATTGTCCTCTTCAATCCCTAATCTCACGATCAAGTCCTCAAGACTCATCTCTTTACATTTACACTTCAAGTAGTTTTTGAATTCTTTCCAAGCACCCAAATGAAAGTAGTTGGAGGTGATAGCCATCTTTGTCCCACATTGGAAAGAAGTGGAAAGCATGTGTGTTTATATACCCTTACATTGGACCTATGGGTTGGGCCACAAGGGTTACCAAAGTTTTGTGAGGGGAGAGGACCTACCCAAACTTAGGCTTGATCCAAACTACACGCACGCGCGCCCGAACCGGGTAGGGTCATTTAGACCAAGCCCATTATCTTTTTTGGCCAACCCACAACCCATAATGGATAGGTAGCTCTTTATAGAATAGTCATGACTGTTCTGCTATGGTGAAGAGTTGTGTCTGGTTTTACAACTCTTCACAGGGTCATGTCCCAAATTGTGCCCTTCTGCACTTCATGAAGAGGCACCATTTCGTCTATAAATAGGCCACTGAATTCATTCATTCAACATTCAATTCATCAAGCATTCTTGCATTGTATGCATACAGTTGAGAGAGAGAGATAGACATTGTTTTGGTTCGCTGTGTTTGTAGAATGTAGTGCTTCATCTACAAACGTAATCATTGTATCCTTGGAGGCAGAATGGTAAGTGTTCTATCATAGCCTCGTTTCCTTGGTTTTCCATGTAAATCCTCTCTTCCATGGTGGGAGTCTAGTTCATTTTTGTATGAGATGAACTAGCTTCCATTCTCATGTGTTTAATATGTATGATGTGAATAGATTTTTGGTTGTTTACACATGATAGAGTAATATTAGTTTGTGCATGTTACTTGTTTAATGTATTTTGCATACTAGAATAGGGTATGTAGTTCATTTTTTTTATATAGGACAGAAGCATGTTTGTATATTTTGTAACATGTTAGTTTGATTGAGTAGTCCTTTGATATGGTTTTATGTGTGTAAGCATGCTTAGAGTAAGCATTAATATGTTTATATAATCATCGAAATCTTGTGGTGATCATTTGATGATCATATGATATCAATAGTTATGTAAGTGTGTTGATTCATTATTTTTCGACATGTGATGAGTCTTGAATCATTCTTTTTCATACTTTTATGATTATTTAAACACTCGACATGGATTTTATGGTTTGAATATATGAACTGTGTACGAGGGAGCGTGCGAAGGTAAGATCCTCCCTTTGTGTTTAGAATAATTGTTTAAGCATGTTTTTGTTTGGTTTTTGATATATTTTTGTATAGTTTTCTAGTTGAGCATGTTAGATTTTATGTTAGGATTTTTATTTATTGTTTTTAAAGTGGATTAATCATGCTAATTAAGCCCCAAAAAGTAAAGGTTCAAATCTGTCCAGATTTGAACATGGACTTTAATGAGGCTTAAATAGCATTTTTAAGCCATGATTTCATGGTCACTTTGTAGATTAAATTTGTATATCATGTTAGTATGCATATTAGGGTTTTTTATGATTAATCATGTGATATAAATATGCTTTTTAAGCACTTCAAAGTGGATATTCAAATCTGTCCAGATTTGAATACACACTCTTGAGTGACTTAATTATCATTTTTTAGGTCACATTTATGCATGTTTCTTTATATGGTTTTATAGTATATTCATATAGGATGCATGCTAGGTCATTGTCATGATTTTTATTCTTTATTTTTAAGGTTTTTAGAATGGTTTAAGGTTTTTGTATTCGAATCTGTCCAGATTTGTTTATGTCCTTAAATCACTTCTAAAAATCATTTTAGGGTCAAATCCAACTTAGAAATATGTTTTGGTTCATATAGTTGAATTAATATGCATTTAGGAGCATCTTCATGCATTGTAGAATTAATTTCATGTCTATTTGATTATTTTGTTTAAATTTCAGAATGCATTGCATTAGTATTTTAGGGCTTTAGATTAACTTTAGGGTTAGTTAGAGACCCTAGGATTAGGTAGGTCACTTGACCTTCCTTAGGACTATCCTCTGTTGTAGGAATTAATATCAGAATTAAGTATTGTAATTAATTCAAGAGTTTATTTTCGAGAGATATTCTACAAAGGTTTTTAATGTGATTTTTATGAAATAAATATGATTTTTATGGAAGATTTGTTTATTAAATGATTTTTAAAAGAATTTGAAATATTCTAAGATTTTTATATTGGGATAAGATTCCTCCAAATGTGATTTGTTTTCTTGAAATATCTTTGAAAAAGAGTTTCAATTGGAAATGAATTCTAAAGATAAGAATTATTTAGAATGTTTAAATTTTGTGAAAATCTTTTAATTTGAAATGACTTCAAATAGAGAATTTTAAATAGATAAAAACTCTCGAAGATAGAGTCTTGAATAAAGTTGAATACTTTTAGATGATGTGGTTCATTACAATTACAATAGGAGAGTCCTAGGGTAGTCGAACTACGTGGACTTTGATACTTGCTAGGTAACACTAGTAAGTTACGTAGGCGCTAATAGGGCTCAAGTCCGCCCTAGGATTCAAATGGGGTGTCATAGGTTTTAGGGTTTGTTTATATATTTATTATTATTATTATTAGTATAGAGTATTGCATTTATATCACTATCTTGTTGGTTGATTAGATTATTTAAAACTGTTTGTATTAAGATTTTTAAATAGCCCAAATAAATTAGAAATCCTTTAATTAGGGCGAGGTGGGTGCCTATAAGTGAAAGCTTGGAACCTTCCCACGTTGTAACCTAGCCCCCGGATCCATTTCTGGTTCGAAGACTATCTTTTCATTGAAAAAGAGTTTGTTTTATTTTATTTAAAATAAAATATTTTTATGGTTTCCTTATTCCTTAAAAATAAGGTGACGACTCCTTTGTTTTTCAAAATCCCAAATCATTGCACGGTGATGACGTGGACCCAAGTGAGCAAAAAGCTGGTTCACACACATGTACTATGAACACCTTGGAAATGTTATGATTCATAAATGCTTGTGAACTCTGCTGTTTATTATATTGTCAAATAGATACATGGAATATATGAATTTAAGAACTGTTAATTGTGTGGCGTGTTTATGAAATGAAACCAAGGCACGACATTCTAATGCTTTAAGAACTTGTTTATATCTTTTGGCAAACTATCTGAAACTGGATGTAATGTGTATATAAACTGGGGAACAGACTCTTTTACTGTATGTTTTATGGAAACGTTTAAAAAGGCATATGGTGATGTTGTTTATGTAAACACCCTTGAGATTCTTGGTTTTATACTCATATGCCTATTTTTCTGAACTAAATTACAAATGAAAAATGGTGAGATATTCTAACCAGCTGTTCCCTTGATTTTAGATTGAATTGAATATTTGGAAATGAAAAAGATATACATAAGCCATGACATAAAAATGTATTCATACTTGAAATGTGATTTGCCTTGAGAACTGTTTTCTATGAATTATGATGGAAATGGTTGTTCTTCGAGAACGATTTATGTATCAATATTTGGAATACGGTTCTGGCTAGATTTTTATCACAGGGAGGTTTCTTTATAAGAGCCCATGGTCCTAGGTGGAGCATTGGTGCGGACCCGAAGTTTATAGCCCCGTAGTAGCTCGACAGTTGACCATGCAAGGTTACATTCAGTATCCTTGAGAGGTTAGACCCCGTAGTGGTCAGTTTTGGTTACGTTGTTACCGATGGCTTGTTAACCAAGAACCAGTAACTTGCAATATGTTCGCGAGCTTGGTTTCGATGGACATGGATGATATGTGAAGCTAGGGATGTCAATGGGATGGGTTAAAAGGGTAATCCGCCCTGCCCCGCCCCTATTGGGAAGGGTTTGGGAAAAAAATTAAAAACCCTATAGGTTTTGGGACGGGAATCAGATATGGCTTCTCCACCCCGCCCCTATATATATATATATATATATATATATATATATATATATATATACTAAACTCTTTTCCATTTATTTACAATATTTGGTGTTTTAAGATTTTTATCATTTATATTTTTTTCTATTATTTTCACAAAGTTAGTGTGTATAAATATATATTTTAACTACAAATACTTATAATCCAAGAGAGAAATCAAAATTTGTTGATATTATGGTTAGGATTCATTCTAAAACAAAATAAAATTGAATTTTAAAAAATATTTTAATTATTTTCTCAAACCCGATGGGAAAACCTGCCCCGTCCCGCATAATTCTCGCACTGCCCCGTCCCGTTTTAAGTTGGGATTGGGACGGGTTTGGAAAATGATTTTTATTCATGGGACAAGATTTGGAAAGCAAAAACCCGCCCCGCCCCACCCCGTTGACATCCCTATGTGAAGCTTATGTTGTTGGTTTGATATGATTAGGTATTTTGATAATGGATCATTTGATACTTTGTAACTTTAAAGGATTTGTTTTTCACTGAAAGACCACACATGTTTATAACTGTTTTACTTACTGGTTTGTAATTGTGATGGAAATCCTGTTTATTTAAAATATTCTATGTATCACTAGATTATTGTTATTAGTAGAGGTTACCCTATTCCTACTAAGCAATTCGAGGCTCACCCCTATTTTTTATGCAGCAGATTACAGGTTGACCTGGGGTTGCATGTTTGGCTTGGAACAAGCCTCTATTCGAGGGTTGTTGGACAACTTCATAGTAGTTTCTGCATTAGTAATTGCATATTTGTGAGATATGTATTATTTATATATATTTCTTGATTTATGGGGATTTGTCACTGTTTGTGGCACAGCTTAATTGCCAGGGATGTTGGCATTATTACATTTTGATTTCATTATTGATGTATAAGACGTTTGGGATATCGTGTATGATCATGGCATTACATATTGTTATATCCTTATTTATATTCTTTGTCTCTCGTGATGAAATATGAATGAGCAGAATAGGTTGTAGCTCCATCTTGACACGTGTCGACTTATCCAAGAGGGTCGGTACGTTCGTTAGGTTGGGGCGTTACATTATTAAATCCACTCTTGAATTTTTGGATTTACAAAAATGGCCAACGAAAGTGGCAACACGTACTGTGATTGTGCCTCCTGTTGTGGCACCAACTCCTACTCCAGTTCCTGCACATGGGGAGAAACCTGAAAAATTCAATGGTACTGAATTAAGAGATGACAACAGAAAATGTTGTTTTATCTCACAACTTTGAATTTGGCAAGGTTTCTTTATAAAAATGTGCATGTTCTCAAAGATGGTGAGACTGATATGCTTACTATCGCTGCATTAGAGGCGTGGAAACACTTTGTTTTTTTGTGCAAGAACTACATCCTCAATGCATTGGACAATATATCATATAATGTGTATAGTCCAATAAAGACTGCGAAGGAACTATGGGACTTCTTGGACAAAAAAGTACAAAATGGAAGATGCTGGACTGAAAAAGTTAGATGTGGGCAGATTCCAAGACAACGAAATGGTAGACTCCAAGACTGTCAAAAGTCAAGTGCAAGAGCTTCAAGTTGTTTTACATGAAATACATGCTGAAGGTATGTCTTTAAGTGAATCTTTTCAAGTTGCTGCTTTAATTGAACTATAATTTCTCATTCAAAACATTAATATTTTGAGCTTATTAATACAACACATGCATTAATCTCCTTCATGAGATGAATGCATTCCAATATGGGCCCACTTCAAAAGGCTTGTGAGACTCATATATAAATTAAGCTAAAGTAGTTTACTTAAGCTCAAAATATAATAGATAAGCCAACACTCAAGAATATAAACCTAACAATAAGGAAAATAATGATCAAAATAATAATGATAGTAAATGTGTGATATAAATATTTTTAATGAAGAACATAACCAAAAAAATAGAAAAAAAATTGAAACAAATAAACAATACGAAAATTTTAATAAAGTTTTTGACTATTACTATTAATATTTATAATCCAGTACATGCAATAGAAAATTTCAAATACAAAATTGAGAGATGTATTAGTTAAAAGAGGTCTAATTAGAGATAATAACTTAAAATTTCCCAAAATTGAAATCCCAAGACATTTCTCTATTTACATTATAATAGAATATTATAAAATGGAAAAAAAGTATGACTGGAAATGGCTAGTGTATTCGAAAGATTTGGATATGGAATTTTGTTTTTGTTGTAAGTAGTTTAATTCAAAGTATATTACAAGTCAATTAGGTAATAAGGATAAGTCTTAACTTTAAGTTTAAAAACCATGAAGTAACTACTGAGCATATTACTAATATGAATTCTTGGATTGATTTAGAAATCATATTATCAAAACATAGGACAATTGATAAAAATGTTTAAGAAAAAAATTAATAGAAAGAAAGATCATTGGAAAAAAGTATTATCAAGAGTTATATATGACTGTTGTGGAAATTCTTGCTAAGAAAAGTATCATAAAAAATTATTTGGTCTATATTGTTTTCCTTTTCATTTATGACTTTTTAAGTAGTTAAAGATGGATTCAAAGATGAATTTCCACCCTACAACAAAGGAAATGCAATGCTCTCCATTTTTTATGCTTTAAATGTTAGTTGAATGATATTGAACACTCTTTATCTTTTGAACCCTTTTGGTTTTGCATCTTTTGAACCATATATACTTCAAGTGTTTGTTAAAATGACTCAATAAGTATTTTCCACTATTCAATCTCGTTTCACTTGTGTTTTGTGCTTGAATGATTATAAAGACTCTCAATCATTTACCTCTTCGTTTTGTATCTTCTTAATTACTTGTAGACAAGCACATGCATGGCACATGTAGTGCTTGATGTTATATGCACTCCGAGTATATGTCAAAATGCCAAAGAGAGTACTTACTACCATTTAGCACCATTGTGCATTACTATTGCCATATCTTCCGATTAGAATAATTCATTAATGAATCTTGATTGAGTTATATTATAAGAGAAGATTATATGCCATGGTTGTACGTGGATGAAATGAAACTTAAGAATCCAATCATTTACATTTTATTGTCATTTGCATTAGTTTAGTTATCCTACACTCTCAACTACAACCACCCATGATTTTACATTTTCTTTACATTCTTTGAGCATCAACACATAAGAATTCGCCTTGAGCTCTACTTCCAATCCCTATGGAAAATGACCATGGGTTCTCCCATTCATTATGCTTGACGACAATTACGCTTGGGATATTGCACACAACTCACGAAGTCATGCAAGCATCATTTTTTAAGTATTCTTATCGTTCATGGGAGCTCTGTACGGCTCCATGGTCGTGCATATCCTTTTTCATACAATAAATTATATTTTTGTTTATATCACTTCCGTTGTGCACTCCAACAAATGGTATTAGAGCTGATGGTTTGAATCCTACTCTTCTTTTTATTGACCATCCATATTTCAAAAAATGGCTCCAAAATATTTTGCCCAAAATTTTACATGTTTCTTAAAATCTCATTCAAATTTTTTTTTTAATAAAAATATCCATAATCAATGATTTAAATTCAAAAAGTTTTTTTCTTCCCATTATTAAAAAGAAAAAATCAAAAGACTAGGTAGCTAGCAAGCAGTGCTAACCATGGTCAAAAGCAAATATATATATATATATATATATATGTATGTATATATATATATATATATATATATATATA
>JAESVK010000891.1:739848-752303 GCA_017140935.1 Hamamelis virginiana | reverse complement strand
ATATATATATATATATATCAAGAAGCTAGCAAGTGTTTTTTCGAAAAATGACAATAGATCTTTGTTGTAGGTATGGGCAAGCGTGAAGGAGTAAATAGCAAAGGAGCAAATCTCAAATTTCACACAAATTTTGCAAGGAGTGGAGACCAGGAGTGGAGGCCAAATGAAGATTGCTTGAACGTGAAAAGTGAAGTGCGCAAAAGATTCCCAAGCGTAGGAGTCCTATGGTCGTCAAGCAATAAACTAGGGAAGTCCTAGGTCATATCCACAGGGAGTGGAACAGGTATAAATGATCCTTATGTGTTGCAAACCAAAGAATGCAAAAGAAAGTGTAAAATAATGGGGGTTTTGATTGATGTTGAGAGTTGTTTATGCTAAATGATGATAATTTGCAAAAGAAAACTAATTAAGTTAAGCAAGATGAGTCCTATAGGTACGGTTCATTCCTTCCAAACCTTTGACAAATGATTTCCCAAACATATACTCAATCAAGAATCATTTACTCTATGGTCTTGATTGGAAGATTTAACAATGAAGGCTCAAATAAAGTGAAACAATTGATAAAATGAAGTTCAATACTCTCATTGGCATTTTCACAAACATGTAATGTGCATATGTGCTCAATAACCAAATATAACAAGCCATGAAATGGTCATGAATATGATATTACAAGGGTCCAAAAGATGAAGCATTTTTACAAACATGTAATATGCATATGTGCTCAATAACCAAACATAACAAGTCATACAATGATCATGACTATGAAACTACAAGGGTTCAAAGGAGTAGAGAGCATATAAACATCATTTCATTGTCATTGAAAGCTTTTGAGATGAGAAAACACCATTTACCTAGGGTTTGGAGAGGAAATCCACCATAGAACCCACCTTGAGGTTGTTTAGCTAGCCATCCAAAGGAGTAAATGCAAGAACAAAACACATAAATGCTATTCTATTAATTGAGAATGAAAATACAAAGTTTAACAACCAAAAAGAAAGATTAAATAACCTAAACTAAAGCTTACAAGTGAAATTAACAAAGAAAATGCAGAAATTCTACTATAACTAAGCTAATCCTAACCTAACCTAAGAGAACTAGAGAATAACTAAGTGGAGGGTGAGGGAGAGCTGCAAAATGATGCTTAAATACCCCTCTAGGGTTACAAGACATGAGGGATAAAAGTCCTAAAAAGCCCTTGCAAAAAGAAACAATTTACAAAACAAAATCAAAATTCGCAGAAATCTATTACCGGTAATGAAAAATCCATTACCGGTAATAAACTGCACTGCCCTTCAATCTTCCATCTATTACCGGTAATGAAATTTCCATTACCGGTAATAGTTTCTTCAACAGCAAAACTCTCATTTTCAAGCCAAAATAATGCTCCGACTTCAAATGCTCATAACTCTCTCGTCCGGAGTCGGATTTGGACGTTCTTTATATCCACGCGAAGCTTGAGAAGTCTTCTTTCCAACCATGGTGGTCTCATTGTCTAATTCAATCAGGAGAGAAATAGTTTTTTCAAAATATCCAGATTGGTCGCTTTTTGCACTTCATGACTTCATTTGCCCATATCTCCCAAACCACTTGACATTTAGCTTTGAAATTTGATATGTGGCATCTAGACACACTTAAAAGTATGTCCTATAAGTCCCATGACCTTTGAAGAATTCCAAGGCTTGACTCGAAGCTCTCACTTTGCATGCAAAAAGCATCCATTTTATCCCATTTTACCTACAAGGCATGGAAAAGCAAGAAAACATAAAAAAACATCTATTTATAACTATAAATGGCTCAAGTATACACAAAATGATGAGAATAATGCAATAGAAATATGCAATTATATGGCATATTGCAAGAAAAATTAATTAAGAATTTTCAGTCGGCATGATGGATGGAGATCAAATTTGAAAAAAAAGAAATTTTTTTTTTTTTTTTTTGTAAAAATTGTGAATTAAAGGTGAATGTTGGAAATATTGTAATTCATGATTTTTAATATTTTCGGGTGTTTAAGAAATGCCTTAAAAGTGGTAGAACATGTAGGAGATTGTAGAGTCTTAGAATATTATGAGTTGTATGAAGCAAAGAAAAGAACGTAAGAATACAAGAGTGCCATTAATGGTGGCAAGTGAATATAAAATTAAAGGAGGTGCATCTCCATTCATTGGAGCTATGTATGGTTCTATGGCCGTCAGTGGCGGAACTACATACAACATAGGGAAGGGAAACCATGGCCCCATGTGACTTTTCAATTTTCAATTGGTATGCGCAAGAGTTATAAAGTTTGGGAAGGGTTGGGCAAGGGCATAACCCCCTTCACTTTCACTCATCCTGACTTTCACTTATTTAGTATATATTATATATATTTTATTATATATCTTTTGATACATGAATGCTATTATCAGGTCAACCTAATTCAAGTTGCATCAGATCACCTGCTTTAGAGGTACTTGTAGACTATATATATTTTTAAAAACTGACCGTTAGATTAGAAATACCTCTTATATTTGTCATGTTTGCCAAAAATCACATTAAACCAACAGTCAGGTTTTTTTTTTTTTTTTTTTTTTTTTTTTAATTTTAAAAAAAAATGAGTTTTTTTTTTTAAAAATAAAACCATTTTTTTTACGGTCAGTTTTTCAGAAACCAACCGTTGGATCATTGTGATTTTTGGTAAACATGACAAACATAAGAGGAGTATCTAATCCAACGGTCGGTTTTTCAAAGTAATATCTGCAAGTAGCTCTAAAGTAGGTAACTTGATGCAACTTGCATCAAGTTCACATGATATAATAGCATTCCTGTCCGTATATATATTTTTTATATTATGGGAAAGAAAACATAATTCAGGCCACTTGAAATTTAAATAAAACTATATAATATTTTATCAAGAAAATACCGACCAGTTGGGTGCCCTTAGCAATTTGAATACATTTTATTATATAATAATATAAGAAAGGTTGGGCACGCCGAAAATCCTAATTGTGATTAAATGTTGTAATATGGTTGTATGAAGTTGGGGGTGAGCCAATTGAAACCTATTGTTTGATTTGGTATTTGATCTTTATTCATAATTTTCTTTTGAATTTCATGTTTCATAAGTATCTATTTATTATAAACCTATGGTTTGTAATTTGTTATGTGTATTCTATGTGCTTTTTGAAGGCCTACTATTTAATAATTTTCTTGTAAAAATGGATAAAAAGAAAAAAAAAATGTCCCCCCGCCCCCAAACCAAAATCAAAGTTCCGCCCTTGATGGCCGTGCATCCCTATTCATCTTTACATCTCAATATTTTCTAACATCTCCATACACTCTCGTATGTAAATATTTTTAATACTATACCATATAATTTAGGAAAAATTATCCAAAAATCCCTCAAATCTTTCAAGTTTATCGAAAGGTCCACACAGTAAAAATATTTTATCGAAAAGACGAAACTACCTTGAACACTGTGAAAACACTCTAGCATAGTGAAAACACAAAAAATATATTGTGCTGAGTGTTTTCACTATGTTGGGTAATTTCACTGTGATGCATGTTTTCACTGTGTTAGGGTATTTTCATTGTGTTAGATATAAATTTTCAATGTGTGAAGTATTTTTACTGTAGTCGGGGCAATTTCGTATTTTTGACAAAATATTTTCACTACGTGGGTAAACTTAAAAAAATTTAAAAGACTTCTTGGTATTCGCCCCAATAATTTATCATACAAAATATGTTTCATACAATAAACTATATTTTTGTTTATATCACTTCCACTGCTATTAAAGGTGGCTTACTATACTCAAAACGACACCTTTTTGTGCGTTTTTAATATCGCTTGGATTGTGTTAAAAACCTATGTGTCATTGAAGATGCATAGAGGAGATCCGAAGGGCTTTGGGAATTAATCCTTGCAAAACCCATAGTCCTCTCCCACTGCATCTTTGACGCAAAGTATAATTGGTGCCAATGATGATGGAAATAAGACCCGCTAAATAATGGGACCCTTTGTTCACAACTATCTATTGGAGTCTTGTTCACGCTCTCCGTGGGCGCTCGTAACAATTATTTCCATCTCCCGATCCTCACACTTCTCTTTCCTCTATTCTCTCTGCTCATGAATTGACTGCTACTGAACGTAAGTGGGGTCTCTCTCTCTCTCTCCTCTCCAAAAGTGAAATTGTGAGCGTGTGATCAGTTTGATAATTCTCCCCCACTCGTCTCTCAAATCACGCATCTCATCTATCTTTACTTTTCCATGTTTCAAATCTTTGTCTAATTCTCCCTTTACCCCCCTCCTCTTTTTTCAGATGATATGATATATATAGAGAGAGAGAGAGGAAGCGAATGGAGAAGATCAATATATATAGTTTTTGAATGGATCGACACGGAGCTAAAACTCGTACAAAAAGCATCACTATACATTTCCAGACTCCAGAGGTACAACAGATCATTCGACGCACTCTCTCTCTCTCTCTAATATATATATATATATATATATATATGGATATGTGTTGCGTGTATGTGTAGAAACTAACAACGAAATCCTAGTTCATCAACTGTTCAGATGCAACGACAAGAAGAAAGAAAGAAAAGAAAAGAACAGAACACAACAGAACATGCCTCGGAAAAGAGCAACACTCAAGCTCCCCCCTCTATAATTCCGTGTTTGGGTATTAATCCCGAGGACCAAAAGAAAAAAAATAGAGAAAAAGTGTGAGAAAATTTTTGGGTATTAAAAAAAAAAAGAAAAAAGAAAAGAAAATCGGGGTTTGTTTACTGGTATATAAAAAAAAGGAGGTCACAATCCACAAAGGGCCAAACCAAACCCTATCCCATATGTCTTTTACAGAACACATCCTCTAAAGTAGCTAGCATGCACTCATGGCCTCTTCTTTTCCTCCCAATAACACCCACGAGGATTACAATCCACAAGGAGAAGAAGATGCAGCAGAGTGGCTTGAGCTAGGGTTAGGGCTTAATAACACAGCTTGTTTTACAAAACCAGAAAATGGGCCAAACTCACTTTCTTCAGCCTTTGCATCTTCTTCTTCTTCTTCGTTTCAAGTCCAACAGAATAAGAGTAGTGGGTTAGGGTTAGGATTAGGGTTAGGTTTAAGCTTTAATGATGAGAGTGTCAGTGTCAGAAATGGAAATGAAGGTGTGGTGGCACCACCTGGTAATTATGGTGGCTTGTGGGAGCATCATAATAATAATAATCGTGATGATTATATTTCTTCATCATTAACGTTGTTTGCTACTTCACCACCGTGGCCTGCAGGTCTTCATGACCGGCAAATGCCGGTTCCCGATGTCTCCCTTCATCATTACTCCTGTAGACCCCAGTCCGGTTTGTGGTTTACCCTCCGCTCCACTATCAATCGGTAACCTTCACCTTCTTTTTTTCTATCTTCTTTGTCTTTTTTTTATTTTGTTCTTTTCTCTAAAAAAAAAAAAAAAAAAAAAATACACATATTCTCTCTCTCTCAAGCTCTTTCATTCTACTATATATATATACTCATACAATTTTTTTTTTTGTTTAATTATGTGTACATACATATATATGATTTGGTGTTATGCATTAGTGGTAATTTGTGTGTTTTATATATATATATATATATATTGGTTCCAAATACATGTGTATATATACATATGTGTTTACGGGTGTGTTTGTGTAGATTATATTAATTGTTTTGGTGTAATTATGGGTTGTTTGACATTGGCAGGTACGGGGAAGCGCTGCCTCAAATAGGGAAGGCGTATATTAGAGTGAAGTAAGTGGTGCACGTTAGAGTTGATACATGATCATTTCAATGTCATATTGTGTGTGTATTGTTTTTTTTCACACTTTCTACTTGTTAATGATGGCGTTCAGTGAAATGAGTGAAAAGCTGACGTTGCTTTTCTTTTTGGGTTTTGGGGTTTTCTTCTTTTGTTGGAAAGAGACGAGAACGTGACGGTTTTCATGGTTAAAAAGTACCTGGTTACAAAGCTTGGTCTCTCCAACGAAGCTGAGGTAATACAAATATAATCTCACCCCTACCCTATTATATACATTTCCCTCTCCTTGCTCTTTCTCTCTCTTCTCTCCTCTTTAATACTCCATAACTATAATTCTCTCTCTCTCTCTTTCTATATATATATATATATTATTACACGTACGGTAGGTATGATTAGAAAGCATGCATGAAAGTGTTTGAGACGACAAGCTCTCATTACGTGGGTCATTTTGAGTGAATAATACATCATCAGCTAGTATATGTGGTCTGTATAGTACACATGCAATGATAGTTAACTTCGCTAACTTCATTCTCTTATTAACTTGTGTTGGACAAGTAGGGGGGAGAGAGAGAGAGAGAGAGAGGTGGGTATATATTATGTTCCTAGTTATAGGGCCCTTGTTCCAAGGGAGCTGATTGGAGATCCACAGTAGGTAGTTAGAGTTTTATCTTTGAAGATGGATGCAACCGGAGTTCAGTAGAGCTGATCGAGGTTCTTAACAAACCCGTCCAACAAATTAGAAGGTATTCCTATTCTTACTATAAAATGTAAACATATACAGGAAAACCAAACCAGGTATTATCTATATATATATATATATATATATATATATATATATATATATTTCGTTATTTTAACTAATGAGCTAGAAGGAATTGAAGAACAAGCGTATTCTTTTTGCTAATTCAGCTCTTTGATAAAGCTTTATTCCTTTATTTTGCTATGTCTTTTTTTTTTTTTTTTTTTTTTTTTGTTGGGGGTGGGAGGTGGTTTGGGTTATATAATTTAGAGCTTTTCCTTTTGGCTGAAAAAGCCAGAACTTCATTGAACATTAAATTTGAAAACAAAGGCTAAGAAAATCATATATTCATTTGCTTAAAGTTGTCATGTAACGCCTGTTTTGGCTAAGTTCCTTCTAGGGTCTTCAAGAGTACCTGCTATGGTATCCCTAATGAAGCTCACCTACTAGATCTTTATTAGGCTGTAAATTCCTTACACTGATTAATCCCCTACATGGTCATATAATCCAACTGGATGGAGTTGTTGGTCAATTCTTTAATCATATTGATTTCTTAGTGTGGGGTACTGGATGCTGGGCTGTATATATATACATAGAACTGATCAAGTCAGCATATGCTTATATAAGAATGAAACCCATAGATAATTGTGGGATACATATTTTGAAAACATGACCGTGGGATTAGATACTATACTCATGCATGGCATGTTTGCAAAAAATCACAGTGATCTAACGGTTGGTTTTTCGGAAATGTCACCGACATCAGCGATCACAATTTTTCGTAGTTATATTTTGAAATTCTAACATTGGATCACCGTGATTTTTGGCGTACAAGACATCTATAAGTACAGTATCTAATCCAACGATCAATTTTTCAAAATATGTATCTCACAATTGTAAGCGGGTTTCATGCTTACATAAGATATGTAAGCATATGCTCATTAGATCGTGAATATATATATATATATATATATATATATATATATATATATATATAATCCTTGAGAATCCTAGCTTATTTGATTGTGCCTAAAAATTACTTTGGCTGAAAAGCACCATTGCCTAGGGATGGTATCTTTTGAACGATGTGACTCTTGCTGAAAAGAAATTATCACTAGTCTAAAAAAGTTGGGTGGCAGTTGCTCAAGATCACTAGTTTAAAGACATCATCATTAGCTTGCAATATGTAGAGAGAGAGTAGGGACCGGGGGAGGCCATCTCAGCAGCAACTGCTTGTCTATCTGTGGGTTTAAATTCAAGTTTCCCGAGATTTCAAGTTTGGAAAGCTACAAGTGCTGGAGTATTTGAAAGATGTGTCTCCCTCTTCAAGATAGATATATATTATCAGTCCAAATAATGGTTACTTAATTGGGTATGTGTCTTGCTTATGGCCCTATATATATGGAATAGTTTTTCTAAAATTTATAACTTTTGGAGCTCAAAATTCCACTTGATTTAAAAAGATATGTGAATTAATTAACCTAAAATCACTTAAAAACAACTTGTGGGTGATTATAGCCAAAGCTAATGCAAAGGTGTCTAAGTTGTTTGAGGTTATAATATTAGAATCCTCTAGCTCCAATGAACACAATTTATTACCTGTGAATTCCTCTTTTAGAACTATAATTATAAGGACTTAGGAATAAGAGTGAGAAAATATGAATTCTTCATATATTTAAGTTTGTTTCTACTGTGGAAAAAAGAAAATATGATGTACATGCAGGGAAAGGATTAAATGAACTATACCCATATTAAGTTGGTCTGTCTTTTTTTAAACCCCTTACACCTTTCTATCAGTTATCGGTTAGCCATTTATTTCTCTAACAGAAAAATAGTGTTAGACTTGATATGTTTTTTTAATTGCAGTATTTATTATAGATTGCTACAAGCATATATCAGTAAAGTTTCATGAATTTTCTCAATATATTTTATTTATTATAAATTTTATTTACTTTATGGAGAAAATAATTTAGAAAAATTAAAATATGTTGAGAAAAATCATGAAACTTCACTGATATGCTTGTAGATACATTAGCAATCTAATATAAATACTGCATAAAATAAAAATCAAACACCATTTTTAGCCAAATAAACAAATGGCTAATTGATAGAAGGGTGCAAAGTGCCACAAATAAAAAATATAGGGAATCAATATGTTGTAATTAAAACTATAGGGGCGCAAAATGGAAATCAGTGATAGTTGAAGGAATCATATTATAATTTTTTTCCTTTTAAAAAAAATTAAAAAAAATAGAAACTAACCCTTATTCAAAACTCCCAATACTTACAAATAGGTCATGCACTTCTCTGCACTCGAACATGAAAACTCTCTTCGAAAATTAGAGAGATATATGCCATTGGTTTCCTGATGGTTTTCATTCTCCATCCTTAATTAGTTTAGCCACGAGTTCCTTTTGGGTCTCTGTAGCATCAATGTACGCAATATAAGGAGTATAAGTCCCCTTACTGAAAATTATCTAACACATCTTTAGTAGAGCAGTAAATTCCATGCATGGCTGGATGCTGGTTGATCCTCTACAAGAGGTCACTAGCAGGCTCACAATTATTCTACCAAATAACATACCCTATTGATTATGCTTGTATATACAAAAGTAATTTATTTAATGTCTCTTTATATGTAACATTTCCTGGGAGACAATATATTAATAGTACGTGCCTAGGTTACTAGTGAGACCATGTTCCATGATTTCCCATCCAAATTGTTGTGTAATCGTAGACGTTTTTACTTTTTACATTAAAGATTGGGAAATGTGGAGATGGTCCAATAGGACACACATTATCATTGATTTTACTTTAATGGCCTTGGAAGGAATTATAGTAACAAACCTTGGTAGCTAAAGAAAGAAACAAAGAGATTTGAGAATGGTAAAGAGTAAAGAATCTTGCTGTCTCCACCTTTGCTAGTTGTTAGTTGACCCTTCTCGTACGATAGAGTTCTTTATAAAACCACCCAGGAAGCATTTAGTAGAAATTACTAGACTTCTTGATTTCTGTTTTAGGCTTTGTTTGGGTCCCAGAAAGGGCAAGGGAAACGAAAAGAAACCACTAAAAATTGCATTGATATGGATTTCTCTCTGAAGCATTTATAGACGTTTCCCTTTCCTTTCCTTTGCTCTTTTTGAGATCCATGCCAAATAAAGGCTTAGTGATTATTGAGAGTGTTGAAGGAGGTTAACGGTCGAATATTGAAGCAAAAATTTTGGAGAAATCTAGGGTCTGCTCGGCTGTGTTCTTTAAGATTTGTTATTAGAAATGAGTTTTCACAAAAGAGAAAACAAAAAAACAAACGAAAAAGAAAACAACAGGAAATTTTGAGAACATGTTTTTGTTGGTTTTGTTTTTCCTTGAATAGAAATTAAATACATCATTTTGATGTTTTCACCTGAAGTTTTTCGAAAACAATTTTTGAGAAAATGTCTATTTATGCTGTGTCAACAATTATGACATCAAGGTTGTGAGAACATGTCCATTTTAGGGACTATCGACATGGAGATTAATGAAGTTATCCTTAATTTGCTTAAAATATGCTTCGTAATGGACTAATTGAGGTTGCTAATTAAAAATACTACAAATTTACTTTCAATTTCATTTTGGCTTCAAGGATTTCTTGTGGATTCAACATTATTTCTATACCTTGAAGGAGGTGAACTCCTTTTAATTATGCCCACTGCTGCGCTACAATATATGGTTTTGAATCCAGTTTTTCTGAATCAGTGATGAACTTTTTAGCTTCCTGCCCAAACTCATCGTGGTGGTAACATTTTACTTTTTGAGAAGTTAAATTTTTATTGATCTTTTCATATTTATTATTATGATATTGTCGTAAGAATGTCCTGTTTATTTTAAGCCTGTTTGAGGAGTTTTATGAGAACTAAAGTTTTTAGTATTTTTAGCAGTGTTCTTTTATAATCTTCTATTTAATTTACATGAAGTTTCTGTGTTTTACAGAATTTAGTGGATGTTTATGGGGATGATTGGCCAATAATATCTTAAGGCTCTCTTAGTTGTCCTTGTAGGTTTAGGGTTTTTCTATTCTATAGAAGATGGTATATCAATATTTCCTCCCTGTTTGTGCTAAATGCTATGCAAGTTCAACATATCATAAATTTGCTCTAGTTTTGTATTTATGTGGGGTTATCGTTTGGTTAGCAGTGATGGTAGTTTAGATATTTCTCTTTAGAAAGATTTTACTTTAAAAATTTATTACAATCTTGGACTTGTTAATTCAATTGTTTAGTGTCTTATAGGAATAGATGAAATTTTGCCACACCTCAAAGTTCATCTTCTGAATCTAAACTGCCAATATTGGACTTCATCTTATGATTCTAAACTTCCATAATATAATTCTACCTATAGATTGAAGAAAAGCTACCTCAAAGTTATATTCTATCAATGAATGAATGCATGCAACTTTAATTTACTAGGGAACTCAATAAATTAAAGTATCCTTTAATTTAGTGAATGAATGCACCTTCAACACATTTTTTCTTGTTTGAGTTGAGTGCCTGTTCTTGGGGAAGATTATACATTAATTTAGCTTGGTGATATATATCCAATCCTTAAAGTTCAAAGCAAAAGCAAAGATGGAATAGGGTCAGGTGTGTGTTGTATAGGTTAGTCATATTCTTTTTTCCCAGTGATATTTTTCTTTTGTTATTGAAAGGGGGCGTTTCTTTATTATCTCAGATTATGGAAGCTTATTGAGATAAAAAGGTAAACAAGATTAGAAGTTACTTATTCCTTTCTTTAAACTAGGAATATAATGGGGCCTAGCATTTATCATTGCCCATGTTTACAGGTTGAGCTGAATTTTCCTCTTAACTTAAAGTACTAACTCATCATAATTTGGGAAAACTTAAAAGCTTGTACTATAATGACCTAGAGGGGATTATCGCTTGATTTAGAAATCAATGTGGTTCCATAAGTAGTTTTCTATCTCCTAGTCTTCCTCCTTTTATAACTCGGTAAATTACACATACACCCCTTGTGTTATTTGACAAATACATAGTTACCCTATTTAATTTTTGAAATTACATGGACTCTCCTCATCCTAACCCACCACAATTGTGGGCACAACCAATTCCATCATTACCCATGGGAGCAATGTCATGAGTGTGGCCTCAACAAGGACGGCCTAGTGCTATCCAATCGGCAACCAATGGTGCAGGTGTTGGTGGTGGGATTGAGAATGTGGTTTGGTGCAAAGTGCATCGGGTTGTGTTGTTGGATAAGGAGTCGGGACATGTTGGGAAAGATAAGGATAATGCAGGCCATGAATCTATTGTAGAGAGAGAAGTAATATATATATATATATATATATATAGAGAGAGAGAGAGAGAGAGAGAGAGAGAGAGAGAGAGAGAGAGTGGATTTTAAATTTTGTAGAAATTTATGTTAGGAAGCTTGTATCTATCTTCTTGTTGGGTTGGAGTGAGTCCTCAAGGAGAAAAAAATAAAGCAAGAATGTATAAAGAATTTTAGAGAGAATGGTGGATTAGATATTGGGTTTTAAATAGCAGATGTGAGATAGGATTAAAGGAAGAGAGTAAGAAAAAATGGACTAGGCTATTATATGGTCAAATACTCAAATGTAGTCAAAATTTTAGAGTTGGCTTAAGGGAAAGTGGAAGCTTGATGGTGAACTAAATTAGGAAAGACAAAATGAAACTTTGGGTGGATTCAGGTGCACATGGGTGATGAGCTTTTTCTACTACCCATCACCTACCTCTCTCTCTCTCTCTCTCTCTCTCTCTCTCTCTCTCTCTCTCTCTCTGATATAAGAGGGCTTTTGGATGGATGGGTCATTGGGTGTAGAGGTGATGAGTTGGGCATAGGGGTAGTACTATGGTGGTGATGTAGCTATTAAAAGTAGCAATCGTAACGGCAAAATTGTTTTTTTTTTTTTTTTTTTTTTTTTTTTTTTTTTTTG
>JAESVK010000891.1:707272-739748 GCA_017140935.1 Hamamelis virginiana | reverse complement strand
TTTTTTTTTTTTTTTTTTTTTTTTTTTTTTTTTTCTCTCTCTCTCTCCTTTTGGATTACTCCATGGTGATGGTGATGATTTGGGTGGTTGGATTAATGGGGGTGAGAGGAATTCGGTGGGGTTTACGAGTTGTGGTCAAGTTGCTACCAATAGTTCATTATTATGGTTATGGAACCATGATAGTGGGATTGTGGCAGATGCTAATGGTTGTGATGGAGGGAGGCTATGGTGTGGGATGAAGCTACTACTTGTTGACTAAAAAACAAAAGAAAATTGCTGAGAGGGAGAGGAAAGAGCTCTTTTGGGTAATCTATATACACCGCAAAAGTTCCTTTTAAACCCACTCTCTCTACACTCCACCAAAATTTAAGAATCTAATTTTTTTCTCTACAACCCCTATAGTACCAAAAATAATCCCAGCCCCAACCCTGGCTTAAGTCAGTATTTCTCTTTACACCCCACTTAATTCCTTACCCATTAGAACCTTCATTGTCATCATGTTCAAAGGAGTCAAACTCTATAGAAGTACATTGAAGCATAGAGGGTTTGGTTTGGGATTTTCTTTAAGCATTTGAATCTCTATTGAAGCAAACCACCGTCTCATAGTGCTTGTTCCATTTATATATACTCGAAGCTCCTAATCCCTTGTAAACACTTATTTTCATCCACATCGGACTATATGGTCGTATTTGGAAATGATGTGTTCAGGACTGGTTCCCTGAACATTATTGAGATGTTCAAACTCTAAAACCCGAGCATTTGTGTGATATTCGGAATCTAGCAATTAAGTGAATATCATATAGATGTTCAGCCTTAAGCAACTGAACATCTTAGGGATGTTCAAGAAACTAGGTTTGAATCGAGCACAAAGTGAGCACCAAAAAAAAAAAAAAAAAATGAAACGTGCATTAGATTTGAAAAAAAATACACGTCTTTTTTGTTGGTAGAATCCTCCCACACAACTAATTGATTCTCCATTAATCGATCAACTAACGTCTCCTTTGGTTTGCAGTCATGTACATATAGAGAAAATATCTTAGGTTAATTAATGGATTTGTTTGCTGATGTTATGATATGGATCACAATGTTGTAGGGAGTTGAGTTTTGTCACAGATGTTTTTGGCTAATTGTGCGTTCGTTTTGCAAAGCTTGGAGGCAGTTTTCTATGAATCTGAAACTGATCTTCAAGAATATTAGAGCTATTGTTCTTAAAGATATAAAAAGCTTTATACTAATCCATATATTAATTATGTTCGTTTTGATCATTTTCTGTACTTACCGGAAAAAAAAAAAAAAAAATCATTTTCTGTAGCCCACATCTTCTGATCATTTTCTGTCAGCAAATAAATGGAGAATGCTGTAAATCAGTTTGATAGCATGGTGACATATTTTCATTAATTCGTATTTTAAGCAGCATAGTTTTGTGTAGTGATTTTTCTCATTCCATATTCATGGCAGATTGATATTTCATGCATGGGGCAGAATTTGTTGCATTCACAGACTTTGAAGCAAGTACGTGATGCTGTTTGGCTGCCTAGATTATTTGAAACCGCATTGTTTGAAAACTCGCACAATTCGCCTTCGCCTTTAAATCATTTGATGTCTTTGCATTATGGAAAGAGATGCTTTTAAGGTTTTGAGGCGTAACCCCTCATTTGCTAGTAACATGTATTTGTGCGCATAATCATCCGTCAATGTTATATATGTAATTTAATTACGTCGTTTGGATTTTGGCCCTAGCATGGTTTTACTCTTTTAAATTAACTTTAAATCATTGGCATATCAAGGACTATGTTTGTGTGTGTGCTTAACTAAGCCAAATTTTGAGTAAATCCAATATATGTCATAACATATCTTAATTCATCATAACCGATCCTGTAAGGATGTTCTTACGCTCTTATCATAAGAACACTTTAACTGGGAGATTTATTTTTGAAAATTGAACGTTGAATTAGATAATTTTTATATGTATGTCATGTTTGCCAAAAATCACAATGATATCCAATAGTTGGTTTTTAAAATAAAAACATTTAAACAACTTTGACAGCATCCAATGGTAAATACTATCAAAGCATTTCGAGGATTATATATTGAAAACCGATTATCTGATCACTGTAATTTTTGGCAGACATAATATTCATAAGAAGATCATCTAATCCAACAATCCGTTTTTCAAAATATCATGCCTATGGTTTCCAGAAAGAACGTCATTTCGCTCCTTTAAGGAGCGTAAGGACGTCCTGACATGATCGTTTCTTCTTAATTCATATCAAATAATTATTTAATCAAATTTTGAAGATCATCTAATACATTAAATGAATCTTAAAAATAATTAAAGTTATGAATGCATGGTATTTCAAAAAGCATGAGTCATTGTTACCAAAGTATAGTCAAGAGTGGTTGAGTGAAACATGTCTCCATATATTTCAACAATGATTGCGTCTCGACTCTTGCGGGGTATCAAGAGATGCCCAAAAAAGTTTTTTTTGTTAAGCGATGTATGTTAGTAGGGTTGGTAGTTTGTTATTAATGGAGAAAGGAAATAACAAATGGATCAATTATCGTGCATACATGAGAAATACAATCCAGAGCTTCATCTAATGAAGGGAGAAACATATATGAACTGTTGAGTCAAAATTCATGTTCCGAAAAATGATCTATTTAAACATAGATATTGCTATCTTTTACTCTTGCATGTTCTTTCAGTTTTGGCATCAAACGTCGCTTGAAAAATAATATTGAAAAAAAAAAATCAAATTGTCATTTAATAGTCACGTGAGTATTTATATATACAAATTATTTTGAATTGAAATTGACATATGGGTTCAGTTAGGGCATTTCCAATAGAACCATCAAAGTCATAACCAAAGCCATATCTTGGCTTTGATGGGAAGAAACATGTTCCAGTAGTTCCATCAAATGGCCGGCCAAAAATTGATGGTGAACAGTGATAAGCCATATTTGTCCAAATATGGCAGATCACTGTTCATCAGCCAATGCTGTTAGGTCAGCATTTTGGCTCTAAAAACCATTTTTGCCCTCTTCAACCAACATAAACGTTGGAATCAGAAACCCACCATAAAGATTTTCCACCAATTTTCTCAACAACCAAACAAGGAAAGAAGGGGAAAAAATCATACCTATGACACACAAAAACACCAACAAACATATTTCATCAACAATTAATTTAACCAAACAGACATTTTTTGAAAAAAATAAAATAAAAATAAACTAAACTCACCTGTAGTGACTGTGAAAGAGAGAGCGGATCACCGAGAAAGAGAGCCAGCTCACCGATCAACTCGCCGCCGTTCTCTGAGACGGTCAGCGACTTCTTCGAATCCGAGAGAGAGAGAGAGATGGGAAAAACTTTATAGTGAGAGGACCTCACCGCCATCACCGTTGTAGCCGCCGATCATGGTGACGACAGGCGAGTTCATGGGCCCTTGGGGTTTCGCACCGAGAGAGAGAGAGAGAGAGAGAGAGAGAGAAAGAGATTGTAAATGAGGGTCGGTGTCTCAACGGAAATAAAAAAGTGAAAGGGAGAGAGAAGATTTTTTAAATTTGGCCAATGAGAGAGAGCCATTTGTTAAATTTGTTAAGTGAGAGAGAGATTTTGTATTTTTAATTCAATTTGGGAAGAGAGCCAGGCTTGTTTTTCTGCCAACGGATCTATCTCAATGGTTCAAATTTTATTTTATTTTATATAATTACTCTAATACCTCAGTCCAACAATCACAGTCCAACTCTAATTGCTACTCTCATTTGCTATCAACCCTAAGTGGAATTTGATCACAACATCTGAGGTTAGAAATTGCAAAAAAAAAATAAAAAAATAAATCTCTCTCTCTCTCTTATTTTTATCTATAGTTTTAATTTAAATTTTCATTTGTATTTTAAAATTAGGTTTTAAAATTTCTAAAATTCTTTACTTTTAATACATTTTATAGAAAAAAAAATGTCAACTTCTCAATCACGGGTTAAGCGGGGAAAGGCATACTTAACGCAAGAAGACGAGGCGTTGTGCATAGCTTGGTTAACCATAAGCCAAGATCCAGTGACCGGCAACGCACAAAATGATAGTTCTTTTTAGAATCGAGTTTTCCAACTTTTTTTGAAGAACACGGTTGGAATAGAGACTCGAACTATATGCTCAATCCAAAATCGTTAGGACAAAATCAGACTTACCTGTACCAATTATCATCATGAGTGTCTCGCATAGATCGAGCATAGGCATCAAAGTGGATATGGGATAGATGACTGTGTGAGATTTATATTTTTAACTTTTATCCAATTTATTTTTCCAAAGTATTAATTTTGCTTTATATCACCGTCTAGGATAATCAAGCTAAAAGTTTGTATCAAAACGATATTGGCAAATCTTTAATTTAGGAGCATTGTTGGGAGTTGCTTAAAGGAACCGATAAGTGGGTGATTGTGGGGACACCAAGCAACCCTAGACCCCAATTCCCTGTATTGTCTTCTCCCAGGTTCCTGAGACACCAATATCTCTAGACTCGGATCAGGATCCAGTTAGTTATGGCAGTGTCAGCTCCCCAAGGGGTAAAAGTAAAAAGGTCGCTGAGACAGAAAGCTGAAAAAGAAGCACAATGGAAAAATAAGGCAAATCCACAAGATAGTGGCATTTTAGAGACGTTGGAGAAAATATCTGAATGTCGTGAACTGAAAAAGACTCTATTTGAGGAGAAGAAGCTACAAATAGTGCAGAATACACAATTGGAGGCTACAAAACTACAAATAATGAGGGCTACTGAGGAAAGGAAAAAGGATGCTGAAGATAGGGAGCAGATGAGTCAAGATGTGCAATTATGAATCTTGACACCTCTAGGATGTCCAGTGAATTGCAACATTATTATCAAATGCGCAAAAATGTCATTATGGCTGAAGCATTGAAATTTTTGACCAACTCCAACTTTAACATCGACTCACTTCCAGATTATTAGCTTATGTCTTTTTTATCATTTTTTTGTTTGGTTTATTTTATTTTGCCTTATTGTAGTTTACTTTTTCCAGTATAATTCCTAAAAGTCTGTACTAAACTAATTTAATAAAATACAACTTAAAAAAAAAAAAAAACCCTCATAGTTGACACACAACATAATAAAAAACCATACAAGTTGACATACATAATCACTCAATACGGCATTCTCCTCGTATAATCCAAATATACCTAATAATGTCGTTACGGAGTGCATAATGGGTTTGAGCACACCTAATGGCACGGTGATGAGTTCTGTACTCATCAAAGCGTAGATTGCGACCTCGTGAGACTTCAACAGGATTGTTCGTATATGTTGACTCATATTCGTCGTTTGCGTTTTCTGCTACAAATGCATCATTGTCATCATCACACTCATATTTAATTATCATGTTGTGCAAAATAATGCGTGCCTTCATGATAAAGCTTAAATCTTCACAATGCCAAAAACGCGCCGGCCCTCGTATAATATCAAAATGTGTTTGGATTACCCCGAATGCTCATTCCACATCCTTTCGGTAACTTTTTTGTTTTTTGTACAAAAAATCCATTCATATCACCTTGAGGTAGTGAAATTGTTTGAACGATTGTTGCCCAAGAATGATATATACCATCTGTAAGATAATATCTCATATTTCATTAGTAACCCATTATGGAATAATTCGCTGGAGGGCCACGCCCTTCTTTTAAATTGGCAAAGAGATTAAATGCATCAAGAACGTTAATATCATTGTTAGACACAGGCATGCCAAAAAATACATGTCATATCCATAGTCATACGAGGCGACGGCTTCAAGAACGATTGTGGGTCGATAGATATGTCTAGTGTATTATCTGTGATATGCAGTCGGACAATTTTTTCACTCCCAGTGCATGCAATCCAAACTCCCTAACATTCCAGGAAAACTACGTTGCTCACCTTTGCACAACAACTTAGAAATATTTGCAGTGTTTGGCAATCTAAGATATTCTTTTCCATAGATACGAACAATCCCTTCACAAAACCTCTTCAAACATTTGATTGTTGTACTCTCTCTAATTCTGACATATTCGTCCATTGAGTCGATGGCAACACCATATGCAAGTATACGTAATGCGGCCATCATCTTCTGTTTTCTGAATAAACCTGCTTGTCCGGCAGCGTTATTTCTTCGTACAAAATGTGTATCATGTTGTTGGAGCGTACTAAAATGCTACAAAACAGGGGATGCATCCGGAAACGTTTGCGAAAAAACCTATCATCGTAAACGGGATTATGAACAAAGTAATCGTTCAAGAGTCGGTTATTGCCGTCGACTCTATCCTGATATATGTATTGCCTACTTCTGCTCTCTCTAAACGTTGTTGTTTGATGGTTTCGTCCTTTTTTTTCAATTCTTTCATACTCCAACACCGCGAGCGTCATCATGTTTGTTTTATCCTCATCCAATGATGATAATGATGAAAAATCTCCATTAGCAATCATTTGGTACAAATTACTCATTTTTTCTACAATTGAAAGTGAAGATATGTGATTGTAAAGGAAGTAGAAATCTTCTTTTATAGATGAACATTCATTATTTTTCTTTTCCCAAGGAACCAAATGTCTTTTTACTTCTCCCATGTGATTTGACAGATTATTTAACTACTTTGCAGAATCACATAGGAATAACTTTTTCGTTTCTCAATGAACCGACAGCCTTTTTACTCCTCCCATGTGATTTGACAGATCATTCCATTACTTTGCACTTTGCAGAATCACATGGGAAGAACTTTTTCGTTTCCTAAGAAACCAACAGCCTTTTTACTTCTCTCAAGTGATTTGATAGATCATTTCATAACTTTGCAGAATCACATGGGAAGAACTTTTTCATTTCCCAAGAAATTGGCAGCTTTTTTACTTCTCCCATGTGATTTAATAGATCATTTCAAAACTCTGCAGAATCACATGAGAATCCCAAGTTTTTTCGTTCTCAAGTAACCGGCAACTTTTTTACTTTTTCCATGTGATTCGACAAATCATTTCAAAACTCAGCAAAATCACATGGGGGACAAATTTTTCATTCCCCATGAAACCGACAAGTTTTTATAATTTTCTATTATTAATTTAATTTTGATTTTGATTTTTTTTCTTTTATTAATTTTGGGATTAGGTACAATGACTACAAAATATGTAATAATAATTTATTATTAATTTAATAATATTAATTTAATATTAATTTTTAGGGGTTTATACCAATAGAATCCTAATATAAGATGGCTTTACCCAAAAGTCCTAAATTAAATATGGTAATTAAAATGATTCAAATATTTATTTTAAAGGACGATTTTGCCCCTAATTAAGAATCTGAAATTTGAAAAATTATCAAATATGGATTTATTCCATATTTAGCGGTTATCTAAATTCCTAAAATTTCGCCGCCAATTCATCAATTTTCAAAATTCAAATTTTGATTTTGCTATCTATACAAGATTTCCAGATAGCAAATCTTTTTTTAAAAAGAAAGTAAATAAACGTTTATAACTTCAATTTTATAAAAAAATAAACATGAATATAAATATACAAAAAATCTTAGTCAAATTTCAGATTTTGAAGATACATGCATATACATGTATAAATGATGTATACATCTATATTTGATGTATACATGATTACTTAATATGCAAAAACTGTGTATACATTGTGTGGTCTGCTTAAACTATGAGCCCAAGATGATAATTGAACCTTATTGTATACATGACGGTATAAACTCAAGTATACGTTTATTGAGTGTATAGTTGTCTTTTGCATAAAAATTTCGAAATATATATATACAGTGATATGCATACATAAGAAATCTGAATTATAATCCTACTTGAATCTACGTAAAAAATGAATCAACAAAATGAGAACTTGAAAATTTTTCAGAGGACAATTACAATTTAATGTTACATATTCACCTTTCAATCTTTAACATCTGAAGCAAAAACTCATCCCAAGTATCAACGGGGCCTGGCAAGCACCAATGAACACATACAATCAGCCATGGTGATCAAATTCTCCTCTGCGGAATGCCCGCGGTAATGGTTTGGGTGTCCATCCGGCCTCATCACCATAGCTTCAGTTGTATCCATCAACCTAAATAATTTCTTCCATTCGCTTTCAGCTGCCAGCACCAGGACCAATACCTAGTTTTCTGCTCCTAGTTTCTCCATGTATATAGAGAATGCTATCTTTAAAATTCAAATTCAAAAAACTTTCCAATAATATTGGATTGTAGTTACAATCTTTATAAGATTAGTCAACTTTATCTCTAAATACAAGATGGTAGCTGAATATATGGAAATGGTATATTTGTTAATCAATCAATATTAATTAAATTTAATTTTAATCCATAGGGCCTTAACGGTATAGCATCTTATGCTTTGTGTTGGCCCAAGTATATACCTCTAGAGGGGGGTGAATAGAGGTTATGCAAACTTTAAAAACAATTACCAAATAAAAATTATGGTTCAATTAAATTCAGCGGAAGACAAAGTTTGAATCACAATATATCAAATGATACAACAAGTATAAATTGAATAACAATTAATATAGCAAGTATATGAATTGAAATGCAAGAGAAGAGTTAGAGAGATTCAAACACAAGAATTAACGTGGTTCGATCTCCGCCTACGTCCACGTCTCAAGAGCTCCGTTTTGAGGATTCCAAAATCCACTATGGATCACTCCTTCAAGGTGGAGAAACATTTACAACTTGCCTTCTTTCAAGGTGGAAGACAACTCACCCACAATCTACTTTTTAGGTAGTAGATTCTCACCTACAAGGGTTACATTCAACCCTTACAACTCACAAGATTACAATATGAGGTTTGAGTACAATAAAGAACACTCCTTAATGAGTAGAAGATGTACAATAATGAAGCTCTCACTAATATCTCTCAAAGATTAAGAACTATTCAATGGCTCAAGAGAGAATGATGAATCAATGTGAATAAATCACACAATAATGATGTAGACTAAGTTTGTGTATGATTGAATATGATCATTAGTTGATTCAAGACCCATACAATGAGTATAAATAGGTTCCAAAACATATAGGGCCGTTGGAGGTCAAAATATAGCAGTTTGGAGTGTTAAAAACTAGCTGTTATTGAGCAGAGGGTCGATTAGTCGACTAGGCACACTTGATTAGTCGACTAGAAGGCTTAAAAATACCTTTGAAAATGTTCCCGGGCACGGTTAGTCGACTAAGAAGGGTGTGTTAGTCGACTAGGAACTTATTTTTCCAAAACAGGCTACTGACCTGCCATTAGTCGACTAATCAGGGATGATTAGTCTACTAGGAAACTATTAGTCGACTAGACAAGGGTGATTAGTCGACTAGGAGACTGTTAGTCCACTAGACAGGGCTGATTAGTGGACTAGGAGAGGAATTTCACAAAACCAGCTATTGTCTTCATTCTTAGTCGACTAGGATGACTAGATTAGTCGACTAGAAATGTTGTAAAGCTAATAATTGAGATTTCTCAAGTCCAAATCAACTAATAACACTTGAGCAAGTTGACTAAGTGTTCCAAAACATTTTTGGGCAAGTTTAAAATGTTTTCCAAAGATGTTTAAGTCAAACAATAAGTATAAAACATTTTGTCTTTAAATCCATATAGCTCATTATGAGTTTGAATTAACTTTTAATCAAAATATAATTTTCCAAATTAAATCAAAGTTGAGGTCATTAATGCATGTTCTTTTGAGCCAATGCTAGTTCATCTTAAAGAGAGATTTACAATATAAATCCTAAGCACTCACATAAGAACAAAAGCAAAATCTTTAACACTTGACCTTGGCTTGTGCTAGGCTTGCTTGGCTTCATCATTACATTTCAATAATGTTGTGGCTCATGATAGGATTGCATCAATGCAATAGCTCTTCAAAGTCTTTAAGTGAATATGCAACATATTCACATCCACATAAGATTCAATAAAGTGCAAGAGCTTCATAATGGTTTGAGCCTCCTTCAATGACACTCCAAATCCTGTTCTTAATAAATATATACTAAAATGGATATATAAGAACTATAGGATAATGTCAATCAATCAACATGGTTAGCCAAACAAACATCAAATAAATATGACAATGTTAATCAAGTAACTAATATGACATTGTCAAACAATAAACATTCATTCAAAAAGGTTTGGTAATAAACACGAATGAACATCAAAATATTCATATGTAATATATCAATATATTCATATGCAATACAACAATGTATTCATATACACATGAGAGATCAAAATACAATGTTTGTTATCATCAAAATCATTTAACAAATATGGGTGGAAGCCATAAGGCTAACAATCTCTCCATTTTTGTTGATGACAAACATTGAGCACAATTTGCATATAGAACAAATAAATCAAACAAAGATTTGTGGCTCCCCCTAACAATATGCATATGTGCAAAACATTACTAAAGAATCATATGCATATTTTAGGTAAAACAAATCAATGATACAATAATAAATCCATCATACAATGATACAAAGATCATGATGAATTTTACCACAATTCATACTTGCAAATTTACACAAGATGTAAATCAATAGAATCACAAGACAATGATTGTTATCATCAAAATCAACCAATAAGGGTGGAAGCCATAAGGCTAACACTTTGGATTTCTCGATAAATAAGATCGTATTTAGGGTCTTTTTGATCATTTTCCCTAATTTTTGTTGATAAATTAAAATAATAGTGGTTGGAGTCTTGGAGATGAATGATGGGTAGTTGATGTAATTTGATGAGGAAGATTGAGGGTAGAAGTGGAAAAAATATAGTTGAGCCAAAATTTGATGTATGCACTATTAGAGCAAATTTCCATCAAAGCCAAAGCCAAAACCCAAACCCAAAAAATTATTTTTTTCCCATAAAATTTTATCTTTGATGGAAAGAATTTGATGGCTCTATTGGAGATGCCCTTATACCACAATTGCATGCCTCTTCGAGAGTCATTGAGTCAAGATCGAGAAGGTATAGGGTTGCACACAACGTTATATTCAGGCAGCTCTTTTCTAAGCCAATAAGGAACAGTACGTGCAATATTTGGCCATCATGCAAAGTCCCCTTTGCGACAACCATAAAATTCCAAATGGTAAACTTATAGTTTCAAGCTAGGTAATCCAAACCAAAAATAAATAAAAAATGGTAATTAATCCAATGGGCTAGGCAATTCACTATATATGTATTTTGGCGAACTTAATTCCAAATGGCTATGCAAATATGGTTGGATTAACTTCACTTTCATAAATAAAATAAATTAAAATAAAATAATAAGCTTAATTAACAGAACTATACAGCCATTAGTAAAGGTGAACTAATTATCATTTCAAGCCAAGCCAAAACAAGAAAAAAAAATGGTAATCCAATGAGCTAGACCTTTCACTACATATTTTGGCTAACTTCAATTCCAAATGGCTTAGCAAATATGGTTGGATTTACCTTTTATAAAAAATAAAAAAAATAAAAAAAATAAAAAATGAAACACTAACCTTCACACAACTACACAACCAACCATTAATTAACTAAGGTAAACTCATCATTTCAAGGAAACCCGCACAGCAACAACCATTAGCTAAAATAAACTTATCGTTTCTAGGAATCCCCAAACAAAAACACAACAACAATGTGATTCTTTTAAAAAAAATTCCTTCCCTATGCTTATGGTGCCCTAGGAAATAAAAACAACACAAACGCCATAATTATCTTAATACACTTTCGCTTTCCCTCACTTTCTTACCAACCAAACAGCCCCTAACACAGACAAAATTATGAACATGAAGAATAATAAGAAGCAAGAACCAGAAAAGGAGCACTAGAGCAAAAATTAGAAAAAATTGCTTAAAAAAAATACACATTTGGGTCAATAAAAATAAATAAACACAATTTAGGGTCAATGACAAAAAAATAAACATGCATGCTCCAAACCCTAGAGGAGATTATATCCTCCAACACGAGAAAACAAAAAACTATATATATATGCGCCAAAACCTAGGGGAGATTATAAAAAATTATTTTGATTAAATGATCTCGATCTTGACCATTTAATTTTAATTAAATATATAGGGGTAGATCCAGATGGGAGAACATAAAATCATGTGGAATGTATTATTTTGATTAGATTAGATGATCATTAAAAATGTTAAAAAGAAGAGAAAATGGAATGAGATGTATTATTAAAAAATAAAAAATAAATAAAATACCGCATAGAAAGCAGAAAATCAAGTAGAACCAATTTTTTAAAATAGAGATTAGAAAAAATAATCAATATGAGAGAAGTGAAAGGTCAGGGTGGATCCATAATTTAAATAAGAAAAAGAAAAAAAAATATAATACTAGCACAAACCCGCGCGATGTGCAGACTTATCAATAAGCTCACATTTAATAAATTGTAATTATATAAAAAATTATTTTGATTAAATGATTTTGATTGTTAAATCTTAATTAAATTTATTGGGGTAGATCCAAACGGGAGAAGAGAAAATCAATTGGAATGTATTATTTTGGTTAGATTAAATGATCTTTAAAAATGTTAAAAGAGAGAAGAGAAAATGAATTGAGATGTATTATTAAAAGATAAATAATAAATAAAATACCACATAGAAAGCAGAAAACTAAGTAGAACCAATTTTTTAAAATAAAAATTAGAAAAATAATCAAAATAAGAGAAGATCAAGATGAGAAATGAGAGAAGTTAGGTTGAACTCAAAATTTAAATTAAAAAAAAAAATTAATTTTGGAAGTGGAACCAATTTTTTAAATAAAAATTAAAAAAAAAATATAACATGCTTACTTTATGAACAGAGAAAAACACAGTTTAATTTTAAATTTTAAATTTAAAATGGATGTTATTAGAGAATTAGAGTGAAAAATAGGGAACTTACAGTTTAACTCCTTTAAATATCATTGATTTATATTTTGCACCCCTATAGTTTTAATTCAAACACATTGACCCCTCATAGTCTTAATTTGTGACACTTTTCAACCATCTATTAGTTAGCCATTTATTTTTATTGAAAAATGATGTTATGCTTGTTATTTTTTTATATGATATTTATGCTACATTGGTAATATATCTGCAAGCATATTTGTAAAGTTTCATAAATTTTCTTAATATATCTTATTTATTATAAAATTTATTTATTGTATGAAAAAAGTAATTTATAAAAATTAAAATATATTGAGAAAAATTATAAAACTTCACTGATATGCATATAAATACATTAACAATTTAAGATAAATATTACATACAAAAATAACAAGTCTAATACCATTTTTCGGTCAAATAAATAAATGGCTAACTAATAGAAGGGTGCAAGGTGCACCAAATCAAAACTATAGGGCATCAAATTTATAAATCAAATTGTTAAAATAATTCAAGTTACAGTGATTTCATACGCAAGATCTATTAATTTTCATTCAAATCCCAGCAATGTTTTTTTTTTTTTTTTCCTTTTCAAATCAGTACTTACCCAATTGTTAAATTTACTTCAAAATTTTGGTGGTCCAACTTTTTTTGAAATAAGAACCAAAAAAATCCTACAAATATTTGATTCTTTTATTAACAAGGATTCAAATCCAATACCCCATCTTATTATTACAATATATTTTTTGTCAAATATTATTACGATATATTAAGGTGTCATATTTATTCATGAGCATTGCTACAGGTCCCAAACCAATTTCCATTTTGCCACGCAAGCAATTTTCACTATCAATCTTGGGTGTATATTCACTGTTTCGGAGCCATCACGGAAGTTTTTTATTTTTTTTATTTTCACTGTCATTTTTGAATTTTTACTGTGATCTTTTTTTTTTTTTTTTTTAATTTTAATTTTTTTTTTTTTTTTTGATAGTAAATAAGAAGAAGGAGGAGGTCTTTTCGGTTTTTACTGTCTTTTTTGGATTTTTAATGTGGTCTTTTTTTCATTTTCACTATCAATCTCTTTTTTTTTCCTTTGGTTTTCATTGGCTGACAATAAAGAAAAAGAATGAGGTTTTCTTTTTTTACTGTGGTTCTTTTTTTTTTTTTTTTTTTTTTTTTTTTTTTTTTGGCTTTGGTTTTCATTGACAGTAAAGAAGAAGAAAAATAAAAGGAGGAAGATAGAGAAGAAAATTACTATTTTTTACGGTAAAAATAGCATTTTCCTTTTTTTTTTTTTAATGAAAAAAAAATAGTAAAACCCAAAAAAAAAAAAAAAAAAAACCCACTGTAAAAACCAAAAAAGACAGTGAAAATACAATAAAGCACAATAAAAACCCATAAATGAAAACCTAAAAAAAGAAAAAAAAAAAACAGCTCAATGAGAACCTAAAATAAACATAGTGAAAACAAAACAAAAAATACAGTAAAAATCAAAATTAGCCGGTGAAAATACACCCATGACAGTGAAGATACACACGACAGTGAAAATACACTCAAGACACAAGACAGTGAAAATACACTTCAGGACAGTAAAAATACACTTCAGGATAGTGAAAATAAAATATAGTAAAAATAAAAATACACTTAAGGACAGTGAAAATAAAAGACAGTAAAAATACATCATTAAAGATGGTTAATGTGGTCCCAGAACATCCCATATCATATTGACAAATAGGACGGGAATGACTAATGCGAGAAAAGTTATAGTAAAAGTTGCATTTTCCTTTTTCTCGAGTACAAAAAACTCGCTCAATCGCCCATCTTCATGCAACAACGTATTTGCTTTTCTCTACCTTCTTCTCCTCTCTTTCTCTCACTCCTTGAGCAGCAATGCAGACTGCTGGTATTTGCTTTTCACTTTATATTTGTATCAATCAGGTGCAATTCGATAGGTGCTCATATAAGTCATCCGAGTCTTAAGTAGGACCTCTCACCAAATTCCTCTTTTTTTAAAAAAAAATTAAACCCTTTTCCAACTGCACATATGCAGGCCTGGCCTTGAGGGCATGCCTAAGAGGCCATGGCCTTGGGCATCAATTTTTTTTACAAAATTTAGGGGCATCAAGTTTGATTTTAGTAGTGATTAACTACACAGTCAACCAATTTTTATTCAAGGACAACCCAAAGGGCCAAATCCCAATATACTATATATGTTCTACTATTTGGTCATTATTTTTTGTTGTGTTTTTCTTTAGAATATGATTTTTGTTGATTTCTTGGTATCATTGTTCTATGTTTGTTTGACACATTTATGGAAAATATTGTTGAATTATATTCATTTTAATGGAATTATATTTAAGAGTTGTAATCAAATCATGTTTATTAGTTTGAGATATTTTTAATGATGATAGGAGGTTTTGGGTGAGCATATTGAAAACCCTCCTTGTGAATTAATTGTTTATTTGTTTGATATATTTGTAAGGAAAATTTCATTCGTCCTCCCTTTTTGTCTTCCCTCGTGCATCTAACTAACTTGGAATAGGTATTTCGAGAAACCGACCATTGGATATTCCACTTATACTTATCACGAATGTAAAAAATCACATTGATCCAATGGTCGGTTTTTGTAATTTTTTTAAAAATTGTAAAATATAATGAAAAAAAAAATATGAAAATATGTCACAGTCTATTTTTTGAAAAACCAACCGTTGGATCAATGTAATTTTTTGCATTCTTAATACATATAAGTGGAGCATCAAATCAACGGTCGATTTTTCAAAATAATTGTTTTAAGTTGGTCAGATGCACGAGGAAGGACAAAAAGGGAGGACAAAAATGGTGGACGAATAGAATTGTTGTATTTGTAATGATGATAGGAGTTTCAGGTTGAGCATATTGAAAATCCTCATTGTGAGTTGATTGTTGTAGGTTTGTTTATTTGTTTGATATATTTGAAATGATGACGGGAGGTTCGGGGTGAGCCTATTGAAAACCTTATTTCTGATTTGATTGTTATAAATTTTGTAATGGTGAATCCGTGATAGGAGGTTCGGGGTGAGCCTATTGAAAATTCTCTTTATGAATTGATTGTTGCATGTTTTAGCTTGTGAGAAATTAAGGTTAAAGAATTAAAATTTTACACGCAATTTTTTTTTTTTTGGTCAATATATAATAGGAGCAACATTTTAGGAGCTCACCTAGGGCATCCAAAATCTGAGGGCCGGCCCTGCACATGCATATGTCATGCCATGTTGACCTTCCACCTCATGGTGGGAGATTTCTCGAGATAAATAGAATTATTGTTAGCTTTAACTCATGTGCAGTTCAATCGGAGCCATTACACTTCAAAAATCATTTTGAACTCCCTGGAGAAATGGGTCATTGATGAGTCGAATTCTTTATTCACCATATTTAAGTCCAAATTTGATTAAAAAAACCCAATTTTACAGTAAATATATTAAGGCCTTAAAATTCTTTGAGGTAACTCTTTCCTTATTAGTTCCTCAATACCTCTAAAAATATATTCACACAGCTTTTAGGCGATGACACCTCAAAGTTTGAGGGGCAAATATGGTCTGCTTGAACTACTGTGTGTCCTGCTTGATGCTTAAGGCATGCACTTTAAAACATTACTGAAAAATACACTATTGGAACATGCTTTGAAAGTGTTTTCAAAACTGTTTCATCTTTTCTCTTAAGATATCTCCATTTCTTATTGGAACATGCTTTGAAAGTGTTTTCAAATCTGTTTGCGTTCTCCAAATTTCGAAAGTTAGCTCATATAAATGGGATTGGATCACTGAAATTAAGAACGTGCAGTGGCAATAAGTAACAAGCTAGCGTTATCTTCTTTCATTCTTTTTCTCAAGGTTTTTTTTACCATGTTAATTCTTTTCGCTTTTTGGGTTTGTTTAGTACTTGGTTTGGTATTTGCAGCTTGATTAGTACAGTGATTGATTAGGCTTTTTGCAATTTGGTTTGCGGATCACTTCTAGTATTTATATATGTGCATGTATCTTTCCTTTTATTTTCTCCATTTAACTTGAAAGCACTTTTACATTTAGAACATTGCTTTAAAGCACTTTTACATTTAACTTGAAAGCACTTTTACATTTAGAACATAGCTTTAAAGCACTTTTACATTTAACGTGAAAGCACTTTTACTCTTTTGTTTTTCCCCTCACATCATTTTTTTTTTTTTTTTGTTTTTACTATCTTTCTTTCTTTTTTTTAGCAAATCACAGTAAAGAAGATAGTGAATACAGCACATGCAGTAAAGAGAAGATCCGAAGAAGAAGAAGTAGAAGAGAGAGGAACACATGAAGAGAGAGATCTAGCATTCCCTGGCGCCACCAAATTCACTGGCTTCTTCACTGGAGTAGCTCCATGCCATCATTGACCTTCCTCGGCACTACCAGATCTACCGGATCAACACCGATCAAGCAAATCACAGAGAAGAAGAAGAAGAAGGAGAGAGAGAGAGAGAGAGCAGAATTACCGGCATGGAACTATTGCAGCTCCGACCGATCAATGGCTCCGACATGGAACTACTGCAAACATCACATTAAACGGTGGCAAGAAAAAAGAAGAAACCGCACTGCCTCGCTTACCGGAAATGCCGTCAATGCACATAGAAGTTCGATCTGCTCCACGTTTCTCGATTCCTCTCTAGTCTCCTCCTCCGTCTCCGGCGAGACTCAATCTCCTCCTCTCTCTTCTGTCTCATGCTTTCTCTTTTTCAGATCAATCTTTCTCTCTCTATATCTCTTCATCTGTATTTATCTTAAATAGAAGGTGATGATATAACGTGTCAATATTAATGACGTGGGAAAACACTACGTCAGACGGGCATAAAATACGAGCATTTCAAACGGGCACATTAGTATTTTTCATATTATAAAGGGAAAATTATCAAGAAGTCCAAAATTGAAGAGTTCTCAACCGTAAATGATGAGTAAAAAGAAGGGTATTTAACCAAGAACCCCCTAGTATATGGGTTGTATACCCAAAACCTGATTTATGAAATAGATAAATTGTATAGCTTATGATGGATTTGCCCTCATTCATACATCCTAATTTTTAATTTTTTCCAAATTTGATTTTTGCCAAAAAAAAAAATGATGTATTAATTGCCGTATATTTCCAGGTTGATAAATTTATATATTGTATACATCAAATTTGATTTTCAAACAAGTAAATTTACCTAACATGTATATACGTGTTGGATGCATATATTGACATACATATTTAAATAGATAAATTTATATAAACTGTATTTTATGCATATAATTTGATTTTCAATAAATCTTTTTTTTTTTTTAAGTCCAATAATGCAACTCACTTTTAGTGAACTCTTTAAGAATAAATATAGAAATGAGACTAATAATTCAAAATTTGAAATGAATGCAATTTAAAAAATTTCCATAAAGAGTTCAATAATCTAAAATTTTTCCACAAAAAGCCCTATATGGTTACAAACTCTAAAAGGAAACTACAATAAATGTAATTTTATCAAATAAGGGCAAATATGTCAATATTAAAAAGGAATTGACTTTGACATATCATGAAAGGATCAATCTCATGGTACGGAATCTAAATTATAGGAGGATCTGAATAATTTTCCCTAAAAGGAATCTATACCAAAAAGACCAAAGTATTACCATTAAGTCCAAATTTTAGATTATTGTGGACACCCCATTTTTACCAAAATTTTTTTTCTACCATATGTTCATGCAAATGATTAACTAGAATAACTGATCATTTGGTGAGGAATTGGCCTTGTAAAGACCAAATTGTCCAAATTGCCCTTTTCTGAGGAAAAAGACAATTCATTATTTCATGTGTACATTTGGATTGGAATCAACCCATTTGTATTGCATTTGACTTTTGAGGTGTTTTAGAACATCCCAGTAAATTTTCATAGCATTTGATGAGAGCTCGATAGGTAATTAGGGTTTTTGCGACTTGAAAGGCATTTTCGTCCTTTTTCTCGTATAATTTTCGAATGACCTCCAAATTCGAAACGGATTGTTTCATGAGGTTTATATGGATGTGGGGAGTGTATTTGGAGTGCCAATTGAACCTTTGAATGGTTAGGATAGATTCTCCCAAAATCGATCCCACGGGTAAGGATAGCTGAATTAGGGTTTTGTTCAAATCGACCGTGAATTGGTCATTTTCACCAAAATGAAAGATTTTCAAAATATGTTGTCAAGTACCAATTTCATGTTAAAACCATATTTTTAGGAGTGGTGCAAGCCTAATTGATCAATTTTACAAAACAAAAGAATGGTCATATGACCAATTTTGGCACAACCGGGTCAATTGGCTAGCTTTTTTCTAAAACCCTTGACCATGGTCAAGTATTTTTAACCCAAAAACATTCTAAAAATGTGGAGGATCAAAACACGGTCGTTTTGAGCCCTGAACCATCGAATTTGGATCAGATTTGACCAAAATATGGCCAAAATATGCAAACCCTAGAATTTTGGGAACAAAAATGGGAAGTTAGCATGGTGACCGTCCTAGCTAGGACAGCCAACCGTCCAACCCTTGGACGGTCACCAACATGGTCGAGCCAATTTTGCCATTTTGGAAATTTGCACCTATTTTGGCCGATTTGATTTGATTTTTTTGGCATGAATTCGAAAGGTTTCAGCTTTCAAACCCTAGGGAGACTCATTCTAAGCCATAGGATTGTTTTTTAGATGGATTAATCCTAACCATTCAAGGTCTTGAACCCTAGCTCTATATATACTGCATTATGGAGTTAGAGGGGGAGATGAGAGAATTCTAGGGTTTTGGAGAAGAGGCTACAGATTTTCATTCTTCATTCTTACATCATTGAAGGGGAGAATTAAGGTGGAGAAGGAAGGAGAAGGCCCCAAGGCTTGGAACTTGAAGGAGGTTTGCAAAGAAGAAAGAGGATAGGTGAATCCTCCATACAAACTTTCTGTATGAGTTTACTTTGTAGGAGTTTTCTTTATCCATGTTTGAATAGGTTTATCTCTTTCTCTTATTTATGTTAGTATGCATGATTAGGGTTAGCTTTGTTTTGATTTTGTATGAGTATGCATGATTAGGTTTAGCTTTGTTGTTATTTTATGTTAGTATGCATGTTTAGGGTTCATTAGTTTTATTTATGATTTTATGTTAGGATGCATGCCTAGGGTTAATTAGTTTTATTATGATTCTATGTGAGTATGCATGTTAGGGTTAGTTTTCTTGTTATTTTATGTACGTATGCATGATTGGAAGTAGTTTTATCATTATTCTATGTGAGTATGCATGTTAGGGTTAGTTTTCTTGTTATTTTATGTACGTATGCATGATTAGAAGTAGTTTTATCATTATTTTATGTGAGTATGCATGTTAGGGTTAGTTTTCTTGTGATTTTATGTGAGTAAGCATGTTTAGGGTTAGTTTCATTGAGGTTCTATGTAAGTAAGCATGTTTAAGGTTATCGTTATGATTTTATGTGTGTAAGCATGCTAGGGTTAGTTTTTGTTATGATTTTATGTTTAGGATAAGTCCTTTGTTATTATTTCATGTATGCGAGCATGCCTAGGGTAAGTGTTGATATATTCATATTGTTATTTGAATCTCTTAAATGTTTGATTGATGATATTAATGATGATATGAATGTGTTAATATGTATTCTTGACATGTGATGAGTCGTAAGTCATTTTTTTTATGCTTTTTATGATTATTTGAACACTTGATATTGATTTAATGGATTGAATATACAAATTGTGTACGAGGGAGCGTGCGAAGGTAAGATCCTCCCCCTGTGTTTAAAATAATTGTTTAAAGCATATTCGTTGTTAGTTTTCTTATACGTTTTGCATGGTAATTTAGTATAGCATGTTAGATTGCATACTAGGGTGTTTATTTGATATTTTTATTGATTAAAAATGATTTTTTAAGCTACTTTAAGTATGTATTCAAATCTGTCCAGATTTGAATACATGTTTTAAAGTGGTTTAATTAACATTTTTAAGCCATATTTTGCATGATTTTATTAGTAGTTTCATAGTATGTTCATGTAGAAAGCATGCTAGGTCATCTTCATTATTTTTATTCTTTGTTTTCATGGTTTTTGGAGTGGTTTAAGGTTCATATTCAAATCTGTCCGGATTTGTTTATGTCTTTAAATTAGTTCTAAAAATTATTTTAAGGCCAAATCCAACTTAGAAATATGCTTAGGTTCACATAGATTGATTAGTATGCATTTAGGAGCATTATCATGCATTGTTAGGATCAATTTCATGTATATTTGTTTGGATTTGTTTAAATTTCAGCATGCATTGCATTAGTATGTTAGGTTTTAGATAAACTTTAGGGTTAGTTAGAGACCCTAAGTTTAGGAAGGTCACTTGACCTTCCCTAGGACTGTCCTTTGTTGTAAAGATTATGATCAGAATTGAGTGTTTCAATTGATTTAAGAGTCTATATTCGAGAGATTTTCTAAAAAAGATTTTGATATATTGTTTATGAAATAAACATGATTTTATGAGATATTTGATTATTAAATGATTTTCAAAAAGATTTGAAATGTTTTAAAGATTTTTACTTTGGAATGAAATTCCTCTCAATATGAGTTGTTTTCTTGAAATATCTTTGAAAAAGATTTTCAATTGGAATTTAATTCTAAAGATAAGAATTGTTTTAGAATATTTGGATTTTAAGAAAGTCTTTTAATTTGAAATGATTTTGAATAAATGATTTTAAACAAACAAAAACTCTCAAAGTTAGAGTCTTGAATTAGGTTGAATACCTTTTGATGATGTGATCGATTACAATAGGAGAGTCCTAGGGTAGTCGAACTACGTGGACTTTGATACTTGCTAGGTGATGCTAGTAAGTTACGTAGGCGCTAATAGGGCTCAAGTCCGCCCTAGGATGCCCGTAGGGTGTCCTAGGTTCTTAGGGTTTGTTTGTATATATTTTTTATTATTATTAATATAACTAATATAGAATAATGCATTTATATCAATATTTTTTGGTTGATTAGATTATTTAGGATTGATTGCATTAAGGATTTAAATAGCCCAAATAAATTAGAAGTCTTTTAATTAGGGCGAGGTGGGTGCCTACAAGTGAAAGCTTGGAACCTTCCCACGTCGTAACCTAGCCCCCGGATCCAACTCTGGTTCGTAGACTATCTTTTCATTGAAAATGGAGTTTGTTTTATTGAAAATAAAATATTTTTATGGTTTCCTTATTCCTTAAAAATAAGGTGGCGACTCCTTTGTTTTGTTGTTTTCTAAACCCCCCCTAATCACATCTCCCGGTGATGATGTGGACTCACACCATCAAAGCTTGTCAAAAGGCTGGTCCACAATTATCATTACTTTTTTTTGTTTGGAGTCAAACAAAAAAACCAAAGTAATTTAGAGGGTGTTGAACCTCATGGTACGGAAATCAAATTTTATATTTCTTTTTTTATTTTCTTAATATTTTAATTATCATTACTTTTTTTTGTTTGGAGTCAAATTTCCTATTTTTGGTTTTGAATCAATCTCCCTCAACCTTTTGGCTTTGCCTCAAGGCAAGGGACAATGGTACCATCCTCCTATTTGCAGCTATTTGCATCAAGCCTTCCCTCCCTCCCAAGAGCTACCCTTTGCTTTTTTGCATCAAGGCGTGGAACAAGGGATCCATCCTCTTGCTTGTCCCTTGTTTTCATTTGTTTGTATCAAAGCTTCCCTCAGCTTCCTCCCATGTATCAAAGCTTTCCTCACTCCCAAGAGCTACCCTGAATTGGCTATGCATACTAGTCACAAGGAAGGGAAACGAAAGGGCTAAGGAAGGAATCCATACTAGTCACAAGGAAGGAAAACGAAAGGGCTGGTTGTTTTATACAAAAATTACTTTGATTTTATTGTACTCTTCAAAGTGCAGGTTGTTTTGGGAAAAAAAAGAAAGAAAAACTTATGAGTTCATCTCTTCTTGGAAGTTTTTTGTGTATCTTTTGTGCAGCTCCATATATATAAATAAATAAATAAAAATTATGAGTTCATGCTTATGAGTTCATGCTTTTTCCCATTCATTTTTTTCCTTTCGATTTTATTATTATTTTTCATAAGGTGTAAAACTGTAAATAGAGATGAACTCATAATTTTTATTGTATATGAAAAAAAAAAAAAAAAAAAAAAACTCATAAGTATTTTTGTTTTTTACTTTACTCTTTTTGGGTTTTAAAAAATGAACTTGTCAATTTTTTATGAATCCGACTATCAGTTTTTTTTCTCTTCAATTTATTTTCACTATTTTTTCTTGGTTTTCATTGATTTTTTTTTTATTGATTTTGATTATTGATTTTTTTTTTAGTAGATAATATTTTTTTTCCTATGATTTTAGGCAAAATCTTGCAAAATATTACCTATCTATTTAATCAAGAAATTTTGAATGAATATTGAAATAAATTTTGAATAAATACTGCCTCTATGGGCATTTTGGTCTTGCAAAATATTTTTGGACTAAATGGTAACCGTATTTATTGAATGATTTTTTAGGTAAAAAACTCTTGTAAATAGGACCTATTGGTTAAGAAGCCTATTATAAAATATGTCAAACTGGTCCCTAAAGTATTAGCCTATTTCACTTTACTCCCTATAAAATGCATCAAAATTATCCTTAAAGTATTCGTCGGTTTTACTTTAGTACCTATACTATAAAATATTAAAATACATCAAAATGGTCCCTAAATTATTGATGAACAAATTAGTGCATAGAATACACAAAATTAGTGACGGGATAGTGCATAGAATGCTCTGATTTTGATAATTCACCAATATATAAATATACTTTAGGCATTTTAAATATTAGTTAATGTAGTGAATAGTATATATACTCTTTTTCGTCTCTTTTTTAAAACGGTGTAATGATGGTGGGGATGCAAGTGAAATAGAACAATACTTTAGGAACCATTTTGACGCATTTTATAGTGTATGGACTAAAGTGAAATCTAAACCAAACATCATGGGTGTTTTTTTTTTATAATTTATTCAAGAAAATCATGAATAAAAATTGTGTACCGGCATTGCGTTGCACAGGCGATGCGTGTGCGCTGATAGCTAGTTTTTTTTAAAAAAATTGTGGAATGATATAGGGAAGTTAGATGGGACCGCAAGTGTAATTGATGAGGAATTTTAAAGATTTTAACTTCAATTAATTAGTAGAACCTATGTTATAGTACCATGTCATATTAAATGGGGATAAACCCAATAAGAGTGAAGAAAATGAGAGAATCAAGTTGAGAAGAGAATGAGAGCGGGAAAAATTATAAGAATGTCATAGCAGGGTATTTCTCTATATATATCAGTATAGTTTCAAACGAACATTACTATCATTAGGTTCATGGGTGAATGTCAACCATCTCGATTCAGTTTGTAAGTATAGTTCAAATTTAGTTTAATTTCTTATTTTTCAATCAAATGCAACCTGAATGAATAAAATAGTTATCCCAGCACATTAAAATGAGGTTAAACTTGTGTTGAACTCTACAGCAGTGTTTGGTTTGAGGGTTTCAATTTCAGGAAAAAGGATTTCATTCCCATTTCTGGCGTTTGGAAGGTTATTTGGGTGGGTCAACTTCATTCCAGTGTTAGGACTTGGGAGCATTCCCCCAAAAACGGTAATGTGAATCTTGTTTGAATGTGGGTTTCACCATCGATGCCCAAGAATGAAAGTTAATGACTTTTGAAAATGACCAGCATGCCCTTGTGGCAATTGTAATGCCCCAACTTAACATCAGTACCGACCCTTCCGGATAGGTCGACACGTGTCAAGCTGAAGGTGCAACTTGTCTTGCTCATCCATATTTCCTCACGAGACACAAGAATTTTATTCATATAACAAAATGAAATGTTATGTCCATACATTATGTTCCAATCGTTATACATAAAATATTCAATAAGTCAAATGATATTGCCAACAACCCTAGCAAGTGGGATATCAACAATCAATATATATATAATCTCAATAACCCTGTACAAAATACATATGATATAAGAATGCAATCCACAATTCAGAAACAACTTTAGCTCTGACCAACAACGCTTAGCGAAGGATCTAGCTAAGCTAGGAATGCAAACCCAAAGTCGACCTGCAATCTGCTACACAAAAGCAGGAATGAGCTTCGACTTGCTCAGTAGGAATAATACAGTATCTGCTAAGTAATAACAACACAGTAGTACATGAAATGTTTGTATAAAGTATATATATCTCTAAGATTCAATAGATTTATAAAGTAACTTAAAAAACAACGTTTAAAAGATACGTGGGCTTTCAATGAAAAACCATAAACTTTGAAAATAGAAACAAGCAGAGAATATGTGTCACCACTGAAGATTTCCAGCATATCCAGGCTTGGATCAAATTGTACTATGAAACTATGAGACCGAAACCAATTAATATAACCCAATCCACATAATTATACATAAATGTATGCAAGAAATTACACATTTCCATCACATTGGCATCAGAAGATTCTCGATACCATTGCCATTCCATAATTAGGAAAGAGGAGTATTCTCTGACTCTTTCAATACCAATCCATGTCTAAGAAAGATGAATATTCTCTGACTCTTTCATAATCATCACATATCCAAACCATACCCATAGCCACCAAGATATATATACATAAACGACTCAAGATATTACGCCATCACATCATAACGAGTATACAAGTTCCATCGTAAAGAGATTAGGAAGCAACTTACCTAAACCTCGATCACGCATAATATCCAAATGTATAATAATCTAGGGCCTCAGCTCAATCATCATATAAAATATATCCTCCAAGACCATTGTTTCATAAAAACATATATCATTTTAATACAAGTTCAAATAATCGTTTCATATGCCGTCATAACTTTTAGAAAACTATTCACAAGGCAAGTCACATTCCAAAACGAAATGCATTTTTTTACACCATTGCTTGTGAATATTTTTTCTACTTCCAATATTCAGTTTAGTTAAAATTTAAGGGAATAGCTAGTTGAAATATCTCATGATCTTTCTTATTTATGAAACAATTCAGAAAATCAGACTTAAGAGTTTAAAACCAAACATCTCAATGGCATTTACATAAATAATGTTATGATATGCCTTGTAATATTTTAATTGAATAAATAAAATAAAGAGCTCATTCTCATGTTTGTAAATACGTTATGTTTAGTATCAAATTAGTTTATTAAGCAATGGGACAAGTTCTTAAACCTTTTAGTACTATGCCTTGGTTTTAGTTTCAAAAGCATACCACATAATTTGACAATTCATAAAATAGTATATTCCATGTATCTTATTTTACATTACAGTAAAACAGTAGAGTTCATCAACAGTTAAACTCATGATGATCAAGGAAATTCATAAAGTGTACGTTGTTTTCAAAGGAGTTCTAAAAACAAGTATATCATTACTAACAGCACAAGATTACTTATTTCTATCTCAATACCACAGTGTTTCCAACCCTTTGCGGTTCCACGAGCCTCCCAAATGCAATGCTCTATGTATCCCAAAGCAAGTGGTTCTCCAAAGAACCTTTCGAACTGAAACAACATATAATGCAGGTATGGAATCACAATCAAGCACAAAAGACCCACAACTTAAAAGAAACACCAAATATTTCTCAAAATCACTTACTCGAAACTCTAAGACTCAAAATCTCAAAACTCCCAACCAAAGGCCCAAAAACTTCTAAGATACGATCCAAGGAAGGGAAAACAGAACGAAGCGGCAAACAGAAGAAAAGAAGGAAGAAATAGACAAAAAGAGAAAGTGCCTATCGATAGGCATGCCTGCCCTATCGATAGGATCCAACCCCTATTGATAGGATACTGCAACCTATCAATAGGAACCCTTGCAGGATCAAAACTCTGCAGACCGAGGAGTGCACCTATCGATAGGGGTCATCTACCTATCGATAGGGCACCCTCAAAAATGCCCAATAACGAGCAAATTTGAGCATCTTCAACCAAAAACTCATCAATACTTCACCAAATCAAAATCCGATAGTCCAAACACTGGATCTACCCCAAATAAACTTATACAACTTTAAATCTGACAGGAAACTCAAGATCCAACGATGAAAATATGAAAGCCACAAAGTTTTAGGCATAAAACCCACATAAACACAAAACATGGTATAACTTCAAATCTAAACACAAAACCCCAACAAACACCTCAAACTCACATTATCTACACATACCCAACCTTCCAAAACCATTTATGACCAACAAAGCTTAGCAAAGATTTAACCTTTCACTTTGAAAACCCAAAAACCCATTTTAAGAACAAACCACACCAAACCACCATAAAACCTTCAATACACTCACAAAACCCAACCTTCTCAACACAAAACACCTACCAAAGCTTCCCCAAACATAAAACTCCAATAATCCTCAAAGACAAAACCATAAACCCATTAAATGGGTATGAAAAGAAAAATGAAATGAAGAAGAAGAAGAAGAGAAATGGAACAAGGGATTAAATCTTAACTCCACCGACGACGCGACAACAGTGACGAACTCCGGCGAAGGCTCGGCATGCTTCCCTTCCCTCTTCTCTTTCTCTCCCGCTATCTCTCTCTCTCGGCCTCTCCCTCTCTCTGCCGAATATGAAGAAAAGAAAAGAAAAGAAAAGGGGTTTTAACCTTTTAAAATTATTGATGGCAAAATCGTAATTATTTCCATTTTTTTAAAACAATAGAATGTAATTATAAAAACACGGGTTATCACAGCAATAAACAATCAAAATCTATTGGCATCCATATCCTAATGTCTCAAAGACAAAACACGCATAGAAAACCTTTTACACAAGAATAAATTTCACTCATGTAGTTGCAACACAACATAATTTCACTCTTCTACACTAGAATAAACATGGGATACTCTTCTTCACTCTTCTACACAAGGTAATGCTATAATAAGTAATGATCCTATCAGCATTTGCCGACTTTAATAAAATCAGCAAACACTCCATGGTCATTAGATCTTGGCTATAACCCACATCCTATGATTTTGGGTATACATTTTGCGTTTGGATTTGCTGTTGAGGCAGCATAGCTGAGCACGGTGCTTAGCTTCAAAGCGGATTGCAACACATCATACAATTGGCACTTCAAGCGGTTGAAATTTCAAGTAGATTTAAACACATGACAATGAGTCATTTTGGAGCCCAAACATGCTGTTAACGGTGCGAATTTCTTTTTTTCCTTAAATACAGAGTATACGCCTTCTCCTAACCCCCTTCTTCTTTGTACACCAAAAATCCCTTTCCTTTTGTTTCATGTAAAAACTTAAAGATTGGTTGTTTTTTCCTTTCTTAAAAGTAGTTTGAATGGGTTTTGTGTGATATTTCTGAGTCTCCATTATTCTTCTGTGGGTTTTGGTTTTTGAGGTTAACATTACTTGATTATCTTTTCAATTTCGATTGGGGCCTAAATTTGATTATTGAAAGTTATAAAGAAGGTAAAGCTTGTTAACACGTTGATTTTGCTTATTGTCAATTAGGGTTTGCTTTGAGGACCAAAGTTAGATCTGTTTACAGAGTAAAAGGTAAAAACTTGACTTCCTATTTTTAATCCTCCTTTTAACTTTCTCTGTGTTTCTGGGTTTGGCAGAGCTTTTAGATTTTACTTTAAAATATCTTAAATTAAATCATGGATTTCAAAATTTCTTAAAATTTGAAGTGGGTAGTGAAAATTCTTGATGGGTTCTTTTGTACTGATAGGAGATTTCATTTTTTGTCTATAGAATTATTAAATTTGGTTGCTTCTAGTTAGAAATTAATGTGTCATGGATGAAAAAAAGCATGTTCTCATGATTGCCCCGAAACTGAGATTACAGCTCTTAGGGTGTGTTTGGTTGTCATACCCAGGTATCACATTACTTGGTAATGGGAATGGGTTTTGCTAGAACTCATTCCAATGTTTGGTTAGTTTAGGAATGTGTAATGGGATAACATGTCAAATAGTTTGAAATTCCCATTATAACCCTTTCCATATCATTTTCTCATCTATTTTCTAGGCACCCAAGCAGCAACCATGTTGCCTAAAAAAAAACCCCAAGAAAACTAGATCAGGGGTAGCATATATCCTTCTGCTTCCCTTGTTTTCTACAAATCCCAAAACCCCCATCCTCATCCATTTTCTCGGCACCCAAACAACAATCATGTTGCAAGAAAAAAAGAAAAAACCCAGATCATGGGCAGCACAGATCCTCCTCATTCGTCGTCGTTTTCTTCTTCTTCTTTCCATGATTTTTGCAAATCTTGAAACCCCTTATCCTCATCCATTTTCTTGGCACCCCATCCTCCCTTCCATTTTATCGGCACCCAAAAAGCAACCATATTCTTCTTCTTCTTCTTCTTCCCATGATTTATTTTCCTCCTCCTCCTCCTCCTCCTCTTCCCTCTTCTTATTCATTTTAATTTTTTTTTTCTTCTTCATGGACGAACCTGCAGCCAAGCTAGGGTCGAATGAATTGGGTTAGAACAAAGGACTTGGATGTCATTTTATTCTAATCCAGTGTGATTAAAGGGGTACGCTGGTCATTATTCAAAAAATTTAAAACCATTCCCAAGCTTCCAAAACAATCCCACCAGCTGGGTGGGATTCATATTCCACCTCTTTAAGGAAATGTGAGCACATTGGGAAACAACTAATCCCAGCAATGTGGCGTTCCAAATGCTAGAATGGTCGGACATTCCGCTTTCTCGGGAGTGATTACCAGCAACCAAATGCACCCTAAAAGAAGCACTTCAAGCTCAACAAAAATTTAATTCATGCTGTTAACGACATGTTTGGGCTCCAAAACGGCTCATTGATGTGCGTTTTGATCATCTTGAAATCTCAGCAGGTGAATGCGCCAATTGTATGATGCGCCGCAGTCCGCTTTGAAGCTAAGCACCGTGCTGACCGAAAACGCATAAAGTTCCGCGCACCTTTAATAAACTAAATCAGTCAAAAAGCCGAAAAAAGGTTAGGCTCAAAGCAAATCGGCATCTCCAAAAGTATCGAGTTTTAGAACTGAGGCGACTGCACGATAATATACATACATGCACACAGTATGTATATGGAGAGAGAACTTTAAAGAGAGAGAGGTTCTTAATTTACTTCTTCGATTTGATCTAAGGTTTAATTTTTTTTCTTTTAATTGATCCAATCGAAGCACCTTTCAATCTCAGGTATTTTACACTATTTTCTCTTTCGATTTCTTTTGTTTATTTTATATCCTCCAAACAATCTCTAAATTGAATCTAAATTGTTACATGAGCTGTTCTATCAGCTCTTTGTTATGGAATTCTAATTTGTTTTCTTTATTCTCTTTCGCTTTATTATAAGCTGCAACAGTATATCTTTAAATTTGTTTTCGTATGATTTTACACACAAATTTATCTGATTACACATACATACAAACATGCATATGTTTGTGCGTGCGCTAATGTGTGAATTATCTAGTGTGACTAGATGGTCTATATGAAATTTCAGGAACAGTCGAAATATGTAGCTATAACATTTTATCTATTTTTGTGTTATTCTTAATCTCAGATAAAAATTTTTTTTAATAACATATACTACTCTGGGAGTCTAGGGCTTATAAGCATGGGTGTTTTTAAATTTTAATTAATTCAATGTGGGTTTGGCTCAATACGAAAAGATACAAACTAAGTAGTAATCAAGGGATTAAACATATGTGCTCTGGGCCTTTAATATATATATATATATATATATATATATATATAGGAAAATTCCGCCATCAGGTGCACCTGATGACCGTTGGATCATGCTCTCATTAAAACCACCCCACATGCGGATCCTTGCAAGGAGACCCGACCCAAGTGAACAGCCCAAATCCTTTCACTTTCACTTTCACTTTCCCTCCTCATTTTTCGTTCTCCTCAAAATCGAAACAGCAGGTGCACACCCAAGCTCTCCACGAAGGACGCGATCCCGTCGGTCGTCCCCGCTGCAAAGGTCGCCGCCGGTCGTCGCCCAAGCTCACCCCTGCCGTTGCAACCCCTCGCCGGAAATATGCACAAGTCACCATGGAAATGTAAAATCATTTTTGAAATCAAATCCCTCTTTGAAATTCCGCATCCAAACACAACCTAATGTTTTAATTGTTTCTTTTAGTTTATTTATTTGTATTTTAACTTTTTGATCCAGCTTGGAGCGAGGGTCTTAAAAATAAGAAACAATAATTGTTTATTTTAATATTTTATGTTTGTCAAAAAGAAAAATATAACAAATCAAAATCAGATAAGTAACATTTATGGAATCAGAACAAAAATTACAAAGAGAAAGAGATTGAATTATTCAATTAGTAAGTTATATGGTAAGTTATTTCAAATATTGGGTTTGTTATTTTAAAAAGCAAACCAAAGAGGATCGGGTATGGTATATAGAGATGATAAATAATTTATGGGTTTCAAAACGGTGGCGTATTGGGGTTATAGCAAATAGTACAATATATTTTGAAAATTATTAAAAAAGAAAATTTTGATTAGCGCAACTCCAAGTTGCGCAAATGGATATTATGCATTTCCAAGTTGCTCAAAGGTTGGTGACCAAAGCGACACCGTTTTCACATGGGGTTTTAAATTGGATGGATAATACCGCAACTCCACCGAAACGACACTTTTTAAATTGGGATGGATAATATCTATTTCTGTTCGCACTATCCAACAATATATATTTTTAACACTAATTATATTTTTAAAGGAGGAACGTGTAATTTCCGAAAGTGAGTGAAAATACTCACTTTGGTTCTAATAAATAAATGTAATTATTTTTAAATAAAGGCAAATTAATGAACTGTTAAAGTCATTTATTTATTTATTTTTTTTTTGTAAAAACAATTTGGTTTTAATAAATAAATGTTATTATTTTTTCATTTAAATGTACATACTAGTGAGATTAATGGCGATCAGCTGCAGTCCGTACTGCAACTGGACTGCTCTTTTTCATTTTGCAATGCTCCAGTGGTAAGTTCCAAATTCTGACCGTTGGAAATGATGCGCACCCCCTGCATGCCACGTCTGCAAAAAATCATGCCGATCCGACGGTCAGAATTTTGTTAAATCATACCGATCCACTGGTTCGATGGCCCGATCGCCCAATAAATTAGTGAACAAGTGAGATCACATGGTTAATCCACTGGTTTGATTGCCCGAGCGCCCGATAAATTATTGAACAAGTGACATCACATGGTTAATCCACCGGTTCGATGGCCCGAGCGCCTGATAAATTATTGAACATGTGACATCACATGGTTAATCCACTGGTTCGATGGCCCGATTGCCCGATAAATTAGTGAACAAGTGAGATCACATGGTCAATCCAATGGTTCGATTGCCCAATCGCCCGATAAATTAGTGAACAAGTGAGATCACATGGTCAATCCAATTGTTCGATTGCTCGATTGCCCGATAAATTAGTGAACAAGTGAGATCACATGGTCAATCCAATGGTTCGATTGCCCGATCGCCTGATAAATTAGTGAACAAGTGACATCACATGGTTAATCCACTGGTTCGATGGCCCGGTCGCCCGATAAATTAGTGAACAAGTGAGATCACATGGTCAATCCACT
>JAESVK010000891.1:691202-707262 GCA_017140935.1 Hamamelis virginiana | reverse complement strand
GATCGCCCGATAAATTAGTGAACAAGTGAGATCACATGGTCAATCCAATTGTTCGATTGCCCGATCGCCAGATAAATTAACGAACAAGTGACATCACATGGTTAATCCACTGGTTCGATAGCCCGATAAATTAGTGAACAAGTGACATCACATGGTTAATCCACTGGTTCGATTGCCCGATCGCCAGATAAATTAGTGAACAAGTGAGATCACACGGTTAATCCACTGGTTCGATGGACCGATCGCCCGATAAATTAGTGAACAAGTGAGATCACATGGTTAATCTACTGGTTCGATGGACCGATCGCCCGATAAATTAGTGAACAAGTGAGATCACATGGTTAATCCACTGGTTCGATGGACCGATCGCCCGATAAGTTAGTGAACAAGTGAGATCACATGGTTAATCCCCTGGTTCGATCGCCCGACCGTCCGATATATTAGTGAACAAATGAGATCACATGGTTAATCCATGGTTCGATTGCCCGATCGCCCGATAAATTAGTGAACAGGTGACATCACATGGTTAATCCACTAGTTCGATCGCTCGATAAATTAGTGAACAAGTGATATCACATGGTTAATCTACTGGTTCGATGGCTCGATCGCCCCATAAATTAGTGAACAAGTAACATCACATGGTTAATCCACTGGTTCGATGGCCCGTTCGCCCGATAAATTAGTGAACAGATGACATCACATGATTAATCCACTGGTTTGATTGCCCGATAAATTAGTGAACATGTGAGATCACATGGTTAATCCACTGTTTCGATGGCCCGATCGCCCGATAAATTAGTGAACAAATGACATCACATGGTTAATCCACTGAATCAGAACAATGGAGTTTAAAATAATTGAAAACATAAAATTACAAAAAGAAAGATATTAAATTATTCAATCAGTAAGTTATATGGTAAGTTATTTCAAATATTGGGTTTTTTAATTTAAAAAGCAAATCCAAGAGGATCGGGTATGGTATACAAAGATGATAAATAATTTGTAGGTTTCAAAACGGTGGCGTATTGGGATTATAACAAAAAGTACAGTATGAAAATTAAAAAAAAAAAAATTTGATTAGCGCAACTCCAAGTTGCGCAAATGGATATTACTGCATTTCGAAGTTGTGCAAAGGATGGTGACAAAGCGACACCGTATTCACGTGCGGTTTGAATTGGGTCGGGCACTAACCGCGTGTTTTTAATTCCTTTCTAATCTCAGCCTTACATTTAGATCCGGCGGCTGAAATTGGTCACCTGATGCAAGGCTACATCAGGCGCACCTGATGATAGCACGACTCTATATATATATATATATACAGAAATGCTATTATGAGGCCCACCTTACGCAAGGTTGCTTAAGGTCGCCTCCATATGGCCAATTTCATATGACAGTTCGTAAAATTGACCGCTGGATTAGATGCTCATCTTCTGTATGTCATGCCTGCAAAAAATCACAGTAATCCGACGGCTGGTTTTTGAAAAAATCTACTTGCAAAAAATGGTGATATTTGGAAGAACAAATGAGTTGCATATTTTCACAACAACTTTTTTCAAAAACCAACCGTCGGATAACTGTGATTTTTTGTAGGCATGACATACAGAAGATGGAATTCTAATCCAACGGTCAGTTTTACGAACTGTCATATAAAATTGGCCATATGGAGGCGACCTTACGCAACCTTGCGTAAGGTGGGCCTCATAATAGCATTTTTGTATATATATATATATATATATATATATATATATATATATATATATATTAAATGTGGATTTGGCTATGATATGAAATGATACAATTTAATCACTACATCAATGGGACATGTCAAATTGGGAATTATAACCAATGCGGTCATACTGCAAACAAGTAAAAGTTAATTCATTTTAATATGTAGCTTGTGTTGGCTATTATGGGATGACAATTATTTGTCAAAATGTGGTCAGACTATAAGTTTGGTCAAATTTCCAGGGAAACATGATGCTTCTTTTACCCACTGATATTTTCCTTCACAAATTCCTGTGGCTTTTGTGAGAATAATGGCAGACTGAGGATTGTCTTGATTTGAATTGAACTAGAAAAGTGATGCATGAAATTTGAGAAGGGTTTCTTTCAAGAAGCATAGCATTTGCTTATTTTCATATTTTTATGTTACTGCTTTTGATATTTTGTTGGTTCATAAGTCAAAACTATATGAAGCGAGTGGTACATTTAAATGCAATTTTAATACTTTATTGGTTTGATTCTTTCTTGTCAGCAGAAGAGAACTTGGAAAAGGACGACTTGTCAATTCTAATTGGAGTTTTCTAGGTAGGCAGTGAGATGTCGAGGTTCCATGTGGGCTGGAAACTAGTGGAGGGTGTTGATTTATTGAGGAAGAGGCACTGGGCATGGCGCTTGGATGTATGGCCTTTTGCCATTATCTATGCTGTTTGGCTTATTATCATTGTTCCTAGCCTAGATATTTTAGATGCAGCCATAGTTTTTGGTGGGCTAGTTGCTGCTCGTATCCTGGTCTTGCTTTTCACGGCTTGGTCCGTGGATTTCAAGTGTTTTGTCCAGTATAGTAAGGTAAGCATCATACTGACATCTTGGTCAACAAGTATACGTGCATATAGAACTACACATTTTAAGTGATGCATCATTTTATGAAAAATTATTTCTTACATTGTTTTAAATGGTACAATATTTCCTGTGTTTTTCATTTGCCACCAGGAATGCCTAGTGAATGATTCATGCGTTAGATTCTATTTTGTTTTTCAAGTTGATTATCGATCTTTTTTCTTGTGCAAATAAAATTCTGCTTGTTGTTTGTGGGAATGCGAAGTTTTATTGGTTAGTAGTATTGTTATCTGAGGCATATATGTCATCATATCTATTTTATTTTCATTTATTTTATTTATTTATTTACAATTTTATGCTGATTTGTTTGAAAACTTGCGTGCTTAATTGCTTTCTTAAAAATTATATTTACTGCTTGGTAAAGGGATCAAGTGTGTTGGAAAGGTGATCATCCCGGGTAGCTGCCTTGGGTTTTCTTGGCAAAAAAGAAGAAGAAATCTCACATTGTTCAAGAAAGTAATAATACTCGACTAGACTAAATAAGCAAGCTTTTCTAGACCTTAACTACTTCACTAGACTATAAACTATGATACCAATTCTCAAAAGTTTATTTAGCATTGATAGGGAGTCATATAATACCAACCCTTGTCGACAAATAATTTGCTTCACAATTTCCAGATTTTTTGGAATCCACTTAATCCTAATCTATATAGACCTTACCCTGTCCATAATATGATGATGGTATGGTCATCTCTCCAATAGTTATTCTCTCTCTAAGTTAGCTCACAATCATTGAACAATCTCCTTCCTCTATAAGCTGGTTGGACCCAACCTCGAAGCTTCGTGGAGACCTTCAATTACGCTAAGTAATTTTGCCTTAAATCTCCCCTACCATTTGGCTTAGAATAATAAAAAAGAATCCTCTTGGTGATCTCTAAAAATACCTCCTACTCCAATTCTACTTGGTTTCTTAGAATCAACCGTCAAATAAACTTCATAACTCCAAAGATAAGAGACTCCACACAATCACTTTCCAATTCCTTTAGATAAAAAAGATGAGGATCTTGTCAAACGCTTTAGTCACCAACACCCACCAAGAAGCTAAAAAACTAGCTCTGTCTCATAAAGCTTTCACATTGTCATACTTGTCCTAATCAATTCTTTTTCTTTTTTTTTTTTTTTTTTTTAATCAAGTAAAAGCATACGTATTCATTAACAAAAATCAATTCTTTTGATTGATTTGGGTTGTTTTTGTACTCTTGGATTGTCTAATGTTCAAATAGGAATGTTAAGGTCAGGTCGACCTAATGCAACTTGCATTAGGTCACCTCAATTACAATCATTTGCACATTATATTTTGAAAAACCAACTGATCGATGAATTTGATACCTCTCTTATGTGTGTCATGTCTGCAAAAAATCACATTGATCCAACGGTCAGTGTTTGAAAAATATCAGTGTGAAAAATGTGACTTTTTTGTTCTTCAAAATGTCAAAAAAGTCACCATTTTTTCACGGTCTTTTTTTTCTAAACAGACCGTTGGATCATTTTGATTTTTGGCAGACATGACATACATAAGAGGGGTATCAAATCCAACGGTCGGTTTTTCAAAATATACTGTGCAAATGGTTGTAATTGAGTTGACCTGATGATGCAAGTTGCATCAGGTCGACCTGACCTTAGCATTCCTGAATGTTCAAATATTTCTCCCTTAATTATTTAATTTTCTTCCATACTTTTTCTTGTTAAAATTCCACTTGGCTATATCAATTTACTTTTTATGCTCGAGTAACACTTTTATTTTCTTCCTTGATGTTCCAATTCTTCTTATGAATGTAAGCTGATCGACATAATTTCTGTAATCATGGTAGATCTTATTTTAATTGTGTTAATCCAATCTACTCTTGCTGTTTTAGACAAGTTTGATTGCCTGTCAGTTCAAACTGCATTTGAGGAAATTATTTCTTATTAGGGCTTTAAACAAAGGTTTGGACTTTAGAGAAGTGAAAGAAGACATCCATATTCATATTATACATAGGGTTTTAAGTATCGGGTAGCAGACCTGTAACGGTAACGGTAAAAGTGTAACGGGTATCGGGTGGTACGTAACAGGTATCGGGCGCTAGGGCCGTGAATTTTTTTTATTTATTTTTGCGCACTAACCCCCAAAAACAGTAATACACATATCTTAACCTTATGGTACTAATGTATATTAATATTTTCAAAGAGTTCTAGTGAATTTATTTCAAGTTTTCACAAATCATTGGTTGAATTATAACTCTTTGAATATAAATAAACGTGTTAAAAATTCATGTACACCCGTAATTTATAGGAATCTCTGCTTGCATTGGAGAGCTATGGTTTCTTGTCATTCACGTGGGTGTAATGGGAATCGGGGTGTAAAGGCCTTTACGCACCATATCGGGTTGATACGCTGTGAATTGCTTTACACATATAATATCGGGTGTAAAGCGTACAGAAGCCTCTGAAATTCCATACGTATCGGGCGATACGTATAGGATCGGGCAATACTTGAAACTATTATTATACATATTGACTTAGAAAAGCTTATACCGGACTCTTAGGGATGTAATGTGATGAGTTTTGGAAAAGAAAGGTGTATTGATTAGATTTGTTGACTTAGTCGAGGATATTTACGACGGACAGTGACTAGTGCATGAAGAATTTCAGGAGACTGAATTTTAGATCAAAAAGCCTTGCATTACGTTTGTCATTGAGTCCTTATCTTTTTATTTTTATTTTTATTTTTATTTTTGTGCCATGGATAAATTTATTGGGCATATTATGGTTGTGGCCCTACACGATGTATGCCATTTTGTTGTATAGTGGAAGTTGTCCAAACTAGAGCAAGGGTTAGTTTTGATTTAAACAATGGAGAGATATCTAAAAGTTAAGGCACCGTTTGGATTTGTTTTTTATAAGTACTTATTTACTTTTTTAAATTTTTTTAAAGAAAATACATATTGTAAATTTTTTAAAAAACAAATAAGTACTTATAAAAAACAAATCCAAACGGTGCCTAAGGTTTTAAAATATGTAGGTTTATGACAATATTTAAGAATCTAAAGGCCGGTTTTAAGAGAACTAGTTCTAAACAAAATGTATGAAATAAAGTTTAGTGAAACTAGGATTAAAAATGCTGGAATGGTAAAAATTGCTGGACAGGAGACATTTAAAAGTGACTTTTTCGTTATCTTGGATTGGTCTTGCACAAAGAAGGTGAAATTGGAGAGGAAGCTTCCCTTAGTATTAAAGTGGGATGGTCAAATTGAAGGGTGCTTATGGAGCATACTGTAATCATAGCGACACAGTGTACCTATTAAAAGAGGGGGAAAATTTTACAAGATGTTTATAGTTTACAAGCCTAGTTATGATTTTTCTTGCAAGGGGAAAATAGTTTTTCTTATAAGGCTATTCACATGAATATGACAAATGCCTAAGGACCGTAGGTTGATTTTGGTAAAGGTTGAATACTGTTTTTGTTAAAGTTTATTACAATTGATTGGACTTTTGACTAGGCATGTGATGTACCTTTATATCCCCTTACAAGTCAAGAGGGGGTTGGTCAAGTGATTTAATTTAATTTATTATTTTTTAACATGTTAACTTTCTATCATTTTTGTTAGATTAGGAGTAATTCATAATCCTCTTTATTGGTGAAGCAAATCTATTGCATTGTGTCTCTAGCTATTTTTATGATTTCTATTTGTTATATCAGCAATAGAAGTGCTATTACTGGAGTAAAGTATTACATGATTGCCTTTGAGTACACTGGGAACCTAATTAATTGACAGTTATTATAATGTTCGAATTGGTAGTAAAAAACATTGCTTACGAATGAAATGCTTTAGAAATACATGTCAGATTCAATTCAAAACTATAGAAACAATTAAATTACCATTCTAGATCTTGTTAAATTTCTGAAAAGAATTTTAGGGATGAATGAGAAGTCTATATCATAGCAAGCAACAACTCCTCAGTCTTCAATTTTACAAGTGCATCACAAGATAATTGGAATTCACATAAAGGAGACACATTCTATGTTGTTTAAATGGGAGAAAGAAAAGTAAGGATATTGAAGAGAGAACAATATCTCCAGTTTGTATTTCGTCCGCTTCCTTGTTTGTTTTAGTGAATGGGAAGTTGCACTGCTTTTCTAGGAGTTCAAGGGTTCTTAGACAAGGAGGCCCTCTATCTCCTTTTCTCTTTATCATTTTTATGGACTATGAGCAGAATGTTGAGTAAAGCTCTTGATTGTAATTTGATTAATGGTTTATTTGTAGAGGGAGGGGGTGGAGAGAAGGGATTCATCTCTCATTTTTTTATGAGATGACGGAGATCTAGTAAGTTAGCAAACTAGCGAGGACACTACACATCGAAGTACCTCCCCTCAAAAGGTAACCCCTCTTCCACCCACGGCATCTTTTCAAACCTCTCACCAATCATAGAATTCCAAATCTGCTTGGCTGTAAAAATAGGCCCCAAAGGGTGACCTAAATACTAAGAGGGTGGAGACCCCATTGCTTCTCTCCACCCCTTCCCTCTTCGTATTTAGGTCGCCCTTTGGGGCCTATTTTTAAGGCCAAGCTGATTTGGAATTCTATGATTGAGAGGTTTGAAAAGAGGCTATGGGTGGAAGGGGGGTTACCTTCTTAGGGGAAGTAAATATACTTCGACGTGTAGTGCCTTTGCTAGTTTGCTTACTTACTAGAAGTCATTAATTACTCGAAATTCCAGTGTTGATTGCATTGAGACTAGAGAGGTTCCAAAGAGACTGTAGGCCCAAAATATACTTTAGAGGGGGGGTGAATAGAGTATAGGTGTGAACCAGCCAACCTGATCGGGAGGCCTCTCGTTCACTTTGGGGTTCTTGAGTGGATTGTGGATGATGTTTATCCGTCTCGATTTATCCTTCTCTATTATCCACATTTATCCTTCTCTATTATCCACTCAAGATTGGGTTTTTGAAAAAGGATGAGAGTTTGTAAAAAACTGGGAGTCGCCACCTTATTTTTAGGGAACAAGGAAACCACAAAAAGAGTTTTATTTTCAATAAAACATTGACCCCATATTTTAGGAAAAAGCATGGTCTTTGAACAAAAGTAGGATTCGGGGGCTAGGTTACGAAATGGGAAGGTTCAAAGGAATTCCTTGTAGGCACCCACCTCGCCCTAATTAAAGGTCTCCTAATTAATTTTGGGCTTTATCAAAATCTTATCATACAATCCTATTTATCTAATCAACCACAAAATATGATATATAATACTAAAATAATAATAATAAATAGTACAAAAGTATATACAATCCTAAAGATCTTAAGAGACTAGAGTCAACCTAAGATTGGACTTGCGCCCTATTGACTGCCTACGTACCTTACCAATTGCTTGATAAAGATCAAAGTCCACGTAGTTCGATTACCCTAGGACTCTCTTATTGTAATAAACCACATAATCGTAGAGGTTCTATCTTATCTTGGACTCTAGCTTCGAGAGTTTGAGTTTGATCAAAACACTTGTTATGAGAGATGGAATTTCATTCCATTTTGAATTCTTTCAAAATCATTTTTTTAGACTTATTCTCGAAGTAGATTCCTAGGTAATATAGAACTCTAGTCTTATTGTAATTCTTACAACAAAGAAGAGTCCTAAGTGGGGTCAAGTGACCCCCTTAATCCTAGGGTTTCTAACTAGTCCTAGCTAGGTTAGTCTAAACACCTATTATACTAATATTATATATGCTGGAAAATTCTGGAAAATAAATAAATAATGCAATCAAGTAGGTAAACAACGCATGATAATGTCCTAAATGCAATCTAAGTTGGCTATGGGAACCTAGGCATGTTTTTAAGTTAATTTTGGCCTAAAAAAGTGAGTTTTAATCCACTTTAAGGTCACTTTAAACCCATGGACAGATTTGAAAGTAATCAAAAAGTGGATTTAAAACCCATAAAATAAAAGAATAAAAAAGTGTAAATGACCTAATATGCAACCTAGTATGATGTACTAATTTATCCCGTATAATATGCTTGAAAACAACACTTTATTCATAAGAAATAAGCACAAGGGTAGAGTCTTACCTTTTGCATGCTCCTTCGAACACAATTGGTATTTTAAGCACACTTTAAGAGATAAAAATAAACTAACAAACCTAATATAAACAATGTAAATTCATCCTAAAAAAATACTAGCATGTGATTATTTTGCATAAACTATCCTAACATGATTACTAACCTAAGAGACTTAAACATGCATTCCTAAATATGAACCTAATCCTAAATATCCAATCCTAACATGGCATGATTCAAAAAAAGAATGTAAGAAAAGAGGGAAAAATATGCATACATATTATAAAACTAATCCCTATCATGCATTAAAAAGAAAACTATTCTAATAAACTAATCTCTATTATTCATACTAAATAAACTAACCTATCATGCATACCAAAACATGAAAAACATAACCTAAACACTTATCCCTAACATAACATGGACACAAAAGAAAATAGAAGAAGAAGAAGAAGAAAAATGCAAAACTTTAAATAAACTACAAAACTTACTAACCTCTTTGCTTCCTTCCCTCTTGCTTCAAGCCTTCTCATTAAGCTCCAAGGACCTCAAGGACTTTAAAACTTTAGCTAGAGTGCTATGGGGGAAGCTTGTGCAATTGCTCAAGCCTCTACTCTCCAAGCTAGCTCTCTAATGCTTATTCTGTGTGTATTAAAACTGATTTTAGAGCCCTCTATTTATAGGGAGGCCTGAAATTGATCAATGACTGAGTTTAAATCTCTTAGGAATGATCCAAGGGCTCTAAACCAGTCTTCCAAGGTGTTTAAAATCATCCCAAAGTCCCCATGGCCCAACTGGACACATGGCAGGGCTTGGAAGAGTCCCGGGCAGAAAAATCACTGAAGATGAGCAGTTATTGGCTAAAGAGGTCGATGGTCATCCTCCTTGGGACGGTTGTCCATCCCTTAGTGGACGGTCATCGATCCTCCATCCCCAAAATTGCCCTATGTGGGCCTGTCTCAGCCCGTTTCGACCCGGTTTCGACTTTTCGGGCCCGTTTTAAGTCCAAATTTGACGATTCAAGCGCCGAAACGATCGTGATTCGATTCTCCATGTTTTAAGAAGTGTTTGAAGTGAAAATGCATTGACTAAGGTCAAATTTTTAGGGAAAAGTCAACCGATTAGCTGTTTAGGGCCTGTCGGGCCCAAATAAGGGTTTTGAAATCTGCTAACCGATTGCTCTCGAAATCATTTTTTCTTCTCAAAACAAATTTTAAAATGTTTTAGGAAAGTGTTTTGAAGCCTTTGAAGGCTTTGGTTTGATAAAAATATCGAATCCCGGTCGTTTCCAGTCGAAACTCTAATCTGGGCTTAAAATGACCTTTTGAGCCTTAAGAGCCAATCATGAGCCAGAAAGCTCCACAGACCTTGCCACTGATCAACTTAGCTACCAAACACACTTTAAATATCTATGCCAAGGCTTCGAGACCATTCGAGACAAGATCGACAGTCATTCAAGGCTTTTGTGATTCAAAGGACAGTACTGCCCTTCAAGTCACAAAAGGCCTTAGTTTCTATCAAGCCTGGCTCAGAATGTCATGGAATTTTGCAGGGATGTTCCTAGACTCTCTAAAAACTAAATGCAAAAAGAACCGACTCAATCTGACCTAAAAACCTACATGTGATAATGACCTCTATCTAACTACCCACAAGGGTAAAACTGGGAACTTAGGGTTTTGACACCCTATTTCATCTCTAAACACAGGCAACCATTCATGACCATACTCCTGGTCAAAAATGGATGTCTACAATAGGCAAATAATTTTTTTTTCAAAAATAGAATACAAGATTTTTACAAATTGAATAATGATTAATAGAATGCAAGATTAAATATTAACTCAATACAACAAGAAATCAATAAATACCTTGAAATAAAGAGATTGAGTTAGAATAGCAAACACAATGATTTAACGTGGTTCGATCTCCGCCTACATCCACTCCTCAAGAACTCCGTCAAGAGGATTAATCCACTAAACAACTCCTTCAAGGTGGAGAAACCTTTACACTTGCATTCTTTCAAGGTGGAAGACAACTCACCCACAAGAATTTTCACAAAACCCTTATAAACTCACAATACAAGATGATTGAATGAAGAGCATTACAATAAATGCTTCACAAAGCTGATTTGTAATCAATACAATAGCTCAATAACTTCTCAAATGATCAAATAGATATAGCACAAGAGATTTGTCAAAGAGAAGTAAGAGTAATGAATGTTGGAGACTAATGAATTCAAGACAAATGAGATTAATTCACTAGGTCAACAATAAATGAGAGCTAACCTTCAATATATAGCAAACTAGAGCCAAAGTAACCGTTTGAAACCCTTAGAGTCGGATTAGAGAGGTTCAAAGTGGTTGGGGGTCATTTAATGCTTGAATGACTAAAAGAAGAAAGAGCCGTTTTGATGTTGCAGAACCAGTAGTCGACTAGGACAAGGGTGTAAGTCGACTAACAAGGCATTTTTCAAAAGATTTTTCATTCCCGGGCTCGGTTAGTCGACTAGGCACTAAGGGTTAGACGACTAGCTAAACAAAATTCATTTTGATCAAAATTTGGGTTTGTTAGTCTACTAGAACCAACGGTGTTAGTCGACTACCAACTTAAAAACACTTTAGAAATTTTCTCCGGGATCGATTAGTCGACTAGCAAAGGGCTATTAGTCGACTGACAAATTTGCAACAAAACATGGCTTCTAGACCTTCCATTAATCGACTAGAGAGCAAGGGTTAGTCGACTAGGAAATCATTAGTCGACTAGTCCAGCGTGATTAGTCGACTAACTTAAAATTTTCTCAAACATTGCCTATGACTTTCACTTAGTCGATTAGGACTAAAGGGTTAGTCGACTAGGGAAGCTCCAAAGTCAATGTTTCGAATTTTCTAAGTCAAAATCAACCTAATACACTTGGGCAAGTTTACTAAGTGTTCCAAAAACTTTTTTGGTCAATTTTGAAAATATTTTCAAGCATGAATCCTAATGCATAATGAAATGGAAAAAGTTTTTCTCTTGAGCTATACATCATTGAACATACGAGAAGTCTTACAAAGAGTTCCTAATCACAAGGAGAGCAATCTTGACTTCAAAAGGTCTTCATAAGCTTGAGTAGGTCTTCAAGTTGATCTTCAAGGATTGTTTTGAATTACTTTGAAATTGCTTCATCTTTAAGCTTTGAATCCTCATGAGCTTTGAGCTTGAATGACTTAATGAACATATTGAATTGCTTGAAGAATATTGATAGGAGCTCCAATAAGAATCTATGGAGACACAACACTCAACCACTTGTTAGAAGAAAGGTATGGTTTAGTTATCATCAAAATAAGGTCAAAGACCTTAGGGCTAACAAGACTTTTTTTTGGGCGGTCATGGGCGAAGAATTTGAGTTCCGCCTTGTGGATTGAAAATTGGTGTGTTCCCCAAAAGAGATTAGTGGTTTGAGTCTTAGAACTTTGAAGATTACAAATCAAGCATTTTTGGGGAAATGAGTTAAGATATTTGCAGTTTAGAAGGAGAGTTTATGGAGAAAAGTGGTAGTTTGGAAGTATAAGTGGAAATCGGGGGAGTGGCCATCAAGGGGGTCATGGATTGACACAGGGTGGGTTTTTTGCAAGCCATTATGGAATATTTTGATATCATTAAGAAGTGGGTGACATTAATAATTGGCGAGGGGAGTTGAATTAGGTTTTGGAGTGATCTTTAGTGTGAGGAAGAGGTGTTAAGGATGACCTTTCCAGATTTATTTGGGTTAGCTTTTGAGAAGGATGCTTTGGTTAAGGATAGCATGGTGTAGTGGGGGAAAGTTTTTGGTTTGGAGTGTAGCTTTTTTCTAGAAATTTTCATGATTGGGTATTAGGGAGTGTATGCCTAATTTTAGCATGATATGTCTTAATAGATCGATACAAGGAGGAATGACAGCCTCATTTGATTGGGAAGTGGAAATGGGTCTTTGTGGTTAAGTCGATCTATGAAGGTTTATCTAGGTGGAAAGGTAATGTTTTTCCATCTTTTTGGTTTGGATGATGTTTGTGCCAACAAAAGTGGCTTTCCTCGCATGGTTAGTGGCTTAGAATAAATGAATAAATGTTTTGACTAAACATAACTTGGTATTACCAAATTGGCATGGTTCAAAGGATGTGGTGAGGGTAAAAAGCTTCATCTAGTTAATTGGGATATTATTTCTCGTCCCAAGTTTAGAGGGGGACTTGCTTTGGGTAACATTGTTGAGACGAATATTGCTCTTTTTGGAAAATGGTTATGGAGGTTTCCTTTGGAAAGTAACTCTTTTTGGCACAAAGTTATTAAAAGTAAAAATGGGTTACTAGAGAACGGTTGGGATGCTAACTTGGGAGTTAGGGTTTTTACTCGTTGTCCTTGGAAAGGTATTTATCCAGTTTTTGGTTCTTTTTCTTATTTTGTTTCTTTCGAAGTTGGGTGTGGGAACAAAGTTAGGTTTTGGGAGGATGTTTGGAGGGGTGATAGTTCTTTTTTTCTTTGTTTCCCCACTTGTATTCTTTTTTCGGTGGTCCATAATGCTCCTATCAATAGTTTTGTGCTATCTTATTCATTTCCTATAAGCTGGGATTTCCATTTTTGTCAGAATTTGGATTCTAGGGAGGTTGAGGAGTTGGCTTCTTTGATGTTTCTTTTGGAAGGTTTGGTTTTGAATCCCATGATCCCAAATAGCAAAAAGTGGAATGTTCATTCTTTGGGTGTGTTTTTGTCAAAATCTTTATTTGAAGCCTTTTGTGATCCTTCGTCTTTGCCTATATTTAGTCTATGCGATATGATTTGAATGCAAAAGTGCCCTTAAAAGTTCAGCTATTTGCTTGGACAATGGCCCATCAAAAGATATCTACTAACGAGGTGCTCCAAAGAAGGTATCCTGGTATGTCTTTATCTCCCCATTGGTGTGTTCTTTGTAGGAATGATAGTGAGAGCATTGATAATTTATTTTTACATTTCCCTTTGTATATAGCTCTTTGACAAAGGTTGTTTAAGTCTTTGGATCTCCATTAGGTGGCCCTGAGAAATGCTACAGCTTTGTTGGAAATTGAGTTCCATATATTTGGGTGTTCTGAGAGGGCTATTGTTTTGTGGAGATGTGTTGCTTTGGCATCTTTTGGGTTCTTTCGCTTGAAAGGAACTCCTGTATTTTTTAAGATAAATTTAATAATTTTGATTGATTATGGGATTGGGTGTGTTTTTTGGGTTCTTTTTGGGCTTCAGTGACTAAGGAGTTTAGGGGTGTTCCTTTGTTTCTATCTTGAGTCATTGGTTGGTGGTGTGGTAAGTAGTGGTTTGTAGTTTACTAGGTCTTTTTTTGCCCTTTTTTTTTTTTTTTAGCTTTTCACTTTTTGTATTTTGTTTATGTAGGACATCTTGTCCTATCCTTTTCTTAATAAAATTTTGTTGCTTATAAAAATGAAAATAAAAACGTTGCATAGTTCAAAGTATGGTTTAAGATTGAGCCATTTTGAATGGCACATCTTGGTCGCAGACCCTCTAGAGATGATATTTTCTTGCGATATAATAATATTTAAGAATTGAAGTATTCGGTTGAGATGATCGAGATCTTGGATGAGACAAGATAAAAAAGAACTCGTGCTTGTAATCTCAATTCATTGGAAATACGGTTTTCTCAAACATAATTGCAGTCACAGAAAACAATCATATTGATAGATAAAATCATTTAAAACCAAGTTGCATAAGAGAAACATCCATAAAGTTATACAATCATAGTTGGAGGAGAGTTGTCACAGTTCTTCCTTACGAATACAAAAGAATGGAGAGAAACTTCATCTTTAACCCAAGGAAGGAACCTAGCCTTCCATAGTTGGAGGAGAGTTGTCACAGTTCTTCCTTCCTTTCATGTGCAACCAAGAATTCTTTGAGAATGAAAGAGAAGAGAGAGAGATAGTTTAGCCTCCAAGATCCAATATGTATCCAAAGGAGAGAGTCCCCTCTTTCAGTCCCAAAGAGGTGTTTAAATAGGTTAGGAAACCCTCAGAGTTGGTCCCACACGTTTTGCCTTGCAGAAAGACGTCAAAATAGACTTCTGTTTGAAATAGGAAACTGTCCCGAGCTCCTTCCTATCGATAGGCTAGGTCACCTATCGATAGGCATAGTTCCCCTATCGATAGGTATGCTTGATGGTATGCAGAATTGAGCATATGAGGAGGGACCTATCTATAGGCCTATATATAGGCTTATAGATAGGCTTATAGATAGGCTTCGGGCGTTTTCTTTATTTTTGCTCATTTAGTTTCTTAACTTGCTTCTAACCATCTTGGCATCCCTCTTATGTGTGCTCCACTCTCGTGCACCGTTTTTTACCATAAAACTCTGGGTTTTTGGTGATGTTTACCTACAAAAGCACAAAACATACATTAACTCTAAAACTAACTAAATCAAAGTACTTATGGTGTAAAATCCTAAAAATTAGCCTCTGAATGCTGTAAAACGAAGCATGATTGTGACGCAATCACACCCTCCAACTTTGACTTTGCTAGTCCCTAGCAAACACTGAAATAAATGACACTGAAAAACAAACAAATCATCAAATTATCAAAGAAATCAAAACTAAATAAAAGCCACTTTCGGAGGGAAACGCGATTGCATTTAGCGTATGCAATAAGCCTTAAAACCCCTAGGCTCTCCTAGTGGACGAGTTATAGTCTCATGAGGGTTTTCAAAAATGACACCCACAAACATGACAATCTCAGTACATCCCCCTTATTTACAAAGATCAAGATGAACACATCTCAACACAATGGGCATGCTAAGCAATCTAACTACTCATAAATCATGCAATGAATGAGATGGAATCATGCAATCATATTCCAAACCATCAAATGACCATGCTTAAATGAATGAGATGGTAAACACGAAGAACGAAGAGAATGAAAACTGAGAGATAAGATACAAAAGATAAGAAAAGAAAAACAACATCACTGCGGAAGACAATTTCAGCAAGAATGGAGAATGAGAACAAAACTAATATACAAATACATAATAAATGTTAAAGTTGCAACACAATCCAACATAAGCAGTTCATGGAATCAAATAGGACTTTATTTGCTCAATAATGCCTTTTAGTTCAAGGATGGAAAACAAAAACATGTGATGGTTTAAAATGTAGTTGAGGTTCTCTACCCAACCATCACAAATACCATACCTAAAACAAAACAAAACAATCCTAAACTGCTCTAAAAACACAGAAATAACTCAAAACAGACAACCCAACCCAAATGACTAAAAACTATGTACCATTCTCTTGTAGCAGTATTACTGAGTTCAAAGAGGATTGGAATATAAAGGTTCCTTGGGTTTTTATTTTTGCTACATCATTCACTTTTGAAATATATATATATATATATATATATATATATATATATATATATATATATATATATATAT
>JAESVK010000891.1:627601-674021 GCA_017140935.1 Hamamelis virginiana | reverse complement strand
TATTAAGTTTCATATTATCAATATATGGAAGGTATAACTTATCTAATTGAAAGAATACTAACAAGGAATGCAGCGGAAGGTAGGTTTTAAAATTTTTTCCTTTGTATTCAACCATGAAATCACTTAATCGATGAATCGAATCAACTTTAAATTAAAATCAATAAAGTAAAGCTTACATTGATTTGTTCCTTCGTGATATTCTCTTCCTTTGATGATCGTCCTCGCTCAATCCTCGAGCCCCAAAAGTATGGTGGCCTCCAATGAACGTCCACACGAACACAAGAGTCGCTAATCCTTCTTGAATTTTTCAACCCTTGAAAAAGACAAGCATGGAGAGGGAGAGAGAGAGAGGGGCGGCATTCTAGAGAGAGAGAATGAGATGAATGCTTGCTTGAAAGCTAGGGTTCACTCTCTTTAAATAAGCCCCTCCTCTTCTTAGGGTGTTTGGTTACTAGTGCTAGCATGACCATAAACCCCGTTTAGGTTATCCCCATTCTTGAATTAGATATCCTTTTAGTTATTAATTAATTAACCCTTAATTAATTAAAACCAAACATATATCAATTAGAATGTAACCCTCTCACAAGTTTAACAACCTCACTTATGTTCTTTTGTGTGTGACCCATTGGGTTCATCCCAACCTAGTAGTGGCAGGGGACATCTCAATGTCGCCCAAAATAGAAACTTTCTATTTTTAGGTTCTATTGGAACAATTCCAATTTTGCCCTCAATGATAACCCTTATCATTAGGCCTTCACTAGTCATGAGTGACATCTAGCAATATGTCATGACGTACCCTAGGTGTGGGTGAATATACGAACGTGTAAATGAACCCTTCGTGCTATAAATAATCCCTCACCAAACAATGTCTCGATTAAGTTAGTTGGGTATGGATTCATGTCAAACCCTAACTTAATCATGCGTTACTAATTCACCAGATTATAATCTCAATTAGGTATACCCTTGAAACACTTTTCTTGGTAACCTTCTGCTTTGGCCAAAGACTCCATTGAGATAGTAACTGTGAACTAACTAAGACATTCGCCCTTTCTTATTAAGGGTGGTGATCCTCTATTGCACACTCACCTATCTTCATACATAACTCACTAGAGCCAATGAGCACCGATTACATCCTTGTGATTAAGGGTGTACGAGATACTATCAAACTTTAGCAATTCATATATAAGATAACATGTGGTGTCTCAAGTCTAAGGATTACAACTGTGACTATACACATGAGCAGCCTTTGACATACAAATAGAATTCCATAAGCTGTACTCAAATTGGTCACGTTCAGTGTACCTGTTCTCTAACAAGCACCCACAGGTTTACTATAGTGTCTCTACACAGATGGTTCGAGACTCACCATCCTCCCATGGAGCTAGTAAAACCTGAGCTAATCTTAACGGTTTATAATCGTCCAAATATATAAACCTATGATCAGGAACCAGTTTAGGATAGAAGTACTTGAGAGTTATAAGTCTCTCTATCTCAACACTTGAGATATAACTCTCTATCATACTACCCAAGGACTTTATCATGAACAGTAATAAAACACAAGTTTACATGATAAAAATAGCCATATCATAAATGAATAAAGATCCATACAAGATATAATAATGAAATATAAAACCCTAAACTCAACAGAACAATTGGTTTTAGGGCACATATCTAACAATCTCCCACTTGCACTAAATCCAATTAGTGACATACTTCATCCCCATCTTCTCAAGATGTCGATCCAAGTCCTTCTGGGTAAGAGCCTTGGTAAGTGGGTCTGCGGTGTTATCCTCAGATGTTACTCTTTGCATACTGATATCTCCTCGCTCTATGATCTCACGAATCATGTGGAAACGCCTTTCAATGTGCTTGGATTTCTGATGTGACCTTGGTTCCTTGGCTTGAGCTATAGCCCCATTGTTGTCACAATACAAAGGTATAGGTGACTCAATGGCTGGAACCACTCCAAGTTCTGAAATGAACTTTCTGATCCAAACAGCTTCCTTGGCAGCTTCGGAGGCGGCTACATACTCAGCTTCTGTAGTGGAATCCGCTGTGATAGTCTGCTTACAGCTCTTCCAACTAAACACACCACCATTCAAGGTGAACAAATATCCAGATGTAGACTTTCTATCATCTATATCTGATTGAAAATCAGAGTCTGTGAAACCATCTACTTTGAGCTCATCTCCTCCATAGATAAGAGCCAAATCCTTAGTCCTTCTCAAGTACTTAAGGATGCCCTTAACTGCCACCCAGTGTGCCTCACCTGGGTTAGACTGATATCTGCTGACAACGCTTACAGCATGACTGATATCAGGTCTTGTACATAGCATAGCATACATAAGACTCCCTACTGCAGAAGCATAAGGGATCTTACTCATATGCTCTCTCTCTTGATCTGTCTTAGGAGACATATCCTTGGAGAGATGAATTCCATGTCTGAAGGGAAGCAAACCCCTCTTGGAATTCTCCATACTGAACCTCTTCAGTATTTTATCTATGTACATGGATTGTGAGAGTCCAAGCAACCTCTTTGATCTATCTCTATAGATCTTTATACCCAGTATGTAGGTTGCTTCTCCCAAATCCTTCATGGAGAAGTTGCTAGAGAGCCAAAGTTTTACCGATGAAATCATTCCTACATCATTCCCAATGATTAGGATATCGTCCACATATAGGACCAAGAATGTGACTGCACTCCCACTAACCTTTTTGTACACACATGGTTCATCCATATTCTGAAGGAAGCCAAACGATTTGACTGCTTCATTGAATCGAATGTTCCAACTTCGAGAAGCTTGTTTCAGTCCATAAATGGACCGCTGTAGCTTGCACACCTTGTGGTCCTCACCACTGGATATAAAGCCTTTAGGCTGTTCCATATAAAGATCTTCCTCAATGTTACCATTTAGGAAGGCAGTCTTTACATCCATCTGACATATCTCATAGTCATAGTGTGCGGCTATAGCCAACAAGATCCTAATGGATTTAAGCATAGCTACTGGCGAAAAGGTTTCCTCATAGTCAACACCTTGCTTCTGATTATACCCTTTTGCCACTAGTCTAGCTTTGTAGGTCTCTACCTTTCCATCCGAGCCTATCTTCCTTTTGTAAATCCATTTACAGCCTATAGGTACTATACCCTCAGGAGGATTTACCAAAGTCCAGACTTGGTTAGAATACATCGAATCCATTTCAGATTTCATGGCCTCTTGCCATCTACTCGAGTCGATGTCCAACATCGCTCCCTCGTATGTAGTAGGATCATCTGGATGTTCCTTGTCGCCAAGAAACAACTCCTCTCTCATCTCATGAAGATACCCATATCTATCTGGAGGAGCAGATACCCTACTAGATCTACGAAGTGGTGGTGTAACAGTAGGTTCTGCCTCAACAGGGGCAGGGGTGGTATCAGTGTTGATCTGTGAACTCTCGGATAATTCCTTGAGATCTATCACTTGACCTTTGCCTCCTTCTTGAATAAACTCTTTTTCCAAGAACACGGCAAACTTACTAACGAAGACTTTCTCTTCATCAGTGTGATAGAAATAGTATCCCAAAGACTCTTTTGGGTACCCCACAAATCTACATTTGTTTGATCTTGCTTCCAATTTGGTTGCATTTTGGTTCTTAACGTATGCAACAGAACCCCAAATCCTCAGATGCTTGAGGCTTGGTTTCTTCCCATACCACATCTCATATGGAGTCTTAGGGACAGATTTGGAAGGAACCCTGTTCAACAAATAAGCAGCTGTCTCCAATGTATATCCCCAAAAGGATATTGACATATCAGTGTAACTCAGCATCGATCGTACCATGTCCATCAAAGTACGATTTCTCCTTTCAGATACACCATTAAGCTGAGGTGTACCAGGAGGAGTCCACTGTGATATTATGCCAGCCTCAGTCAGATGATCCAAAAACTCAGTGGTCAAGTATTCTCCTCCTCGATCCGATCGAAGAGCTTTAATACTTTTGCCAGTTTGTTTCTCCACTTCAGCTCTGTATTCTTTGAACTTTTCAAAGGATTCAGATTTGTGTTTCATGAGATACACCGTACCTAACCGTGAGTGATCATCGGTAAAGGTAATGAAGTAGGTGAAACCACCTCTGGCAACCTTGTTTAAAGGTCCACATACATCAGAATGTATTAACCCTAGTATGTCTCCTGCCCTCTCACTGTGACCAGTAAAGGGCGATTTGGTCATTTTACCCATGAGACAAGGTTCACAGGTAGGTAAGGGTACAAGTACATATGAGCCCAATTGCCCATCCTTACCTAACCTATTAATCCTTTCCTCACTAATATGACCTAATCTCAAATGCCATACATAGGTCGAGTCATTTTCATCACGAGGTCTTTTATGCCCCTTAGCATTTTGATTCTTCTCTAAACAGTTTATACTACCATCCATGTTCAAGAAATATAGACCGCTCAGATATATGCCAGAGCCAACTAATTTATTTCCAAAAGAAATAGTACAACCATTCCTACTGAAAACAAATTCATAGCCAGAACGTGTTAAGGATGAAACCGAAACAATGTTCCTGACTATGCTTGGCATAAACAAACAGTCTTCTAATTTCATAACATGCCCTGATGGTAAAATTAGGTCACAAGTCCCAACAGCCAATGCAGCAACGTTTGCTCCATTTCCAACTAGAAGGGAAACTTGATCTCGACCCAATTGTCTGCTTCCTCTAAGTTCTCTAATATTGTTGCATATGTGAGAACTAGCACCGGTATCCAATACCCAAGAGCAAGCAGAGCTGACTGATAGATAAAATCCTGAATTAGGAACTATTCCCAATTCTTTAGACAGCTCATTGTTACAAGGTTCAGTCAAACAGTAGTCAAATTCATTTTCGGATATTTGTTTGAGTATAACCATGATATCTACAAAAAATAAGTAACAGATCATTATATTTCATTAAACCATAATAACTTGGTCTTTAGTTTTATGGTGTCTCCCACTATTTTAACAAATCCCATACTCCCTCTATAGGATTCGAGAATTCAAAAAAAAATGAATTCTTAATGGGGATTGGGGTCCCATTTGAACTAGTGAACCTCACATAATAGTTTCTTGGGTCACTATTCCAAAGGGGTGGATAACTCTTTATCCAATGCTTCACTAAGCAAGTTCCAATCTTCCTTCAGCCTCTAAACTACAGTAACCTCACATAATAGTTTCTTGGTTAGTGTACTTTAGTTAAATCACACCTACCATTCACATGAGTATGGTCAATTGAATGTGGCATCCCTCACATATCAGTTTCTTGGTAAGCCCCATTATCGCACCTCATGATATCCAATATGTAACAAGCTGGTTTGAACCTTCATAATGAATGTGTTCCCACATATCTGCAGCCAAACACATCCACCATAAAGACTCTCCTTTCTTGTAATGGTAGGAGGCTAGGATAAAGCATCATATGCCTCTTCCTTACAATTTAAATTTGAAATTTAGGAGTATTTAGGTCACATCATAATATTAACATACATCACATGCATCAATATATCACATATATATTATTAACCATTCTTTATTATTAGTACTTTAATGATACTCCCACTATCCATAAAGGAACGGGACACTATCATCAAAGACATATAATAATATGGTTAACAGGCCCCTAAAGCATACATCTAACATATATATGGGCCTAAGGAAAAATATGGACTTTTAGGTTGGGCCCAACTAGAGCCAATAGTTGAGCCCTAGGTCTCATGTGGGTTATGTGATCGCAATTTTAACCTGTAACTATTACATGAAAGAAAAGATCTTCTCAAGGTCTTCTCTATGTCCTCCCACTGCTCCATGTATCCTCGGGTCCACCATGCACCGTCTCGATCTTTGATGTACAATTACACAAATAAAAAGAGGGTATAAAGGAATAGGGGATACATTACAAAGGAGGGAAATAGGCATGCAAGCCCATAATTAAAATTACATCACAAATAATTTAAACTACTTTAAATTACAACCCATAAAAGATTCACATCGCATGCGGCCAATCACATCCAAATTAATTGGTCTTTAAGTCCATATCTTTCCATATTATAATTTAAACAATCGCATTGAATAAATTAAAGCAGTAAAGGAACAAGTAATAAATGGCAATGGCATGTATTAAAAACATATTTTAATCTATCTTTCATCCCATGAAAATAGATGTCAATTTTAATCGCATTAAAATTAAGTAACTCCTTACTATTGTGTTTTCTCTAAAACACCAAGAATCAGCCCCTGTTTTGCATTAAATATTTGCACAATTTAAAACACCTTTTTAAATTTAAGAACACTTCATTTCACTAGGATTTTCAGTGTTCTTTCCAATGGCAGGGGTCTCGTTAAGTGATTCCAACGTTTGATATCACTTTAAAGCGTTTTGTGACTGTTACTCCAAATCGTGACAGATTTGAGCATAGGTCACAAAATGCTTATCGTGGCTATTTAAAGTCGAAAATAAATGACGGGAACTATTCCTACATTTAGTTAAGACCTTATATTAGTGAAGTTGATAGGTGGCCTGCTGTAAAAACCATTTTAAATAAATTAAAAAGAATTTACAACTTGACAGTGACTGCTGCCCAGAAAACAGCACACTGTTTATGATTTTATAATTAATATAAATCATATTAAAACTATATATTTTCATGTGCTAACCATTAGGACAATTCAATATATCATTGTGGATGATCACCAAGCATTTTAATCCAATTAAAAAGCCCAACACAATGTGTATAATCCTAAATCCCCAATTTTGGCAATTAGGGTTTCCCAAACCCAATTTTGTCTTTCAATTTGTTTCTTCACATTTTTGAATTTCAAAATGTTTTAAAATAATTTTGCAATCAAATAAACATTTAATAAAACATTTGTGAAGACATACAAATTAAATTGAAGACCAAAAGAAGTGGTCAAAATACACTAGTGTTCTCAACCTAGTGTGGCCGAAAATTGTAGGGGGGAATAGGGATAGGGTTTTTGAAATTTTGACCAATTCAATTTTCAAAAATATGATGATAACAATATCATAAGATTAATTTAAAATTCAAATCCTATCATCCAATGATAGAGTTTCAAATTTTAAAAATCAAATCATATCATCCAAAGATAGAGTTTCAAAATTTAAAAATCAAATCCCACTTTATCTTGAAAAAACAAGAAACTTTTGAATTTGAAAATTTTCAAATTAAGAAACTAACCTTATCTTTTTAGGTAGTTTCTAAAACCACCAAGTGCAGCCACTTATCATATTAATTAATATAATTAATTAATTCCTAATCCCATTAGGACATTTACAATTAGTATCTTATACTAACTAGGAATGATAATAACAAAAGGAAACTAACTAAATAAACAAATCCTAGTATAACTAGGATTCCTATTTAGATTAGGACTTCCTAAATTATCATCATCTTCTCCACTAATACTTCACCATGGCTGCACATTCAAGGTCATATAACCATTAATGGCCGAATAGCATGAGGATTAAAAAACCCAAAACGTAAAAACAAGATAGGGTTCCAAACCCTAGTGGCCGAAATTTCCAAAGGGGTAAAACCCTAATGTGCAGTCCCTAGTGTAGCCGTGACCAAGCCCCATTTGAAAACACTTTTTCATGGTTGAAAAATACTATGGCAGCCCTTGTGTAGCCGTCCATCACTAGGGTTTACAAAACCCAAGTTGCAAAACATAAAACAAAACAATAAGAGGCTTGAACACCCCATGGCCGAATCCCTCATGGTGATTTCTCTAAATCCCATATTAATTAAAACACTCTTTAATGCATGCCATACAAAGCCATTTATGATTCGAATCAAGGATTAAGAATGGCTCTGATACCACTGAAAGAATACTAACAAGGAATGCAGCGGAAGGTAGGTTTTAAAATTTTTTCCTTTGTATTCAACCATGAAATCACTTAATCGATGAATCGAATCAACTTTAAATTAAAATCAATAAAGTAAAGCTTACATTGATTTGTTCCTTCGTGATATTCTCTTCATTTTATTACATCACCTTATTTAAAAAAGGACTAGTGATATCTGCTTAACTTCTACCCGTGTAGCAACCCCCAACTGCCTGTACAAATATGCTAACCCAGCAGTGCCCCAGGCATAGTTGGCTACATCTCCAACATCCGACAAGAGGTTCAAGTATGTCACTGGCACCTTCGTTCCCGTCTTGTCGGAGAAAAGTGAACACCCAAGGAGGTAAAGAAGATAGGCCCTCACGTGCCTATCAATGTCTGCAATTGAATCACTATCCTTCGCCTTATTCTCAAAATTTTTCCTCAGCCACTCCATCCTCACATAAATACATTTATTGATCTTTATTTCGTCCAACACTACTTCTCGACTCACTTCGAATTATCATTGCAGCAGTCCAATCGCATCCTCCTTTCGAATACTCGTGTTCGCCCTCACACACTTTCCAACAACAAGCAAACCATATATTTTTTTGACATCATCGAGTGTAATGGTTATCTCACCGAATGGTAGGTGGAAAGTGTTAGTATCGGGATGCCATCGCTCCACAAATGCAGAAACTAATACATGGTTTATATGGGTGTATGACACCTGCTTCAGTAGGCTCAAAGGGTTATTATTCACCCTTGTCTTGAACTTCTTACACTCGGTCTTCTAGTGCCAAACAAAAATTTTAGGGACATTCTGTACGCATTTCAGAGGTTCTCGATCCTACACAGTGAAAAACATATTTGTTATGTAAATCGAGAAATGATAACACAAAACTACATTATAACTTATTTATGAATGATATAAAATGACAATGTACCTATCCGTCCCAAATGTATCTTGCAACATGGGTTTCATAACCTTTCAAAATATCTGGATTCTTCGAGCCTCTGGGGAATCCATTAGATGTAGAACCTGAAGGTTTTGATATACCCTACGCCTTTGACTTCGTTGACGCCGTTACTTTTTCCTTCCCTTTCGTAGTCCGAGGAGCTATAATTTCCTCCTCCTTACTCTCACTCTCCACTCCCTCTTCATCAGTCTCACTATCATCATAACTCCCAATTCCACTCATACTCTCACTTTCACTCTCAGTACTTGAATCACCCGATTCAAGTCTAACATCATGTGACTGTTTCGAGCGCTCATCATGTTGGATGTCACTTTGACTATCATCCCCTGATGCAATGACTTCCTCACTATCTTCCCCTAAATCGTGGGCATTTGTAAGTTCAATTAATCCTTCCACATTACCCTGCACTGTCGGATCGGGGTCTTCCCTTACCTCTGTCGCTACTTAGTTAACTGCAGTATCTAATGCAGGCTCAACTGGATCTACGGCAGGCTCTACTGCAGTATCTAATGCAGGCTCAACTGGATCTACGTCAAGCTCTACTGCAGTATGTATTGCAGGCTCTACTGCAGTCTGTAACGCAGGATCTCCAACAGGCTCTACTGCAGTTTTTAAAGCATGATCCAATGGCCAATCTACTGTAGGCGCTACATCAGTCTCTAATGCATGCTCTACTACAACTTTTATTTTAGTCTTCTTTACGTAAACGACTTCATTTTCAAGTTTCTTACACTGCGAAACAGTTGGACGTTTTCGCTGTACATTTTCCTCCTCAGTAGTGTCCTCAATTGGCCGTTTTGTACCGCCTATTTCTGGCATTTTTCCTATAACATGTAATGAATGAAAGAAAATTAGGGTACACAATAGAATATTAGAAAGACTGAAAAATATTTACAATTGCTAAAAAATAAAGCCAATTTGCAAAGGGCCACATTAAGGCTTCCAAATAGGATGTGTCCTCTTGAAGCAATTCAAAGTTACACCATCTACTTGAGGTGTCATCTTATCCATTTATTAAGAAAACAAGTCTTTAGATATTTTACAGCAATTTGGTAACAAAAAGTATCCTTAGTAATCATCCAACACATTCACACCTCTTTTAGCCAAAGCATACCTCTTTTAGCCAAAGCATAAGCCTCAGAATTTTCCAAACGATAAATTGAATAGACTTGTAGACCAACTGATTGAAAAGGTCAAACATCCCCCTCTAGAAACAAAAGTAGCTCCAAGGAACTAGCTAATTACTTATGATAGACTTGATGCTATAAGACAAATTAACCTTAAAAATTGATGTCTTTGAAGCCTAAAATATTTGCCTTACTAACCAAGAAAGTCATAACCTCTACCATGACCAAGACATCTTCATTAAAATGAAAAATTAGCCATGTATAGTTTAACATTATTATTTTATAGAAAGATTACATTCTTCTTTTAGATTTAGGATGATTGAATATATATTCGGTTATAGGATTAGGAATACTGCATATTACATTCGAATACTAGGAGCCAAATGTCATATGCAGTATTCCTAATACTAATACCGAATATATTTTTTTCAATTCGGAAATTACAGGCCGAATCCTATATATCAAACCCTAAAATACATATTACATACAACAGCAGAACACATTCGAACACATAAAACCGAACATCAAGAGACTAAACTCGGTATTTTCAGTCCGAACCCTAATCACATTCACAATCACAATCACATTTAAACATTAACAATCACATTACTAAATTCTACATACCAACAGCGTGAGATGACGAAGATGAATGAGATGGTGTTGATGAAGATGTTGCTGGTGATGATCGTGGCTGGTGATGAAGACGATGATGTATATGGTGATAGTTGGAATCTCCAAGTCAATATGTGCAACAGTTGCTGAAGAAGAGGATGATGATGTTGATGACGATGGTCGAATGAAGAAGATGATGTTGATGAAGAAGTTGCCGAAGAATGGAAGAAGAGAATATGAGGAGAAGATGGTAAGGCTTGGGTTCTACGTGCTTTGTTTGTTGTTTTGTTTTAAATTTTTTTTTTTTTTTTTTTTGGGTTTAATAGGTTCCACCCACGGTTCGATTTTTGGTTAATAACGTAAAAAAAAAATTTTAAAAACATATTCGGTAAGTTAACACCGAATATGCAATGAAGTATTTGAATATATATGACTGAATATAATTGCATATTTTTGAATGTACATATTGGAAAATTGGTAAAATGTTCGGCATGACAATGTCGAATTTGAGTCTATACATTCGGTTTCAACAATTCGAATATATTGCCGGGGCTATATTCGGTTATGTTAGGTGGAATATTGACTTTATATTCGGCCATTGCTTTTCAAATGTCTTTATCAATATTCGAACATTGGTTACCGAATATGAGATTCAATTTGTGTTGAGTTCATTTTTAATTTTTTCCCTCATTCCTAAATACACACAACTGATCATTCACATATAATTTCTATAAAAAAAGGTACAAAACAGAAACTGAATCTTAAGTTCATCAACCAAATACTAAACCTTCATATACAAAATAGAGACTAAATTATGGTTTCCATTAGACAATGATCAATAAATAAAATAAAAGTTCAATTACAAAAACAAGGCTTTTCTTTATACATCCTCGTATCCTAATATTTTTAACAATGCTTTTCTTTTATTCATTCTCCTCTTCAGCTTTTTTAAAAGTTTCACTAATATTTTTCCTTCGTCCAGCAACTCCGTCAAAGTTTCATCTCCTCTATATTCAGGCAGCGATACTATCGTTTGTTCCCGATCTTTAGCTGCTTTCTGCCTCTCAAATAAATTAAGCCCTTGTCGATGTTGTTGCTGTTTGAAATAGCTTCTTTTTCTTGCCAGTTCTTCTTCATACATCTTTATCTCTTCCTCCGCAATTTTATATTCTTCAATAATCTCCATTATTTGTTTTATGATTTGACAATCAAAGCCGAAAGTGTCTACCTCTTCCACTTCTGATTTAGTTCCTTCAAAATACTCAAACGTCCATTCAGTAAACTCATAAAATCTTAGAATCACTCACCAAGAATGCCACCATTTTCAGTGTCTCTTTATTGGCATGCGACGTACCTTCAAACATTTCCCAATCCATATCCGCTATTCTAGGTGGCATCATTCGCAGAGTTAACGGGAAGGATGCATATACTGCTACTAACTGTTGCACTGGTGCATCCACATAGAAGTTCTCAAGCATTGCCAATTGGGCCCTCGTCGTTCTTCTTAACCTTCTCATTTTTGCTTTTAACTCCAACATTTGACGGAGTTCTTCCGCCGTAATTTCTTCAACATCATTCACTTCTTCATCTATTTATATGCAAAAAATATTAATAAAAAATAATTTATTAAAATTAACTGCTAATAACTGTTGCACTGCTGAAATGTTCTTACCTTTCGGGAACTTGTGAAGCAGCTCTTTTTCCTCCTCCATTCCTTTACTCTTTTCCTTCTTTACTTCCGGCTTACTGGGTTCCGAAGTTATGCTGCTTCCACCCATTCCACCCAACCTAATGATAGGTGCCGTGGTTCTCCGCTTTGGTTTCTCATCCTCTTCTCGCATGATTCCCTTCCCCTTATCATTGGCTGCCATAGCTGATACTTTTCTAGCAGAAAATCGATATGGGTGGTGTGTTAAGAATCATTTATATTCGAAATGAAACAATTGAAGATAGCATATATATTCGGCAACTAGAATTCGAATATGAAATTATATATTCGGCTATCATTGTTCGAATGGCATATGAAGTATTCATAATTTGATAGTCGAATATGTATTTAATTATTCGGCGTTTCCAGTCCGAATCCAAACCGAAATGCCCTAAAATATAAGTTTGATACAACACATAGCACATTCGAACACTAAAATTCGAACATCAAGCTCTTAAACTCGGCATTTTAAGTTCGAGCCCTAATCACAATCACAAAACTAAACTATATCAATCACATTAACAATCACATTACTAAATAATACATTCAAAGTGCGAAGATGAAGATGAAGAAGATGGTTTGCCTCGTGTAAGATGCTGCTCGTGCGAAGAGGAGGTGAGTCGTGCAAGCTTCTGCTCGTGCGAACTGCGAAGTGGGCGTGGTGGTGGTGGTTTGTCTCGTGAAGGTGGTGGAAAGAGAATAGTAACAAATGAAAATGGAAGATGATGAAGAGATGAAAATGGTAGATGAATAAGTTGAAGAGAAGATGTTCGTGGAAGATGAACAGGGACTGTTCGTGGAAGATGAACAGGTGGTGCTGTTCGTGTTCATGCAAAGAAAAACATTTTTTTTTTCAAAACTATTTTAATTGGTTAATTGGGTTGCAAATAGAATTGTGTCCTGTATTTAAATTAGGGGCATTTACGGCATTTAAAAACTTTTGTTTTTGTTTACTAATGGGTTGCCTAAAATATAAGTGGACTGTATTTAGAAAAGGTTAAAATGGACCCATTCAATATTTTAAATAGCCGCCTTTAGTAAAGGCTGTACTGCGAATAGCCCCTCCCTTGGTTAAACATAGACTTTTAAGTTAAATGAAATGGAATAGTAACAAAGTACTTCACCCATGAAAATTTGAAAAATATTATGTCTAATCTATGCTCTTCCCTAGCCATATCAAAGAACCATAGTTGCACCCATTCTTCTTCGAACTTGAGACCAGGTTCCCCTGTTAGATAAAATACTCAAGCGGGATTCTAACTCTCCTTTTGTGCTTGCCCTGGTCTCTCTCTCTCTCTCTCTCTCTCTCTCTTTCTCTCTCACAATTCGCTCAATAATTTCCTCTAAGTTTTGGGAGCCCTGATATTGATAGAATCTGTCACTCATCTCTCTCAATTGGCCAAAAATTCAATTAATAATTTTTGAAGGACCTTTCTGTAGATGTATCTGTAGTTTTCAATTATCCCAAATTAAGAATTCAGAACACTGTTAATAAATGGTAATTGAGAACACTGTTAATAAATGGTTTCTGTGGAGGAAATACTGATTATGGTGAGACGCTTCTTTTACTTCTCGATTCGCTTGTTAGCCTGTCCACTCCAGTTTATACTGAGCTCAAAAATTTGAACGCAGGTTGAGCTCTGATTGGGCTGGCTAATTTGAGAGGTCGGGATGGGTTAGGCTTTGGACAGGGTGTTTCACTCTTAGGGTTGAAACTGGGTTGATCTCAAGTCTGACTTAACCCAGCCAAGTAGTAGTACTCCTTATTACATAGTATCAAACAACCCTAATTGCTTGATTCTCCTCTTATATTTGAATGAATATGTAAGATAGTATCAATCCTTTTCATCATGAGCAAAGGACTTTCTAAGTATCAATCCTTTTCGTCATGAGCCAAGGACTTTCTAAAGTCTCCTTACCTCCCAAACAGAATCCCATTCTCTCTGTTTAATTGGCTCATTGAATTTTCCGAGGGTTTCTGTTTCTGGGTTTTATTGTCAAACTGTGGGCTTTTATGTACCAAAAAGTTGCAATTTTTTCCTGCTTTGCTGTTGCGAGGTATTGAAATGCAATGGTCCTCTTTCTTTGTGTATAATTCAAATTTTTTTATAGGGATAAACTGATAAGGGGTCATCGCCCAATCTCCATTGTGACAAGTAAATTATATTTAGGGATATAAAATTACATAAGCAGTTGTATTAGGCTTTATTGGAGATCTTAAAGCCTTTTTTATTTTTATTATTTATTATTAAAATACCTGGCCCCTTAGTTGCTAGAGACTGATACACTGCACAAGATGCACATGGTAGCGAGCTCCTGGTGCATATCTGGGTATTGCTATAAGTTATATTCATAGTTTTTATACGAGGTCACCTTATATGACTTATGTAACCTATATTTTGTGTACTGGTATTCTTTATACTTATATTCTATCAGTTTGTATTGCTAATTAGTTGTAGATAACTCTATCTTCTGAACATTTTATTTCATATTTCATTTTAGTTCAGTTGATCATTCTAAGCACAGTTTTTACCTTATTTACTTTCTTGATTTTATTTTGTTCATTCTTGGTCATGTAGATTTGAATATCCACAGCCCACTTTCCAGAAACTAATGAAAGAGAACTGCATGGAGCCCTTTTTTGTCTTTTAGGTTTGTCACTATTCAAAGATGTTTTGCTGTTAAACTATCAATTACCTCTTTCCCAACTTGTTTACATTTTTTAATTGCGTCTTATTCTTCTCCCTACTTTTAGGTCTTCTGTGTGGGCCTCTGGTGTTTGGATGAATACTGGTATTACAGTTTGTTCACCTTATTCATGCTGTTTATGTTTGAGTCAACAATGGCGAAAAGTCGGTTGAAGACTCTAACTGAGCTTAGACGTGTTAGAGTGGATAGCCAAACTCTAATGGTGCATCGTTGTGGGAAGTATGTTATCTTGATGCCAATTATAATACTTTTAAGCTGCTTGCAGAATTTTTGTACTGAATATTGTGAATTATAGGTGGGTGAAACTCTTTGGGACGGATCTTCTGCCTGGGGATGTTGTTTCCATAGGGCGTTCTTCTGGTAACTGTTAGGGATATATACTAAAAGCCATGCTTTTATGTAATAGACTTTGCTATTTATTTATTAATGAATTTTGATATTGCATTTTAAATGAGAATCTGTATGAGCTATGTTTGCATTATATTATCTTCTAATGTTATGCATGTGTGTCTTTTAATCTACATAGTATATGATCTGGTGTGTAGAGTTCGGCTTACACAAAGAAGATCAGATCATCGGTTCTTGTAGAATATAAGCTTATTGTTCACAATCTGAGATGGAGTTGGACACACCATCGGTAAGATTGTAGCACATGATTTCAGTAGGTCTGTCTTGACTACGGGGAATGGTTTAGTTCCAACTTCTTGTGCTAGTACACTTGTGTGTATTGAACGGGACAGTATTGGGGTAATTATTTTATACTGACACATAAAATAATTAATACCTCATGGTTATTATGAATACTTATACTCTTAATCGCGAAATAATTAATGGACGCATGCATTTATTGTTAGTTTTTTTGATTCATAAAGAGTGAGATCTTTATAGGTCAATAATCTCGATGAGTTGGATAACTGCATTAATTGTATGGTGAATATTAATTATTAATGGAATCCACGTCCAGGTATAGGAATTGATGATACTCTCTTGAGGATACTTATAAGTTTTGATTATGTCAAACCCTGCAGGTGGATTTTGTATCCGACATATCAAATAAGTTAAGTAGAAGGTCTCAAGGAGATTAGTAGATGTTGATTAAATAAAATTGTCAGTAATTTAATTTAATCAACGGGTATCTGTAATCTTAACGTGGGGAGATTAATAAGTATTTAATAACAAAGAGCTCGAAATTTAATTTCGAATAAGCTAGGGAGTGCAATTATAATTCTTTAGTAGAATGAATTATAATTAATGTAAATAGGTTTTAATATTTACATTGGGAGCCCGAAACTTATTTGCCTTTAGATCCCTACCGTAGCCTATATATATGCCATGTTGGGCAGCCACTAGGTTAAGATGAAATATTTTCTCTAAACCCTAGAGGTAGCCGTCCATCAAAGAGAGCACATAGAGAGCCACTCTCTCTTCACGTTCTGGCATTGGGGAATACGGTAGAAGGCTTGAAGAGATCAAGCAATGATCAACCGTTCGTGATTTTTGAGATCAATCCAGACAGATCTCAAGGTATGGATTCTTCTCTTTATGTTAATGGATTCGGATTTTTTTTTTGGCATAATCTATAAGCACTATCACGAGTTCATGGGATTTCCGCTCCCAGCAGTAACAATGGAGAAGATAAGTCTGTACCTGCAGATATGCTTATACTAGCTGGGAGTGCTATTGTAAATGAAGCTATTCTCACAGGCGAGTCTACTCCCCAATGGAAGGTGGTTCTCTTTTTCTGTTTGCTCTATTTTATATTTTTTGTTGGTCGTCAGCTTTACAAATTTTGATTACCTGATACTTGATGGGTCTTGATTTGTGGGCAGAAATATTAAGTATATGTGTCATGAATTCTCATTTGCTAGAACAATTATTTGTTGGCTGCTTTGTACCATTGTTGGCCTAATTTATGTCTAGATCTGCTGGAAAGTTTTCCTACTACTCACTAAAGAAATCATGTGTAGGTGCAAGCTATTTTTTAAGCTCTTACTATAGTGCTTAGGCAGTATTATGCTAGGCATTCCCTCGGTGTATCTGGTGTTGTTTGGAATGATTTTACACTTGAAGTATACATTACTTTAAAGGTTGAGCTATGTTACATGGACTCGTGTACGAGTGTCAGGTGCGAGTATGTGTCCAAGTGTCGGATTCATCTATTTTTCAAAGATTTTCCACTATTTTGAAGTATCCGGTTAGAGTACCCTTATCCTTGTTCGGGGTGAAGCAAAGAGTCCATGTAATATAGAGATTGAGTAAAACAATATAATCTAAATAGCTTATATTGTAATTCTTGGTATAAGTATGCAAAAGAGAGAAAATAAGTAAGAATAAGGCTATCACAATCAATATTTTAATATTTGAAAGCTTTGCTTATTATGATTGGACCGTGGGCATAGATTGGTTAGTTATTGATGCTTTTCCTGATTTAGGGTTTTTGGGCTTTCTAAGAAGGGGATTATTTTATGAAGATGCGTCGTAATGGCCGTTTTCTAGATGATTTGGATAGGGAGGAATGCAAATTTGTTTTAGGATAGAGTTCTTAGTGTTGATGGTTTGTGGAATAGAGTTCATTCTCTGACTTCTTTTTGGGTTTCGGTTACTAATGAATTTAAGGGTATGCCTTTGTTTGTTATTAGGGGTAATTGGTTTTCAATTTATGGGCTGTGAGTTGTTTTCTTCTCTCTTTTTCTTTTATTTATGTTTCCTCTTTTATTTGAATAAAGTTGTTACTTATAAAAATAATAGTAATAATAATGAAAAAAGTTGTGTAGTCCCACCATGCCCGCACCCATGTGTGGATTCCTTTCATCTCCATTTGAGTTTGCATGGAACTCTTTGGATGACAGTTATGATGCTGATCTATGCACATGAAGCTATTTTATATATGGCTGTTAGTTGAATCAAATTATTTCTCAGTCTTGTAAATTTTGATAATTTTTTTAGGTTTCAATCATGGGTAGGAGTAGTGAGGAGAAGATTTCTGCTAAATGAGATAAAAGCCATGTTCCTTTTGGTGGGACAAAGATATTGCAGCATACTCCAGATAAGGTGGTTCATATCGGTTTATTATTTTTTTCCATGTCAGTTTTAATCTTAATATCCGTATTAATTTTAATTTTCTCACTGCAGTCAGAGCTTTCCTTTGAAAACCCCTGATGGTGGCTGTGTGGCTGTTGTTTTACGAACTGGGTTTGGAACAAAGTCAAGGAAAACTGATGCAGACAATTTTGTTTTCAACAGAGAGGGTAAATGGTTTTTATTTTTATTTTTATTTTATCATTAGTTGAGGCTTGGTCTCTGTTACAAGGTTACTTTATGATCTAATTTCTCCTCTATACTTTGGTTAACACTTCTCAATCCTACATGTTGCTATAGGTTACTGCTAATAGCTGGGAAAGTGGGCTGTTCATTTTGTTTTTAGTCATATTTGCAGTAATAGCTGCTGGCTATGTGCTTAAAAAGGTAGTCTAATGCTTCCAGTGGAAAGGATATGGCTTGGGCTTACTATGTTTTGTTCTCTTCTTTTTCATATTTCATACTAATGGAACTGTTTATTGTGGCTTGTCATGTTTTCCCTGCCCTTCTGTATGATAATGTGGACGTCTATGATCTAGGGCTTAGAGGATCCAACATGGAGCAGATACAAGCTATTTCTCAGTTGTTCATTGATTATTACCTCTGTGATCCCTCTTGAACTTCCAATGGAGTTGTCAATTGCAGTTAATACGTCTCTGATTGCACTGGCACGGCGTGGGATATTCTGTACTGAACCTTTTCGGATTCCATTTGCTGGGAAGGTAGGTAGTGCCAACTTCAAGAATGTTCTTATTTGATTTTTGGTGCTAATGCTATTTCTCCTAAATGAAGATCATTGGGATGATGGGATTGTGCTTCTTGTTTCATAGATATATATTTGGCCAACCTATGGGTTTGGTATATAAGGTGTAGCTAGAAACTAGGCTAGGGTGGGCAATATTCAATTAAAAACCATGTTAGGGTGGGCAATATTCAATTAAGTCGATCAGAAAATCCTTTAGCATCTAATCTTCGTTTCTCATGATTATATCTCTCAATTTCTGCTCTTAAACTTTACTCTTTTACTGGATAGTGACACTGTTGGGGTAATATCTTAAGATGGTGCAACAACCTGCAGCTTTTGCATACAAGAATGCGGCATATACTTGTAGTCCTTGCATTCAGACTTCAGCAATTTTGATTTAGCTTTTTCTCTTGGTTGCATGGTTAAGTCCTGGGCCGCATATGGCATGGTTACAACACTTGACTTTGGTGTATGTTGGTGGAAGAGAATTTACCCATATTTATCTCGAATCTCATATTATTTGTTTCTGCAGGTTGATATATGCTGTTTCGACAAGACTGGGACGCTTACATCAGATGACATGGTATGTTAGTTAAAACTTAAAATTTTCCATCTTTTTCCCTCTTACTTGTTAAGTCTGTTTCATTTTATGAATTATTTTGTCTTGCCCCTGTTTTTAGGAGTTCAGTGGAGTTGTTGGATTGGCTGACAGTGCAGAATTAGAGTCAGATATGACTAAAGTGCCTGTTCGGGCAGTGGAAATTCTTGCTTCTTGTCATGCCTTGGTGTTTGTGGATAACAAACTGGTATGCTAATGAATTTCTTTGTATATGTAGTGTTTGCAAGGCCTGTATTAGTCTTAATTAATTTAATTAATTGTATAGGATATTAGGATGTCAATATGCCACTCAGGTGAAGGTGTGAAGCTCAAGAATTTTTTTAAAGGGAAAAGCATTGTATTTCATCATTTTAAAAGTAACGTGTGAGAGTTCACACAGTTTTTACCGAAGGCCTCTAATTTTTATGAAGCTATAAGATATTATAATGAAGTTGTAAGCTCTAAGATAATGTGATGTAGGAACCCTATATTATGAGCCTGCAAGAAAATCACAAGGAAACCAAACTAACTATCTGGCTCCCTGCAATCAGCTCTTTGGAATCTCCACCATCAAATTTTCTCCAATTTCTCTCCTTCTCGATAACCCCTTAGAAACCAAAGTGATAGTGATGCAGCAAATAGGCAGCTCTGCTGTCCAGCGGTTGTAATAGTTGGAAACTACCCCAGAGTGGACTTTATAACAATAAAATTACAAAAAATAGCAAGAGGACTAAGGTAGAATTGAAGTTGGAATGAAAACAAGTGAGATTCTAGGGTTTTGAGACCCTGGAATGCTTCTTGAATATGAATTTTTTGTTTCTGACAAATTAAATTGTATTGAAAAAAACAGTCAAAGCCACTAGACATGCTAGGTATACCACAGAGTAAGGGTCTCCAAAAAACTTCTGAAATAATATTGAAAGATTACAATGACTTGTAAAAGAGTATTTATATTAGGGTTATAGCAACCCTACAATCCTAGCCATTAAACACCCTTATAAACATTTAATCTGAGCCGTCCAACTATTTTAAAAAGTCACATGCTAGTCCTATGACTACTTTAAAAAGACTCGAGGACCATAATAATAAATTGTAATAACACAGAAGAAAACAAATGAAAGCTAAACTCCATGCTAGGTAACGGCCTAAACCAAGCTAACTAGTGGCCTGCTTGGCCTTTGCATGAACTTCAAGTGCTCCTACATCAAACTCTGTGGTTGGTAGAACTTGTCCTTACGTATACATCAAGGTTTCCATGGTCTACTGGATTCCCAAATAATCCTTTCCACCCTTCCTTAATTCATCATCCCACGTGAATCTAGCGCATCAGCCTTAATACGTTAGCAGTAAATCTTGCACAAAACAAACTTAGACCTATGATATTCTTGTCTTTAATCGGCTGTCTAACCAAATATTTTGAATATCTGCCAGCATTATTGTTAGTTTAATATGATGCAACTCTGTTTTAAAAATTGGTTTAGGCCTATCTTGGTATTCATAGAGTCTCTTCAAATTGTCTCACATTTCTTAGTTTCCCAAATTCAATCAAATCTCAGTTCTCTATTATGAACCAGTATATGTCCCAATACTCTTATCAAGTATCAAATGAATGAATATTGATATTATCAAAATATTTGTCATGCATAGTAGAAAAATAAATTTTGGACGTACTCACTCTCTTTAGACATTTTGTTGAACAGAATTGGGGCATCACACTTAACAATAATTTCTTGAGCATCAATGCCTAAACAATCACTCTTAAGAGTTTTCTCTAAACATTCTGCGTGCATCCCAATTTTTAATAATATCAGGACTACCTACAAAAGTGAAGATTCTGAGGATAATTATTAGAAAATGGTGGAGAATCCTAATCCGTAAAACTGTCTTGATAAATAAAAAACATGTTCAAAATCTACTTTGATATATTCGCCTTCTAGACTACCTTAGAATATGCTTGAAGGTTTTGCAGTTGCCTTCTGGAATCTCCATGTGGTCTTCTGCACATTCCCATAGATGAAATGCTTAAATAACATGCAACAAAGCTTCAAAGCTTCAATCATATGCCACTTTTTAGTGATCTCTGTATAATGGACTTGATTTCCTCTTCCACCATAGCCTCTACCGAGTTATGGCCATCGTGCTCTTGTTTTTTTAATTTTTTTATTCTAATTTTTAATTTGGTTTTATTTTTTTTTTAATTTTTTTTAATTTTTTTAATTTTTTTCTGTCTTTAAAGTAGTGATACACATTTTCACCCTAGGATGTTTAGCAGTTTTATTGAATTTTATTTAACCTAGTAATTATATAAATATTCAACTATAATATACTAAATGGTTTAAAAAATTTTGGGATTCATTTGCTCACAACTTCATACTAAATAGTAATAAATATTAAAAAATTAAATATTTATATAGGAATAAACATATTTATATTTTATATGCAATAGGTTGATGTAATGAACAAAAAAAATTATTTAATTATTTACATGAAAAACAAAGATGAAAAAAAATCTAACCCTAGGTCTGTGAGTTAGACATGATATAGTTAAGTATCTAACATAAATAAAGGAAATAAAATTTACTTAATTATTTAAATAAAAATTAAATGGAAATAACTATTTTGAACCCAGATCCTAGGATATCAAACCCTAGATCTAACATGCAAAGTTGTAGATCTGTGGTTGACATCATAGATCTAAGTTTTTAACATAACATCAGCGAAGCCTCAAGAAAAAAAGGACAAGATTTTTGAAATTACCTCTGGAGATTTGGTGTTGAGGCTTTGATCCAAGATTTTGTTATCAAATTTAAGCTTAAATCTTGTAGATCTAAGGCTCCAATGCTGTGTGAATATGGGGGCACAGGCCGTATCAACCAGAATTGCGTATTGGACTCATGAGAAACTGATATGTATTGGCCGATAATTGATTTTCTGCTCAAAAGAAATGCTCCAAAATGGACAGTAGTCATAAACCAACTTATATTGAATATGGAATAGAAATGCTCCAAAATGGGTGAAGGAATGAACGGTTAATCTACTGATGTTGGACCTCTACGGTATTAAGCTTACATAGCATATCCTTGGTATCAAGTTATTTACTGATAAATATTGTACAAGGCTACTGTACATAGAAGCCACCACCAAAGCAAGTGGACATTCCAAATAAAATAAGTTGGGAAAGGGCCAAAAATGTACAGCTAGTTTCCATATTTTAGTCGCTGCAGTTATTCAATATGTATGGTAGACTCATTTTTTTCTGGGTTGTACAATTTTATTATGTGATTGAAACTTCTACTCAAGCATGAGGAAATTTGTGTTATCAGTTCCATTTAAAACCTGGCCTGGCCGGCTAGGTGATGCTTTCTAGAATCCTTGCGATAAGTTTACTAAGCACCAATGAATCATAGTATTAAACATTTGATTGAAAATTTTGTACTAAATTACCCTATGTTGTAGACTTGTAGTTACTGTAAGTCTGTAATGTAACATTCTATATCATTGATTGTAGGTTGGTGATCCTCTTGAGAAGGCTGCACTCAAGGGAATAGAATGGACTTATAAATCTGATGAGAAGGCCATAACCAAAAAGTAAGCTGCCATATTCATAAAGTCTTCAAAAGTTATTATTCTTTTTACTTTACTAAATTGATTCGTATATTTCTCATCTCATTTTATCCTTTTGTTCATGATGAGAATGTTATTTGTCATACAATTATCTATCTGATCGCTCCAAACAAGGGAGGTTATTCCTTGCTTACAATTAAGATTTAAAATTTATAAAAGAACTCGTGCTTGTAACCTCAATTCGTTGGAAATACGGTTTTCGCACGGGTGTCGATCCACAGGGACTAAAGGCTAAGTTATGAGAAACTAAAGCGAATTCGATTTTAGTTAAAAGAACAATCTTTGATTTTGAAGAGGTGGTTTGTTTAAACTAAAGAATGCAAAACAATTAATAAAAAGCCTTGGGTTTCGAATCCACTTAACTCGGATCAATCGTATTCATAAGTTTGATTAGGGTTTATGCATATCCATGATAGTGATGATTTAGACTACAAGAATAAACCATCAAAGATAATCATGCATATATGAATCAAGCATGGATCATCCTTTAAGGCATGGACTGTTAAACGAGAATGCACAATCCATCCAAGTAGGGCATGAACCATCTTACTTCACATACACATGTTCTATAAGCACCATTGTATAACAAACTTAATTGCAATCACAGAAAACAATCATATTGATAGATAACATCATTTAAAACCAAGTTGCATGTGAGAAACATCCATAAAGTTATACAATCATAACAAATATGTACAAAACCCAAATCCAAACCTTACGAATACAAAAGAATGGAGAGAAGCTTCATCTTTAACCCAACAGAGGAACCTAGCCTTCCATGGTTGGAGGAGAGTTGTCACAGTTCTTCCTTCCTTCCTTCCATGTGCAACCAAGAATCCCTTGAGAATGAGAGAGAAGAGAGAGAGAGTCTCTAGCCTAGGTCTAGCCTCCAAAAGATCCAAGATCCCCTCTAAACAGGCTTAGAGGGTGTATTTATAATGTACCAAGACTCCCCCTCTGATAAAACTACCAAAAATAGGCTCAAAATAGCTTAAAAAGTTGGAAACATGCTTTACGAGGTGGCACCTATCGATAGGTTTGAGCCCCCTATCCATAGGTTTGACCCCCTATCGATAGGGTAGCTTTCAGCTGCAAAATTTCCACCCGAGTAGGGCACCTATCGATAGGGTTGGCCACCCTATCGATAGGTTCACTTTAAAATTCATCATAAGCCTCCCCAATTCAGAAACTATACTTCTCAAGCTTCGAGTGCATATAACGATCATTCAAATCGGAGTCCGGATGAGGGAGATATGACCATTTGAAGTTGGAAGTTTTCGTCAGGAAAAAACTGCACAACTCCAAAAGTCTCCAAATGCCTTCTAACACTTTTATATCAACTTTGGCACATTAAATCCACCTCAAACCATCATCCTATCAACAATCCACTCGAACCAAGCTCCTAGCATGCATAGCTCTCTCACTTGATAAGCCTATCGATAGGCGATAGGCCTATCGATAGGCTTATAGATAGGCTTCGGGTGTTTTCTTTACTTTTGCTCCTTTAGTTTCCCAACTTGCTTCCTAACCATCTTGGCATCCCTTTTATGTGCATTCCACTCTTGTACTCTCTTTTTAGTTATGAAACTTCGATTTTTAGGCAAAATTAACCTACAAAAGGCAAAAACACGCATTAACTCTAAAATAAACTAACAAAGCACGAATATTAAACTAAAATGCCAAAATAGGATTGTAAAATGCATAGAAAAGAGACAAGATTGCAGAGCAATCACACCCCCCAACTTAGACTTTGCTAGCCCCCTAGCAAACACTAATATCACATAAGAAATCAAAATATCGAAGAAAACAAATTAAGTAAAAGCCACTTTCGCAGGGAATCGCGATTGCATTTAGCGTATGCAACAAGCCTTTAAACTCCTAGGTCCCCCTAGTGGACGAGTTATAGTCTCGTGAGGGTTTACAAAAATAACACCCACAAACATGACAATCTCAGTACATCCCCCTTATTCACAAAGATCAAGATAAACACATTTCAACACAATGGGCATGCTAAGCAATCTAACTACTCATAAATCATGCAATGCATTGAACCAACATCTTATGAGCAAACTCCTTGTGTAGTGAAGTGGAATCACGCAATCATATTCCAAACCATCAAATAACCATGCTTAAATGAATGAGATGGTAAACACGAAGAACGAAGAGAATGAAAACTGAGAGATAAGATACAAAAGATAAGAAAAGAAAAACATCATCACTGCGGAAGAGAATTTCATAAAGAATGGAGAATGGGAACAAAACTAACACACAAATGCATAATAAATGCTAAAGTTGCAACAAATTAAACATAAGCAGTTCATGGAATCAAATAGGACTTTATTTGCTCAATAATGCATTTTGGTTCAAAGATGGAAAGCAAAAAGACATGTGATGGTTTAAAAACATGGTTTAGGTTCTCTATCCAACCATCACATACACCAAACCTAAAACAAGACAAGACACACATAAACTACTCTAATAACACAAAACAAACCAAAACTACACAACCCAACCCACAATGACTAACAACAATGTACCATACTCTTTAGCAGAATCACTTGAGCTTATAGAAGATTGGAATAAAAAGGTTTCTGGGCTTTTATTCTTGTTGTATCATTCACTTTTGATCTTTCTTTCTCTTTTTTTTTTTTTTTTTTTTTTACACACCCTCAAACTTGAATTTAGCTTTATATTTTCAGCTTTTAGAGCGGTAATACACAAGCAAACTTTTTTTTTATTTTTTTTATTTTTTTTATTTCTTCTTTTCCTTCTTTCTTTTCATTTTTTTTTTTCAAAGATGCATTATTCAACCATTTTTATTTCCAATACCAATTCCAATTCCTTTTCAAAGGGAAACTGCTCAATACTGAGATATGGCACACAAAACATCAAAACACAAAAACAAGACTCAAAGACTCGAAAACGACTCTCCAACCAATAATTGATTCACCTGACCTCTACCCTTAGGCTCCCTAAGCTGGCCAAGAAAAGGAAACTTGAAGGCTCAAACTAGGTGCGAATGACAATTTAATATGAAAGAATTTTAAGCTCAAATAACAAAGATGGCCTATAATCCTTTTCTATGACTCACAAATGTTTAAATAATGCATAACAAAACTATCTATAATGCAAATGCTAAACTAATCATAAAAATAAATATGGATGTGGAATGAATAGATAAGAAAGAAAAAGAAGATAAAAACATAATTTTTATACGGAGACACAAGATGAAGAATGAAACAAGAATAGACAAATTTAAGCAAGGTACTCTTTGGTTCAGAAAATATCATGAATGATTCGTGCATGTGCAATTCGGAAATTCACCTACACATATGCATAAGCTTAAAACAAACCATCACTCAGAGATTTGTAGACTAATAAAAGCATACACATATTGAAACAAGTTCAAAAATCACTCAATGCTTAAGGGAATGACTGAAATTTTCCAAAAATTTATTTATTCCTCCCCCAACTTAAATCATGCATTGTCCTCAATGGATGTAAATCACAAAAAAGCATAACAGACAATATGCACAAGAAATGAAGAAATAAATCTACTCATACCATCCACCGAAATCAAACCTGTTCCTTCTCCTTTGGTCTCCTTCCAAAAATCAGTTTCTGTTTAACAATTTTAGCCGGCAAAACTTGCAATCCAAATAACAAAAACTCATTTAAGAAAGTGGATTGAGGAATAAGATCATTAGGGAAAACGACTTACTTTTAGGCTTCTAAGGTAGGATGCCTAGGAATGGTGTGGATTCAAAAAGCTTATTAATCTTGTCAATGTTACAATCCACATCAATTTCATCACATTTAGGAAGGCATACATCAAATGGGTCAAAACATGCAATGTAAAGTAATGCTTCCTCATCATCATTCCCTAACTCTCCAACATAAGAACACTCCTCAAAGTGATGAGGGTGTGGAGAGGCATGGTACACTTGAAGCTTAGCTTTTAAGTTACCAAAGGAGACTTCCATAATACCCTCCCTACAAAATAAGATCGCGTTCGCAGTCACTAGAAAAGGTCTTCCTAAGATCACAGGGATTTGTGCCTTAGTACTATGCACAGGTTCAATGTCAAGAACAATAAAATCAGCAGGGAATACAAATGACTCTACCTTAACAAGAACATCTCTCAAAATCCCCTTAGGTACTTTGGTCGACCTATCCGCAAACTGGAGCATAGTAGGGCTAGGTTGAAGTTCTCCTAGTTGCATTTTCTCATACACAGAGTATGGAAGGATGTTCACACTCGCCCCAAAATCGACAAAAGCCTTATTTATAAAATGGCTTCATAAGAAGCATGGAATAGTAGGAGTGCCAGGGTCCTTACACTTAAGGGGAAGGTGATGCTGCACTACGATATTAGCCACTTCAAAAAGGACTGTGGACTTAGCCAAATATGAGCGCTCCTTGAGCTGTTGAGTACACAAGTCCTTGAAAAATTTGGCATAGGAAGGGATTTGCTTAATTGCATCTAAGAGTGGTAAATTTATATGAACTTGCTTAAACACTTCCAATATCTCACTCAAAGACGCTCCCTTCTTCTTCCCTTTAATGGGCGCAACCAGCGCCGAAGGGAATAGAGCCTTGGACACATAGGATTCCACAGGATCATCGGAATTAGAGAGAAAGTTATCCCTCTTAGGCTCACTAATCTCTTTCTTCATTTTCTCACTCTTAAGCTCCGCTGACTCACTAAGTTCTACCACCTCAGGAACTCTAGACTCAACCCTCACCTTACGTTCACTAGACTTCTCCCCAACCTGGTTGTCAACTACCCTACCACTCCTCAAGGTGGTAATAGCATTCACATCATCAAAAAATTGAGAGTTCTGTAAGGAAGAACTCTCAGCTACATTCACTCTCTTGGGGTTATTCACGGGTTGACTAGGAAGCCTACCCTCATCTCGACGACTAAGAGAAACCGCAATTTGCCCCACCTGTTGCTGTAACTTAGCAATAGATTGAGAATGAGAATTAAGGAGTTGGCGATCCGCCTCTATATTCTTTAAAGCATTGAGAACTGTAGTTTTAAAGTCAGAACTCCTTTGGGGTAGTTGAGGTTGGGGTGGAGGGACACTTTGGTTTTGGTACTGGGGTTGGGTGAATTGATTGCCTGACCCTTGATAGGGTTGAGACCACCATAAGTTAGGGTGACTCTTCCAACCCGGATTGAAAGTGTTCGAGTACGGGTCATTCCTAGAGTTAGAAAACCCTTGGGCTGCATTAACTTGCTCTTGCACAAACTCAGGGTACTGATTAGCCATGGGACAAGAAAAAATGTTATGACTCAGATCTGCACAAATCCCACAGACATCACTGACAGGGCAAGGAGGTTTTCAAGATGACTGACCTTGAGCGGCAAGCAATTGATCCAATTTCTTGGACAACGCCGCCACTTGTTGGTTCATAATAGTAGTGCTCTCTACCTCATAGACACCTCCCTTCTTAAGCAAATTAGAGGACGTAGACGCACCTTTATCGGTTTTACTCATTGAGGCCATGTGCAGAAAATCCTCATTGAGAATCTCATACAACTCCCGAGCCTCATCAGCACTCTTCCTAAGAATGACACCCCCACTCGCAGCATTGACTAGACTCTTATCATTAATACACAACCCCTGAAAGAAGGATTAGACAGTTTGCCAGTTAGGAATGTCATGGTGGGGACATACCCTAAGCAACTCCTTCATCCGCTCCCAAGCCTCATGAAAAGGTTCCCCCTCTCGCTGAACAAAGTGGATAATGGCATATCACATTTGAGCGGTGCGACCTATGGAGTAGAGCCTAGTTAGGAAGAGTTTTTGAAGCTCCTCCCATGTAGTGACAGGCTCGAGGGTCCTAAGAGTGTTTATCTAAGTCTTAGCCCTATCCCGTAGAGAATACGAGAATAACAAGAGTTTCAAGGCGTCAACAGTGAGACCTTGAATCCTTACCGTGGAACAGACTCCTAAGAACTCAGTTAAGTGGTCGTATCCCTAACCAACCCATAGAAAGTCGGTAGCATCTGAAGAGTAGCATGCCGAATCTCATACTGGACATTCTCTATGTTAGGAATTTGTATACATGACGGTGGAGTGAAAGTGCAAGGCATAAAATGGTCCCTAAGAAGCCTAGGTGCATGTTGAGCTTACGGTGGAGCCGCAGCTGCTCTAGAAGGGTTATCGACCATATCCCCCATTCCAGACACAAACTCTGACTCGATATTGTTATGAAGAGAAGCCCTAAAAGCTCTCAAAGCACTTTCTAGCTCAGGATCAAAAGGTCTTAAGTCAAGAGACAAGGAACGCTGACCATGCATACAAAACACTCCCCCCAACTAGATGATATGCAATGCAAAACAAAAAGAGAAAAGAAAAGAAAAGAAAAGAAAAGCTAATGTAAGAAGATACTCCCTTCGATCCTGATTGCTAGTCTTTATGCGGTCCAATCCAAAACTTTGGCACTTGGGCAATTAAATTTTTTAGCAATTGGCCTTGTGGCCTTAGCGCGCAAAAATCCTGGTTGGAAACCTGTAAAACAAACAATCTAGGAAAAAAAAGAAGTAAAAGATTAGTAGAAAAAGGAAAATAAAGTCCTAAAAAAATAAAAGAAAATAAAAGAAAAATCCTAAAACTACAACTAAAATTGAAATCACTACAATTCCTATAACCGTGCTAAAGTCCCCGGCAACGGTGCCAAAATTTGATCGTTGCAAACAAGGGAGGTTATTCCTTGCTTACAATCAAGATTTAAATTTTATAAAAGAATTCGTGCTTATAACCTCAATTCGTTGGAAATATGGTTTTCGCACGGGTGTCGATCCACAGGGACTAAAGGCTAAGTTATGAGAAACTAAAGCGAATTCGATTTTAGTTAAAAGAACAATCTTTGATTTTGAAGAGTTGGTTTGTTTAAACTAAAGAATGCAAAACAATAATAAAAAGCCTTGGGTTTCGAATCCACTTAACTCGCATCAATCGCATTCATAAGTTTGATTAGGGTTTATGCATATCCATGATAGCGATGATTTAGACTACAAGAATAAGCCATCAAAGATAATCATGCATATATGAATCAAGCATGGATCATCCCTTTAAGGCATGGACTGTTAAACGAGAATGCACAATCCATCCAAGTAGGGCATGAACCATCTTACTTCACATACACATGTTCTATAAGCACCATTGTATAACAAACATAATTGCAATCACAGAAAACAATCACATTGATAGATAAAATCATTTAAAACCAAGTTGCATGAGAGCAACATCCATAAAGTTATACAATCATCACAACTATGTACAAAACCCAAATCCAAACCTTACGAATACAAAAGAATGGAGAGAAGCTTCATCTTTAACCCAAGAGAGGAACCTAGCCTTCTATGGTTGGAGGAGAGTTGTCACAGTTCTTCGTTCCTTCCATGTGCAACCAAGAATTCCTTGAGAATGAGAGAGGAGAGAGAAGAGAGAGAGAGAGTCTAGCCTAGGTCTAGCCTCCAAAAGATCCAAGATCTCCTTTAAACAGGCTTAGAGGGTGTTTTTATAATGTACCAAGACTCCCCCTTCGATAAACTACCAAAAATAGGCTGAAAATAGCTTAAAAAGTCGGAAACACGCTTTACGAGGTGGCACCTATCAATAGGTTTGACCCCCTATCGATAGGGTAGCTTTCAACTGCAAAATTTCCACCCGAGGAGGGCACCTATCAATAGGTTTGGCCACCCTATCGATAGGTCCACTTTAAAATTCATCATATGCCTCCCCAATTCAGAAACTAGACTTCTCAAGCTTTGCGTGCATATAAAGATCATCCAAATCGGAGTCCGGATGAGGGAGATATTACTATTTGAAGTTGGAAGTTTTCGTCGGGAAAAAACTGCACAACTCCAAAAGTCTCCAAATGCCTTCTAACACTTTTATATCAACTTTGGCTCATTAAATCCATATCAAACCATCCTCCTATCATACAATCCACTTCGAACCAAGCTCCTAGCATGCATAGCTCTCTCACTTGATAAGCCTATCGATAGGCCTTTAGATAGGCTTATAGATAGGCTTCGGGTGTTTTCTTTATTTTTGTTCCTTTAGTTTCCCAACTTGCTTCCTAACCATCTTGGCATCCCTCTTATGTGCATTCCACTCTTGTGCTCTCTTTTTAGTTATGAAACTTCGGTTTTTGGGCAAAATCAACCTACAAAAGGCAAAAACATACATTAACTCTAAAATAAACTAACAAAGCATGAATATTAAACTAAAATGCCAAAATAGGATTGCAAAATGCATAAAAAAGAGACAAGATTGCAGAGGAATCACTATCTGATTTTTTTTTTGCTAGTATAAATGCTGTATTCATTTCTTTTTCTAAAATATATATTGAAGTGTGTTCACCCATGAATCCCAGGTGTCGACCTGATGCCATGTAGACGTCACAGACGCTCAATCTCCTGGTCGACCTTACCAGGCGATCGACCCTAGGGTCGGCCTCACTATGTGATTGACGCCAGGGTCGACTCCACCATCGAATTGACCTCATGGTCGTCCTTACCATGTGGCCGACCTCATGGTCGACCCCACTATGTGATTGACCTCTGAGTCGACTCCACCATCAAATCGACCTCATGGTCGTCTTTACCATAAAGGGCGACTTTAGGGTTGACCCTACTATGATCGACCTCAGGGTTGACTTCACTGTGCCATTGGCCTTGGCCTTTCCCCTCTGTTGAGACTTCCCACCTCGACAGAGATGTCTACCTCCTGGTAGATGCCCCGATGGAAGGGATGCCTGATTCATGGATGCCTAATCTCAGGGGTAGAAGTCAGAGGCGTGCAGGCCACTCCTTGGCCCCTTTAAAGGACAAGCCCAAACGACTAAATTTGCTGGGATCGATGGCAATATCTCAGGGGGCTCGACTTCAAGCTTGGTATCTGAATGACAAGGGGGCTAGGTCAACCCAAGGCTGAGGTCAACCTACCTCATTTCACGGGGTTAAGAGGAAGGAGGAGGATTGGAGGGTAGGACAAAGGGCTCGCCAAGGTGAAAGGTCACCTCCCCGGGGTCGAGTATCAAGGGATGGTCGACCTCCGTCTTGGCCTTCTCAAGGATGGAGTGGGGATGACGTTGTCCCCAGACATGTGGTGAATGTAGCGCACTCCTCATATAGCAGCTATTGACTCGTCACATTAATAAACATGCTTATGCATGCACCTGACACTGTGATGCCTGCACCATATAGAACTCAGGTTTTGAACCTTTGACCTTGAACAACTCACCTTAGACTTGGGTGAAGGGAGAGTTAGAGGGGCAGTGGGTGGCAGGCATGTATGCATGCAAGCAGCGCCAGGGTGCAGAGCTTCCCTATTGGCTCAATCCTGACCCCCCTAGTTGTACCTCACCTTTTGTCTCATTATAAAACGGATGATTTCAAGAGGAAAACAACAAGCATTCACTTTACTCACCTACCCTGGGTCAAAAGGTTGCTACATTCACTCCTCAAACTCTCTCCCTTTGTCTAGAGGAAACAACCCCCCTTGGGAAAGGGGTGAGGTCGACCCTGGTCACCTCTAAAACCTTGCCTTGGTTCCGTCTGAAGTCCTTGTGAAGTTCTTGTTCCTTCTTTCCTGGTCCTCTCTTTCCTCCACCTCATCACCTCACGTGGCCAACCTCCAGCTTAGAGACTCTCAGTTTCTACTATAAACAAAGTGAAATAAAATTCATTAAAGAAAATATGGAGAATGCAATAAGGATTTTCTCAAACAGAGAACAAACATAATAAGAGAACATGAAATAACCATCGCAGAATGACATGACATAGACCTCAATAGCATCTAAATGCCTAAGAACTCATCTAGTCATGGTTTCCCCTTATGTAGAACATTTGCTTCCAAACTTCGAGATCTTGTTTTTTTTTTTTTTTTTTTTTTAAAAAAAAAACCACGACCTCAGAAAGATAGAAACCCATGCTTTGTTATTTGTGGTTCCAAATATTTTGTGCATTGCAAGTGTATTTTATGATTTAAAAATAAATAGCGGCCAGGTCTTGGAATTAAATAACACTTTTTTGACAGTATTTTGTTCTGTACATTTTTTCATTACTCTACCAATTATGGAATGTTTTTTAATGGGATTTTAAAGAAGTGTATGTGCTCCCACCCAAAAAAGTGATGTCTATCCTACCATTTTATTTTTATTTTCATTTTGAAGTGTAAGTGTTATTATAGAATTATTCTGAACAATTCACAAATTTCACTGGGCAATTTGCAAAATTTTAACCATACTAAGCAGCATGGAATGCTCTGGTAATGTTTCATGACAATTTTGGTTAGGAACACTTGATGAGAAGTTAGGAGAGTCAGGTATAATTCAGATTCATGTAATAGTGAGGAATCATGTTACAATAGTCTTAAAGATGTTCACTGCATACTTTATTTTTTAAGTAATGTGTTTTGTTTGGGACAGTTAATTCATTGTTTTAAAAGAACTAGTCTCAGGTGGAAATGTGTCTACCCAGAAATAAATTTTTGAAAAATTTTTATGGGGTGAAGTTTTATATTTTGGGAAATGCCTGTTAAAAGTTTTTATTGGAAATGCAGGGGTGGGACTTCTGGAAATTTTTATTTAGAAATGGCAATGAAAAGTGTCAATGACATGCCCGCAAGATTTCATTTTGGGTTCTAATTCATTTTCCCAAGCCTCCTGTTCACTTTTCCAAGTTTGTCATGGTTTTTGTTTATGCCCATAATTTAATTCTTAATCATTTCCTAGTTTCATGTTTCTCGTAAATTCAGACAGAATTTCCTGCTTCTGTTTCCCTGCCCCGTTTAGTTCTATGTTAATGAAGAACTTTTACCTGATCATACTGCGATGGTAGCTTAATTTCTTTGTAGTGGTACTGCAAATTAAATTTGATATGAAAGTATGAAACTTATCAAACACTAATAACAAGTTAAGATGGAACATCTTGGCTATTTTGATTAAATTTTGAACAGAGTGCTGTAATGGCAGTGTTTTTTGTTGGCTGGGTAGATTATTCTGTATGGCCATAGTTATTAAAGGCGCAAAGGTCTCCTAGGGGCCTAGGCGCAAGGCACAAAAAAGCGTGGGCCTGAGGGAAGTGAGGCGCACATTTTAATAAAAATAGTTCTAAAATATCTTATTAAATGCCAGTGAGAACATAAATTCCAGCAGCCCAGCAAGCAAGCCAAGCAGCAACTTAGGAAGAGCATAAAAAAGAAAAAGCATAAATCATAAATTCCAGGAATTGTATTTTTTTTTTTTTTTTTTGAAAAAAAGAACATGCTCATAAATTCCAGATTTCCAAAAGCTGATAAATAACAGTGCCATGGAAGCGACAGCAGCAACACAAAAAAAAAAAACCAGCGGAATGGGCAGTGACAGCAGCAGAGTCGAAGAGAAGAAAGAAGAAGAAGAAGAAAAAAAGAAGAACCAGTTCCATGTCAGTGACAGCAGCAGAAAAAAACCAGCACAGTTGGCAGTGAGCCAGTGACAGAAGCAGCATCACAGAGAAGAAGAAGAAGAGAAGCAGCAGCAGAAGGCCAAAAAAAAAAAAAAAAAAATTCTGTACCGACTGCCAAGAAGAGGAAGAAGAAGAAGACTTACCTGTATTGGATTGGATTGAAGGGACTGCTTGCCCGACAAGGAGAAGACCACCAGACCAGTTAGGGCTTTTTCCTCTTCTTTCATTTTCTTCCCTCTTCTTTCCTCTTCTTCTCTCTTTCTTTTTATATATATATATATCTCAAGTATTAGATCAAAACCTTATGGCTGGACAAATTTTCATTATAAATTTTTTGAAAAAAATTGCTAGAAGGGCTTGAGGACCATCAGGCGTGCTTTTTCTGTGCCTTGCGCCTGAGAAAAAAGCCCACAAAAGCGCGCTTTTTTGGGGCTTGGTGGACAGCGCCTTGCCTAGCCTAAAGCAAAGCCCCCACCTTGCGCCTTGCGCCTAAGCGCGCCTTAGGCGATCTTTTCACAACTATGCATATGGCTGTCATTAGCCCTGTTCGTGAGGGGGTTAATAAGCCTGTGACAATTAGGTATGAGACAGTGTTGATTGAGGGCTGATAATCAGCTCAACATATTCCCAGAGACCTTTGAATGATTTGAGTCCCAGAGTGAGGGCCGAGACATAAATCTTTACAAATAATTTAATGATGAGTTCTGAAGATGGAACTAAAAGGATTTGGCTATACTAATTTATAAAGCACACTATTAAAATTTTGTCGGTAATGCACATAAATTTGTGTGCTCTAGTGATCTTTCATTACTCTCTCTATTAGAAATGGTAAGGCATAAGATTTCGTGCGTAGGCATTTAAAAGCCTTATTCTTTGACAATAGACGGCCTTAAAATTCGACTGTTGTAAATATCAAGATCTTTTGGGTATGGTACATGCATGGAAGAATGTGTTAACTAGTAGCATTGTTATGGCTTGATGCATTTGGGAAGAATTTACATTCGCTTTAGTGGGTGCTGGGGGAAAGCTCCAGTTTAACACATGGTACAATATTAGACAGAGAGAATAAGAAACCTACCATGAATGTTTGAATGCAAATCCAGATACTCAAGACCTAAATCAAGTTTGTCAATAATAAAGAACTAGCTCCAGTAGGGGCAACAACCAGAACAAGTTTTGATGTGTTTTGGAATAGCTACATTTCTGTCCAGTAGTTGTTACTACTGTCCAGCAGTTGTTATTGATATTTTTTTTTTATTTTCCCCTATTTGCTGTTATTTTACTGGTGTGCTGTCATTTACTTTTGTCACAGCTTGGTTAGTTTAGTTTTATGCCTAATTTGTTAGACTTTCCTTCTAGAAGCATATAAATAGGTGGCTAGATGGAATATTATTTAATTTTTGATGATTAGAGAAGAATTCCAGATCTGTGAGAGCAGTTTTCTCTCAATTTCTCTGTAACTCTTTCACTTTCTATCAATGATAAGCAATTTTCCTTCATTTTCTTTCATTTTCTCTCTGTCCAAACATTGATTTATATCAAGTTTCCATTGATTTTTGGTATCAATCTTTTAGCCAGATAACTGCTTATGAAAGATAATAACACCTCCTGCTCTTGTGTGGGTGGGGTAGGAGTCACAACCATGAATTTTATGCTGGCCTTTTTCACATAAGTTGCAATGGCCTATTGCTTTCTTCCTTTCATTAGAGGGTTGCCTAACTACAGCTTAAGAATAATACCGTGAATTAGAACTGCAGCAAGACTGAACCATTGCCCTATTGCATATGCACTGTCAGGGCTACTGTTCTCTGTTCTGCCTTGACTATTTTATGGGCTTCATCTGCTTCAGTTCAATCACTGACATCAGAGGAACTGTTCTCACACCTGCTTCTAGCTTTTCATGGATCTCCATTCCACTGCCAGCATTCTGTTTTGCTTCATAATTTTTGTTATCAGTAAGCTCATATTGACAGACGAGGAAGAGCGCCCCCCTGTGGGGGGGGGAATAAGTTGTGTGCTTTACCATGGTATGATACAGGAAGGGTGATAGAGGTGAATGCATGGAAGCTAATAACTTTGGCTCTGAGTGCGGTCATATAGAAAATTATCTTGCAAGGTTTTGACCGGTTGCTAATTTCCAATTTGTTGATCCTCCCTTTCATTTTTTGTCTTGTTAATTTGAAAGTCAATTAATCTTTCTGGTTCTTTGAAAATTAATGATCATGTAAGATTCCTTATATTCTACTTGGCCTTGGTAGTGTGATAGTTCATTGTTGACCCAAGTTGTTAACTTATGAATATTAGCATTTGGATCAAAAGTTCACATCGTTGTGTTCATTTGGTGTTCTCCAATTTATTTGTTTACAGGTAGGATATGTTTGGTGGTCCCCCCAAAATGTTCTAAAGATAGTGACCACTTTCCTGCTTTATACTTGCTCTTTATGTTCACTGTTTTTACACTTACTACTTCTACGTTAATTAGTTATGACTAGTTTTATAGGAAATTTGTTAGAATTAAATACCTGTTATCATATGATGGAAGAAATAAATTATTAGATGGTAAGGTTGTGTTTGGTGATTCTTTTATTTGTTTTTGGGGTAAGGTTTTCTTGCCACAACCTTTTTCCTGAAGTAGGTTGGGATTTTGGGTTAGGGATGTGTTCTTTGCCATCAATGCTCATTGAACTTGTACTCTATTCAACCCAATATGTTGTTAGCATACAACTTTGACATGAATTGATTTAGGCATATATTTCGAGCCTACATATTTACATTATGAGGATTGCGGACAACAGGAATTTTGCTTTACATAAATGGTTCGTACTAGAAGTATCATTTGATCTGTGAATATATAATTCCAGCTCACCCCGTTGTTCATTTTGAAGGCAGTTGTTGAGCTTTTAGCTGTGTCAGTTTATGTGTCATTTGACTCTTTATGGGGTAATTTTATTTTTCATTTCTTTAAATTGCAGGGGAGGTGGCCAAGCGGTGCAGATTGTTCAGAGACACCACTTTGCTTCTCACTTAAAACGAATGGCAGTTGTTGTTCGTGTTCAGGAAGAATTCTTTGCCTTTGTGAAGGTTTGTTGGTTGATTTTTTTCTTTCTTACAAACAAATGAATACAAGGTTCAAGATTCCCCCTCCCCCACTTTCTGGTCATCAGATCTGTAATCTAACTACAATAAATCTCTATATAATCTGGAAGTCTGGAGCTATGTTACCTTGTATAGTGATTGAAATTATGGTTCAGCTTTTTCTCAGTATTGATCCTTCGGTGTTTTTTTATCAAGCAATTTTTTACCCTCATTTCAGGGTGCACCTGAAACTATTCAGGATAGACTTGTTGATTTGCCATCATCATATGTTGAGACCTACAAGAAATATACACGTCAAGGGTTTCGTGTTTTGGCCCTTGCTTTCAAGTCCCTTCCAGAAATGACAGTAAGAATTCTCTGTGATTTTAATTTTTCCAAAAGGCAGTGAATTTATTTCTTTTATAATTGTTGCCTTCTTCTTTCTAATGGAAAAATGTCTGGAAATTTTATTTCATTTTTACCTATTATCTGAGTTTTGAAAATTGTAAAACATCTCCTTTCTGTAATAGTACTTATGAAATAAGCAGTAGTCATGATGTAATGTATACAGGGTTAGTGTGAGGATTGGATTCCTGGTATTGCTGTTTCAATTAATTACACTACCTACCAGGTTTTGTGTGACACTTTAATTTTTTCTCACCTAAATTTTAACTTTTTGATGAAACATGATAAATTTTATTGGAAAAAGTGTTAAAGTATTTATCTCACCTTAGAAAACCCCACTTATGTATCTCTCTACTTGTAAGGAATTAGTACATTGCATTTCTAGTAATGAATGGAGGGCATTGGAGATATCAGTTCACCAACGATGTCTAAATTGAATAGAAAACAAAATTATGGTAATTAGAATTTACTTTGACAAGGCCTCTCTCTCTCTCTCTCTCTCTCTCTCTCTCTCTTTCTATAAGAAACTAATTTATTAATATTAAAAAAAGTGGACAATATGTCTATCTTGCAGAAAAGTAAACAAAAGATAAGCAAGAGAAAACATAAGCGCAAAAACACCCCTCACGGTTACAAATAGCTACCCAATTACGCCAAACAACATACAAAGGAACACCCTTGAACTCTTTAGTAACCGTTAATCCAATTTTTAACCGGGCCATTAGATGGCCAATAAATTGGTTTTAAATAAATTTTTTAATTCTACCCAATGATAAATTGGCTAGAATTAGATTAGTTTTCAAGGAGTTTGAAGCCAATCACGAATGATGGTTCTAAGGGGTTCGTTGGCATCCAAAATCTCCAAGATAATTATCAAGCCAAAAAAGGAGTCTTATCCAGATGGGAATAGATAGCAGCTGAAGATGATCCAGCCTTATGATGAAGATAAAGCTTGAAGATGTGGATGATCCAACAAATAGTTAAAACCGATCAGGAGAGTACCACTTAAAAGTCTATAAGTAAAGGCCTGAAGACCAACAGAATCCCTCTCAACACACAAAAACTGAACAAGATGAATTAGAGAGCACCCATCTCTTTTATCCTAATTTAATTAGGGTATGGGAGATTTCTATGGTCTTTGATGCTGCTTGGTCGCATGTGGCTCCCCATCGAAGGCTCCTTAATTTGAAGCACTTGTGGTTCGAGACGTAGTTCGAAGTTGTTCTTTGTGGAAAGTAGTAGTTTTGTTTCAAAGGGCTCGAGAGTAGTTTAGGCCGTATCGACAAACGTTTTATTGTGTGGTAGTTAGTCATTAATAAAAATCTTTTTATTTTTCACTTCATCTCCACATTCTTCTCCTTCTCTTTTTTATTCATTGTTATGCATGAAGTTTGCTTATAAGTTGTTCGGATTAATTGAATTGGCATGTCTCCCTAAAAAGTCCTCTTAATTGAGGCATTCGAACCCCATCACTTGATTTGATTTTAATATTTGATTCGAACCTCATCGATTTGATTCGAATTCCTAAAAGTGAAAAAAGTGATCAACAGTAACCGATGCCCACAATGAAGCCAAGAAACTTACTCTATCCCACAATCCTTGATTACGAAGACCTTTATCATCAAAGACTCTTGCATTTCTTTCAAGCCAAATAACTTAAAAAATAGCCACCACAACACATCTCCACAAAATAATAGCATTTTTTGTCAATCCAGACACCTTATAGTCAATTTCCATCTTGTGCGAGGCATGTGAAGGGGCTACCCAAGGCATATCACCAAGCTGAAAAAGATTATGCCATAAGCCCATAACACACTAACAATTGGACAATGCAAAAATAAATGATCAATACTCTCACCCTCTCTACAACACAACACACATCACTAGGGAGAAAGATTCAAACCGAGAATCCTTTTCTGAAGCAGGTCATTAGTATTAATTCTTCTATGCACCAATGATCAAGTAAAAACCTGAACTTTAAGGGGCATTTTAGATTTCCAAATAAACTTAGGACCAAAAAGAAGCAACAAAGACTCATCATATAAAGCATCAAAGAAAGATTTACAAGAAAATGAACTCGAAGAGTGAAGCACCTATCCTCTCCTATCAGTAACCGAAGGACTTAAAGACACTCCATCAAGAATAGAAAGAAGTAAAGAAAGTTAAATATCCTTCCTATCATTAAGATTTCTGAAGAAATGAAAATCTCAACTGATCGGAAAAGATGATGAAGCCACAAAACAAACAATGGGAGCATCACGAACAAGAGATAGATTATATAATCTTGGGAACAAATAAGCAAAAGAAGACTCCCCTCTCCAAACATTCTCCCAAAACCTGATTTTTTTTTCCCCATTACCAACAACCAAGGATACAAATATGGGAAAAGTAGGGAGAACCTTAGAAATACCTTTCCAAGGGCTTCGGTCCCAATCATTAACCTGCAATCCAAACTTTTTTTCGATAATCTTATGCTAGAGAGAGCTACTTTGACGAGGAAGCCAAATTCCTAGAAATTATATTACCCATAGCAAGCCTACCCTTAGCTTTAGATCGAGAAACAACCTCCCACCTAACCAAATGAAACTTTTTCTTTTTGCCCAATCATTCCCACAAGAAATCTCTTATCAATTTCTCTAATTGCTTCGCCACCTTAGAAGGGACCTTAAACAAAGACATAAAATAAGTCGGAATATTATACAAAACACCTTGTACTAAAGTCAACCTCCCCCCTCTTGACAACATTAACTTCTTCTATCTGTCCAACCTTCTCCTTACTTTCTCCATAGTTGGATCCCAAAAAGAACAACCCTTGGATTTCCTCCCAACGACAATCCTAAATATTTCAAAGGCCAATACTCCACCCTACACCCAACTAAATCAACTAGCCTTCACCCCTGATAACGCACTTTTACTTAGATTCATTCTCAATCCAGACAATAACTCAAAAACCTGCAAAATCCTTTGTAAGTTTAACAAACACTCGTTATTTGAAGAGAAAAACATAGTGTTGTCGGCAAACTGAAGATGAGTAACGGGAATCCTATCCCTTCCTACCCAAAAACCTTCAACCAAACTAGCATCCCTAGCTTTATCAACCAAGCTACCCAACACATCGACCACTAACGTGAACAAAAATTAAGAAAAGGGGTCCCCTCGCCTAAGACCTCTAGACGCCTTAAAACACTTACCGGGTTTTCCATTAACAATTACCGACATATTAACCAAAGACAAACACTCATCTATCCACCTCCTCCACCTATTGGCAAAACCTTTATTCATAACAAAATCTAGAAACTCCTATTCCACATGATGATAGGCTTTCTAAAAATCCACCTTGAATAACAAACCCTCTTGATTCGTAGAATGATAATTATCCACCACCTCATTAGCAATTAAGACCACATCAAGAATCTGTCTACCCTTCACAAAAACCCCTTGTGAATAAGAGATGGTATCGCCAAGGACCCCTCTTAATCTTCTCGATAAAACTTTAGCCAAAATCTTATATAACAATGTCACTAAACTAATTGGCCTAAAATCTTTTATTTTGACCGAATTTTCTTTCTTCAGAATAAGACAAATAAATATAGCATTGGTGCACGAATTGACCACTCCTTACAACCTTTTTTCCTTACCAAAAATAAATTCATTTTGCCTAGAAACTCTTTTAGCTTCCCCCACCCATCCTCATCTAAAGGAAAAGACACCGACTCATTTAAACCCTGTATCCACAGTTGTTCCTCATTATCCACCAAAACAATTTCATTCCCTTCAACCCCATTAAACATCTTGCTATTAATAATACTATTTTCCTGAGAATCTAGCTTTACGAGAGAACATAAGGAGATTCCTCATTAATTGAAACCCTACTAGCATTATTAGAAATCAAAATTGGATTCAAATTGCAAAGAAAAACAGTGGAGCTATTACATTTAGAGAGATTATCCATCTCACACCTCTTCGCAGGGGCGGAGCAACCTTATAGCCAAGGGGGGCCATGGCACCCCCTGACTCCTAGAAAATATACATATAGTATATATATCATATATAGGTTTATGCAGTAAAAGTACATGAGTTTTCCCAAATGGCACCCCCTAAAACAAGTTTAGATTTTTGTTTTTAATGTTGGCACCCCCCAATACAAAATCCTGGCTCCGCCCCTGCCTCTTAGAAGGCATTTTTCTGATTTCAGGAAGTAAAATAGGAATAGAGGAAGAGAACCCCCCAGCTGCTATGAGTACTGGCCCACCCCATTACTGCCCCCCTAGCGATTCACTATATTAGGCTCATATAATTCAGGATTTTTATTCGAAACATGGTTAGTAGAAGAACATACCTTTGCACCTTTTTTAGAAGAGTCTCCTATCTCTGTACCGAACATCATCCTTACTTGATTAAAGGCTCTCTCCTTTTCTGATTGAACCGAATTCAATACATAAGACTTCTTATCGGAAGAAGACATCGAATTAGAACGTGATGGAGAGAAATCTGAAAAAGCTATTTCAGAATCATATTCTTTACGAATGTTGACTAACCTATTATCAATCTCCTCTAACTCCTTATCAAAACACACATAATCCAAAAGAATGTGCTTTTCATACCCCCTAAAATCAGCTTTAAAGCCTTCACCCTTATCGTCACTACTCCAAAAATCTGATGCAACCTACTTTACCTCCTTTGAATTTTCCTCAGATTGATACAGCACAGATTTGTTGAAGCAAATTCTTTCGGACACAGATCTCTCTCTCTCTCTCTCTCTCTCTCTCTCACACACACACACACACAGTCTCTCTCTCTCTCTCTCTCCCTGTTGATTATGAGAACTAAGTGTTTAATGGCTCACACTTTTAATGTTTTTATGAACAAAGAATTGTCGGTTTTAACTTGGTCATATCTTTTTTGTTATAGGCCATTTCTTGGGCATTCGAAGTTGTGTGATTTTTTAAAACATTATTCTGAATTTAAGATACGCACATCGAGCATTTCACCCTTATAAGATCATATATGTCACAACCCAAACCAGACAGACCGAGTTTAGTGGTATGATTGTCACAACCCACACAGGGCCATGCCTTACATAAACCGGAACACTTTTGTATATCAAACTTATAATTCGGCTATCTTTCCAAAATCCATATAAAAATAAATAAATCAAAGCATAACTAAACCTCCATATCTAATTAAATAACATCTAAACTCATATCTAAATGAGAAATAATAATAATGAACTCCTAAAATTTCTTATCACTTGCGGCACTTGCCCAAAAAAGAACATAAATCAAATAAATATAATCTATCAATTAAAATTAAAATTCTAATAATCTCGAATATTCCTCATTTGTGTCCTTCCATGGTCTAGTCTCCAACTATTTAATGTTTAAATGCTCTGTACTTTACTCATCCGTGGTCCGTGGATTAAAAATAGGGGTGGCCATAAAGCCAAGCAAGAAAATAATATACATACATGAATAGGTCAATCATATTAGCTTGATTAATTTTAAATATAGGTAACAGAACTATAGTGTTTGATAGTAAATCAAGTTTTTCCGAATCAATAAACAGCACTCCTTTTGAAACAATAATTTTACATTTTAGTTTAACAAACAACAATACTATCAACACTTTTCGATAACGATAAGTTCAATGATTCACTAACAATCACTAAATGAAATGATAAGATAGAAATCAATTAGTCAGTAATTTATATAAGCACTACTTCGGCAGTCACAGTTTTTCATAGTCTATTTAGTGACTCACACCTTATTGAGGGTGAGTCTAACCAGAAGTAGTGCTTATAATATATATACATGAATCGGTCAATACTATACTATACTTATTGACATACATGACATGTATAAGTATAGTATCTAATCCAACGTTCGGTTTTTCAAAATATGTATCCCACAATTATCTATTAGCTTCATGCTTTCATAAGTTTATGTAAGCATATGCTGACTGGATCATTTATGCTGAAACTAAAATCAAACTAACCCCATGATAGAGATCAAATAAATTAATTACGATTCTAAGAAATCTTAAAACTAGTAAGCCTACTTTTTCTCCATAATTCAAGAATGTACCTAGCCTTGAACCTAATCACATAACCACTGTAAAATCATCAAATGTTATCTAAAATGAAGTTTTAATCATTCAATTTCATGCCATGATAGATCTTTACAAGAACCCTAATATAAAGTCTCCCAATATCTTATGTTTTTCTATAAGTTTTGTATATGTGCAATTTTCTATCTCAACATCTACCCACTATTTTAACATATTAAAAACATTAAATAACATCTATTATGAAGATCTAAACACTAAATTACAAGTTGAAATCATTCTTTGCAACAACCCTAACCTTAGTCTCAAACACAATAACTTTAGGGCATACAATGCAATAACATTAAAAACTGAAACTAGAGGGCCATCAAACATGACTTTGGGAATGATTTAGAAAGTATTTTATGCCTTAGAAAGATTTCCCACATTCATATTTTATGCAGCTCTAAAGACCTAGCCTAAAGCTCTCAAATTCTCGCGTTTTCATGAATTTTCGGTATAGAAACGTAATAAATCCGAAAATTACTTATAAAAAAAATAAAAAATAAAATAAAAAAAGATCTAACTTGATCTTCTTGTCTTTAGAAGCCTTAGAAACCTTCAAAAATATCCTACACGTTCGACTTTGATAGTTCTCCAAGCCTTTGTTTAAAATCTCTAAGATTTGCTCTCTTTCTTTCCTTTTCTCTTCTCTAATGTGATTATGGTGGCTAAGATAAAATTTTCTGCGGACACTTGTGCTTATGAACCTTTTAAGTTTTATATAATTTGCTAAAATAATCCTAAAGGAATAAAGATAGGACCTTGACCCCAAAACTTTGAATTAGGCCACTTTCCTTATAAGTAATTGGTCTTCAAGCTTCTTAGCTAAGCCAAACTGTGACTAAGCCCCACATATATTGTAATGTATCTCAATTATTTCAAATAAATATTCAATCAAAGTTAAAGATCATTTAATGAAATTAGTTAAAATTCAAAATAATTTAAGTAGTGAATATGGGGCGTTACATATCCAATGTGTATCATTATCGGATACATATCGAATACTAATATGACTTCTTAGGAAAAGTATATCTCTCTCTCTCTCTCTCTCTATATATATATATATATATATAAAATGTATTTTAAGTTGTTGCTTTTTATATGTTAATTGCATAAAGGTTAGTGAAGCTAGAAGCTTGGATAGAGATAGTGTGTAGAGCGGCCTTACTTTTGCTGGTTTTGCGGTAAGCAACTTCCACTTTCATTTTTGTGCATCAGTTTCTTTTTTTTTTTTTTTTTTTTTTTTTAAATATCATCTACTTGTGTACTTCTCTAAAGATATTTAGGTCTATATTTTTTTTATGAAGTGCCTGTTACTGATTGTTGTTGTTACTAAATGCTCAAAATGTAAATTTCAGGTATTCAACTGTCCTATTAGAGCAGATTCAGCTACAGTTTTGTCTGAATTGAGAGGATCATCTCATGATTTGGTAATCAACATGTTCTTCTGTTGTATGTTCCTTGATTTACATGTTAAACTCGTAATTAAAATTTTATGCTTTGACTTTGTCTTAAAACTTAGTTACCCAGGAGTAGACCTAATATGTTGAAATTTAAAATTAAAACATGAGAGGAAATGTTAAACTTATTTCGGCCATGCATTTGATAGTCCAGTTAGAGAGGTAAGGTATGGTAGTCTGAAAAATGCTCTGACTCAGTGTAAGCAAAAATGTGGAGAGGTTCTGTGGCATGAATCTTTTGTATCTCTGGGTTATTTGAGAACATGAGATTTCCTTTGACAATATCTTTCCTTCTCTTTTAGGTTGGGATTCCTTTTTTGGCTTGCACAGTTTGACCTCTGTTTTAGATTTTGTGGATTGTTGTTTTTTAAGCCTTGTTGGCTTTTTTACATATCCCATGCACTTTCTTTAGGTCCCTTCCTTTCTTTAATAAAGTTTCTTAATAAATTAAAAATAATCCAGTGAAAAAATGGAGTCTGATTGGCTACCTTTATTTGGATTTGGGATGTGAATTTCTGAATGTATCATGTTATGGTTTTGTAAAAGCACCTCAAATTGAAGAATTTGGGGTTTAAAACCATGAATGTTGCCAGAAATAAAATCTGCACTGTATGAAGTCTTTCCAAATCATGGATTTGGAACAATCGATTGTGCCTACCCCAGCATTTTGACTGCGGAGTATTTTCCTGGAATATCATTGGTAAATTTCACACATTTGAAAATGATTTTTAATATGCTACTTATTCTAGATTGAACGAAGCGAAGGCGAGAACTTCTAAAATGATTATGTGTTTTATAATTCCTGCATAAGTGTGTGTATATATATATATATATATATATATATATATATATATATATATATAT
>JAESVK010000891.1:609273-620426 GCA_017140935.1 Hamamelis virginiana | reverse complement strand
GTACACCTAGTTCCACCCCTGAATGTAGGCTTGTACCAAGACCGGCCCTGAGGGTAGGCACAAGAGGCGGTTGCATCAGGTATTATATTTTTATTCAATTTTTGAGGCATCAATTTGGGTTTAGTATATAATATACTATATATGTTTACAAAAAAAATAAATAAATAATATGCTATATAAAAGAATGAAAATATGAAAATGTGTAACAGTTTGGGGCATCAATTTGTAACAGTTTTTCTTTGTTTTCTATGAGTGTATGACTCAAGGTAAATGTGAAATCTTGGAACAGTAATACTATATATCCCAAAAGTTTGTCCCAAAAGAATATCTCAAATGAATCCTAAGCCTTCATTTATTATCAATAAAGAATTTGTTACAATATAGAATGATTAGATCATTAGTTTCATTTTTGGGACAATTTTTTTGGGAGATAAAACATTTTACATCTTGGAATGGAAACATGGTTTAATTATAGGCTTATAACTTAGAGGAATTTAGGTGATATTTGGCATATAGGTATGAATTTTTTTATTTTTTAGGTAATTACATAAAACAATAAACAATATATTTTACTTTTATGTTTATATGTCTCTTGGCATGTACAAAGTTTTTATTTTATTTTATTTTATTTTTTCCTTTTTGGAATGCTGAAAAAGAAGAAGTTAGCTATATTTTAGTAATTGATGGAGATAATGATATTGGTCGGATTACTCGGTTATGTTCTACTATTTAGTCTCTATTTTTTATTGTTGCATTTTCCTTTAGAATATGATTTTTGTTAATTTCTTGGTAACATTATTCTATGTTTGTTTGACACATTTATGGAAAATATAGTTGAATTATAATCATTTTAATGTAATTATATTCAAGAGTGGTAATCAAATTTGATATTTTTAAAGAACAAAAGTCACAATTTTTCACTCTAATATTTTTCATAAACTAACCATTGGATCACTGTAATTTTTGGCGAACATAAAATTCATAATCAAATCATCTAATCTAACGGTCAGTTTTTCAAAATCCGCTCTGCATTGGGCCTTGTAGAGGTCACCTTACGCAAAGTTGCGTAAGGTGCACCTTATAATAGAAGCTATATATATATATATATATTAATGGTGATAGGAGGTTCGGGATGAGCCAATTGAAAACCCGCTCTATGAATTTGATTATTGTAGATTTTAGCTTATGAGAAATTAAGGTTCAAGAACTAAAATATTACATGCAAATTTTTTTTTTTTTTTTTGTCAATATAAAATAGGGGCAACATTTTAGGAGTTCGCTTAGGACATCCAAAAGCTCAAGACCGGCCATGGCTTGTACCCACATGATACCACCTTGACTCTTTGAGGTATGCCTTACACAGATCTGCCAACTAAAATAACAGAAACAGTCTAATAAATCATTATATGTTGAGTAAAAGGAAATAGAAAATCTTCTGTAGAATTTGCTATTCCCAAATTTTAATTGTTTTCATACTAAAAAATAGGAGTGACAAACTTATAATAGCATCCTGTAAAATAGTTCACTACAACGGACGTGTATTATAACTAGTATATGTAAGGGTACGTTGTCTGCCTAGCTATATAAGTCCAATAACAAGAACAAATGGTCATTCAATCTTTCATTTAAAATTCCTCAATTTTAGGCAGACAAGTGACAATAGTTTGCTTAATTTTTATCTTAAATCAAATGAAAATTATTATCTTTCTAAAATCAAGAAAAGAAATCAACATCAACAAAATTAAATTAAGAAAAGAGAAACAACAAAATCAATAATAATAATAATAATAATAAAAAGAAACAGAAATAAATCAGACGACATAAGTGATGATTTTATTATTTATTGTTAATTCGGATATATATATATATATATAAGATAGGTTATAAAAAAATAAAAAAAATAACTGATGGGTTCAAAAATAATTAACAAGTTTATTTTCTAAAATCAAAACAAAGTATACAGAGCAAAGCAAAATACTTTGTTCTGTTTATTTGAATCAAACAGTCGGTGAGAAGTTAAGAAAACTGATGTATTAGAAAAAAGAGGGAAATAAGAATAATATACTGTATAGTTTACGATAATGACGAAAAAGTCTTTTTCTAAAAGGAATTGGAATTAATGGAATAAATATTGAAATAATTTGGACTTTCTACTTTTTGATAAATTCTCCCCTGTAAAAAACTACAATGGTGAATGGTATTTTGAGATGGTGTTACATTCCGCGGAAGTTGTAGAGGCTAGCTTTGTGCAAGAGTGAAAGTCCTTGCTAAATGGCTTCAAGAAGTTTTTTGTGCGGCACCTTTATAGAGAGGCTAATCGAGTGACAGATTCGATTGCCAATATTTATATTCTTTGAATGTCCATATTGATTGTATTTTCTCTTACCATAATTAATAATAGAAAAAGGCTAAAAAAAAGAAGGTACTTCATGTTAACAAAATGGCAAGATTGTGAGAACATGTTGTAAGCAGACAAGAGCCAGGTCAATATGATGTACAATTGTTCTGATGCACATGTAATTAAGGTCCAGTTTGCTTTAATTTGGATTTTTGGATTTTTTTTTTTCTAAATCACTTCTAGAGCTACAAATTTCAGTTGATCTAAACTCAACTTTTACATCAATTACTTCCCGCATGAAAATTTTGATATGTGAAAATGTGATTTGAATGTCTCTAAATAAACAGAGTTTTTTTCCAAAATGACCTTTTAAAAAATATATATATACAACTCTGACCTCCATTCAAAAATATATACAAGAGTGACTCTCTGACCGGTCAAAAGCTATAAACCGCAGTTTGAAACAGCGGTTCTTTAGTGACCTCAAGTAACAAATGTGCACAGCCCACAAACCCAGAAGCACCATCAAGAAAATCCAAGGATTGAATAAATATTTCTTGAACACGGGCAGCAATGGAGTGCACGGGCAACAAAGATAAAAACAAAACAATAAAAAACACCAAGCAAGAAGAAGACAAAGCAAGATCACATGGTAAATGAGCACGGCCATCAAGGCCATGTGCATGGCCATGTGAAGACGGAACAAAGCTAGAAAAGCACATTGGGTGCTGAAAACCCCACTAACATTGATCCAAAACCATGGTTTTGTAAAACCACTAACCACCAAATCGGACCAAGTGCATCTAGCACCATTAACACGCTGAACAATTCCTTTGAATGTTCAGCACCCAATACCTTCAGTCCGTTTTGAATGGAGGCTAGAATTGTATATATATTTTTTTAAAAGGTCATTTTGGAAAAAAACTCAAACAAATACGTGAAAGAAATAATTTTTTAAAAGTAATTTTAGAAAGGAATAAGTTGATGCAAACACGGCTAGCAGTGAAGGTACAAAAAATCAGAAATGGGGATGCATAATCATCTCTTAAATCCTTTCACACACTGATAGAAATATTCTGTCATAAAGTGATGAAAGAAAGGTAAAGCTAGCCTATGGGACCACATAAAAGGACAAAAAAAAAAAAAGTGAAAAAGATCAAATAAAGCAAATAAGATTCCACGACGACCTTGACCTCACTCCCCAGCTTTCCTTTCCAATAATTGAAACTTAAAGTTAAATAAAATTATCAGCTAATTAACCAATATTATCAGCTTTCCTTTCCTTTCCTTTCCTTTCAGCAGCCAGACCCTTTAGCCATTACTACAATATTATCAGCTAATTAACATATAGCTATTACTGCTGTAGATTGAGGAATTTCCGCAATGGTAATTAGCAAGGAAAGAAAATTCACGGTACCATGGTGTGTAGATCACATGCTGCCCACCATCTTGTCCTTGTACACGTTCTTGATCTTGTGTTCTTCTCTTGTTTATATATGTTCCTCTGCTTCAGATACCATAATGTTCAACAATTACATCAGTGATGAAAGAGGAGGAACTCTTATTTCTGCCGGAGGAACCTTCGAGCTAGGCTTCTTTACTCCTAATGAAAGCTCGAGTGAATCAAGATACGTGGGGATATGGTATTACAACTTCCCACAGAAAACAGTTGTATGGGTAGCAAACAGAGATTCTCCACTTTCTGATCGTAGTGGAACTTTTGGCGTGACAGAAGACGGCAACCTCAAGGTACTGGATGGAAAGGGAAACGCTATATGGTACACAAAACTCGAATCTAATACGTTGTCTAACACGACGGCGAAGCTCTTGGATTCTGGGAACCTCGTTTTGACTAATGAAACATCGGCAGCGGCAGCAGCAGAGATTTTATGGGAGAGCTTTCAAAATCCAACTGATACTTTTCTTCCTGGTATGATCATGGATACAAGACTAAATCTAACTTCTTGGAAAACCAGCGATAATCCAGCGCAAGGTAGCTTCATTTTTAATAAAGATCAAGTAACGGAGGGCCAATTCAAGGTGTGGAAAGGCACAATGATTCCGTACTGGACTAGTACTGAGACTGATCCAATGCCTTCTTCTCTAGTTAGCCTGTTATCAAATATCACCAGTGTACCCGTATCATCTGCATCATCATTCATATCATCTGAATCATCATCCGCATCATCATCTGCATTACCAGCACAATGTGAAGGAAATAGTCCAGATCAATCATATAAGGCATGTCTCCCAGACGGGAATAGCCGGTCTCCATCTGGCAGCCGCACTAATGCGTATAATGATTACAGTAATAGGAGAGTGGTGATGAGTTCTACTGGAGAAATTCGGTATCTAAGCTGGGATGCTAATAAAAATTGGTCTTTAATTTGGTGGGCGCCGAAGGACCAATGTGGTGCTTTGAATTTTTGTGGAAAATTCGGCAGCTGTAATATTAACAATCGGTTGATGTGCAAATGTTTGCCGGGGTTTCATCCTAGCTCGCCTGATTATTGGGAATCAGGAGATTTTTCGAGTGGGTGCTTTCGAAAGTCGCAAATTTGTAGCAAGAATGGTGAGAAGGAGACGTTCTTGAGCTTGAAGAATATGAAAGTGAGAAATGCAGACATAAAGATTGGGGTTGGCACTGAAACTGAATGCAGAAAGTACTGCCTTGGAGAATGCAGTAATTGCGACAGATGCAGCTGCCAGGCTTACTCATATGATAATAGTAGTACTGTTTCTGCCGAGTGCTTGATTTGGACGGAGGATCTCACTAATCTTCAGGAGGAGTATGGCTACTCAGGCCTTAACATCTCTGTCCGAGTATACCCTTCGGATATAGGTACTTTTTCCATTTCCCATTTTTCTTTTCCCGGTAAATACTAGAATTTATGAACTTGCCCAATCCTGTAACCCTGTACATACTTTTCAAATTAATTAACAACACATTTAATCCGCTATATTTGTCAAAAATAGTTTATACTTTAATTATCGGACATGGAAGGGATTTGTCAGGTATCTTAATCATTCATGGTCTCAAACTTCAATGAAACAGACTTAAGATAGCTCTTGTCTTTAAATAATAATAATAATACAATTAGTAAGAACTTCATTGCATTTTATTTTTTAGTTATTTATCAATAATTTAAAATAATTATCATAAAGAATCTGATAAATAAAGTGATAATTTTAATTTCATTGGAAAAAGTGGAGATGAATTTAGAAAATTTAAAACGTTAAAATTGATCATTTTACTCTATTTAATAAGTAGAAGATGGTATGAAAGCTTTTAAAAAAGCAAAAATAGCAAATAAGTACTTATAAAAAACAAATCCAAACGGTGTCTTAAATGAATATGACCCTTAAATTAAAATAAGTAACTTCACCAGAAAAGTCTTTGGTATCAACTCAGATAAATTTTGTTGGTTGGAATTAATTGATATTTACAGTACTCAATACTTTTGCAGAATCAACAAGTAGAAATTGTGAAACTTGTGGCACAAATATGATTCCCTATCCCCTAAGCACCGGACCACAATGTGGTGATCCCATGTACTATAGCTTCCACTGCAATCTCTCCACAGGCCAAGTTAGCTTCATGGCATATAATGTCACCTACCGAGTCACTATCATTAATCCGGACACACAAACTTTTGTCATCCAAGCCAAAGATGCAGGTACTTGTGAGGCTAGAAATTCAACAAATTCAACACTAGGCAAAATTCTGCAGCTCAACCCGCCTTTTCATGTAAATGACTCGTGCACTCCCAGTAATTTCAGTTCTGATTCTTCATTTAAAAGTAGAGATGAATTAGAGTTATCTTGGGTTCTACCACGAGAGCCAAATTGTACCGGATCTGCAGATTGCAAGGACTGGCCGAATTCAACGTGCAATTATGGAAGGTGCATCTGCAATGCAAAGTATCAATGGAATGGCACAGCTTTAAATTGTACTCAAGGTAAGGATGCTTCACTCTGCATAAATATGCAAAGATGTGTCTTGTACAAGTTAAATTTGCATATTGTGGATGAAGATTAAATTTGCAAAATTCAGATGGAATGGCTTACATATATCATTATAATGTGTTTGCATTTTACATATTTAATTGAGATTAGTCCTTTTTCTTTAGTTTCAAAAAAGGCTGAACAGCCTTCACATGGTTCAAATAACCAAAAAGGACCTTCACGAGGAAAGAAGGCAACGTCTCCGATCATTGCGGCAATTGTTATATCATTGATTGTTGTCTTCTGCATCATAATTTATTTTTCATATCTGCGAAGACGAAGGATAGCCAAAAGACGACGACGAGATCAGATGCAACATTTGTATGACAGTGAGAGACGCATTCAGGTCTTGATAGACTCCGAGCAGTTTGGAGAAGAGGATAAAAAAGGCATAGATGTACCTTTCTTTGATCTAAAAAGCATACTAGTTGCTACAAATAACTTCTCAGATGCAAATAAGCTTGGAAGAGGGGGATTTGGGCCTGTTTACAAGGTCTAGTCCTTTTGTCACTACACTATTGGTTGATATTTATGTCCTTTAATTATGGATAGCATAATAGAATTTTGTCCTCATGCAGGGTAAGTTTACAGGAGAACGAGAATTTGCTGTAAAGAGACTCTCGATTGTTTCAGGACAAGGCTTAGAGGAATTTAAGAATGAGGTTATTTTGATTGGCAAGCTTCAGCATCGGAATCTTGTTAGACTATTGGGTTACTGTATCAAAGGGCAAGAAAAGATATTACTATATGAATACATGCCCAACAAAAGCTTAGACCCCTTCATATTTGGTTAGCCTCTAAACTTACATTTTCCTAAAATACTTTGCTGATTTATATACACACACATTATATCTTGATTGATAGAAATCAAATTAACATAGTCACTAAAATTACTTTTGAATGGAATATGTAAACCTTGCAAGATCGAACATTATGCGTGTTATTAGACTGGGAGTTACGCTTCAACATCATCTTAGGAATTGCTCGAGGGCTTCTTTATCTTCACCAAGATTCCAGGTTAAGGATTATTCATAGAGATTTGAAAACAAGTAATATTCTATTAGATAAAGAGATGAACCCAAAAATTTCTGACTTCGGCTTAGCAAGGATATTTGAAGGCAAGCAAACTGAAGCAAAAACAAACAGAGTAGTTGGAACTTAGTAAGTGTTATAATCCTCATTTTTGCGTGTTTAGATTTTGTTGCACAAATTTCAATTTCTCAATAGTACTCACCAAAAAAAAAGAGAAGGTATGCAATAGCTTGACTAATCACTAATTATTTCTAATATATGGTGTGTTGCAGTGGTTACATGTCTCCAGAGTATGCTAATTATGGATTTTTCTCAGTTAAGTCTGATGTCTTCAGCTTTGGCGTAGTTGTACTTGAGATTATCAGTGGAAAAAAGGTCACGGGGTTTTATCAATCTGAACAAGAATTGAGCCTTCTAGGTTATGTAAGTCTATTGAATTTTTCATAACCATTAATCATTTAGTCATGATACATATGCTTCATAAAAAATTTTTAATTAAAATTTTCATAGGCATGGAGATTATGGAATGAAGATAAGGCATTGGATCTGATGGACCAAACATTGCGTCAAACTTGCAATACAAATGAATTTTTGAAGTGCGCAAATATTGGGCTCTTATGTGTACAAGAAGATGCTATTGATCGTCCTACCATGTCAAATGTAGTTGTAATGCTTGATAGTGAAATTGTATCACTTCCGACTCCCAAACAACCAGCTTTTATAGTACGAAGAGACCCCTCAAGCACAACTTCTTCGTGTAGCAGACCAGAAGTATTCTCAATTAATGAGATGACAAATACAGAAGAAGAAGGTCGATAGTGGAGGAGAGGGATCCCATTGAGTCATGTTCTCTTCAACAATGTCATAAAGTTTCTTGTGCATCACATTTTAAAGTTTATAGGACTTAATTTGTGTGTGTGTGTGTGTGTATATAGTAGTGTTTTTTTTTTGGTTATATATATTTTTGTTAATGAAAGCACCAAATGTTAAAATGAGGGGTAGGCACTCCTAGAAGCCTTAGATTTAAATATTAGAAAAATAATAAAACTTAATCACTTAGTTGTAATGCTTGGCAGTGAAACCGGCCACAACACTTCCAACTCCTAAACAACCCGCATTCATACTATGAAGAGACCCCTCTACCACAGCTTCTTCATCTACTAAACCCAAAACATGGTCAAATTCGGCCATTGTAGAAGGTCGGTAGTCAAGGGGACTCCCATGTGTCTTGTCCTCTTTTAACAATGTTATAGAATTTCGAGTGCATCAAATTTTGATGATTTCTCTCTCAAGTAACTGTATATGTTCTGATCTCACTGCTTGTAGATCAAGTAACATTGGATTGAATCTGTTTATGATGTATCTGTATTTTTCTTTGTTTTTGTTTATTTTAATTTATTTTGTGCATCATATGAGCATTATCAACATACTGGATTCAATTTGTTAAAGAGTCTTGAGCCAACTCTGGTGGCTTGGCCTCAAAATAGATTTAGGCCCTATATAACCATATTATTCTATTTTGAAGTATTCTTTGAACTAATCAACTATGTGATAACCCAGCTTGGCTATTAGTTTAGAGTCTTCATCATCTTCATGAGCAGGCTATACCTTCTTCATTAATTTACCTTTTTTTGAAAGGAAAAAGCAAGAATCGTGCTGTCATTGATATTTAATTTGCCTGCATAGCTTTACCTCCTCTGTTTACTCTGTTCCACATTTGCAATCATTATCATTACGACCAAAAATAATAAAACTTGGACATCTGAATGTTCCTTTAGCTTCAAGCTTTTTAACATGTCTTTGCATTTGTAAATTGAGTTGGCAACTATTCCTCTAACCTAGATCCAAACTTTTTATAATACAAAATTGAACTTTGCTAAAAAAGAAAAGGACCTGAATTATCTGTCACATCGTTTGAGATACGCTTTTGGGGACATTTAGCATTTTCCTTAAACAATGCAATATATTCCAAAATTTGTCCCCAAATAAATCCTAAATTTAAATTTATTATCAAGTGAGGATTTGTTTAGGATATGTGGTTCAGTAACCTGCTAAAACTTACCTGCAGGAAGCAGTACTTAGAAGTGGGCATTTGGAGACTTCAGATTAGAAAGGACCTTAACTAATGGAACTCTACCAAATGAATAACAAAAGTGGAAAAAAAGGAAGCATCACTAAGGCAGATGTAGTTGTTTTATAAAAAGAAAATTGCATGATCATGACTCGTACCTTTTTGACAAAGAGATAAATTAAAAGAAAGGTAAAGCCTGTGGTACCACAGCAAAAGAAAAGGAAAAATCAAATAAAGCAAACAAGATTCCAAGACCTTGACCTGCCTTTCCAATAATTTAACTTAAAACTACAACATACTAATTAAGCTGCCATTCAAACTGCAGAATTTCCATCTCAACTGAAACATTTGTTAAGACTTAATGCTTCAACTCTTCAAGTGCAGTCCAAAAGAACAGCTCACACTTTCTGGCTTCACACTTCGTAGTTAAGAATTAAGATCAGAAAGGTTTGATTACGCCATGGGCTTTATGCAAAATTCTTAGAAAGACCAGCATTTTCCCTACTCTTGTACCAAAATTTTTTTAAACAAATGATGCTAGCACGATAGAATCTTTACTTTTGTGCATTTTCATTTTTTTAAAGTTTCATCAACTTGCCTTGCCAGATGGATTAAAAAGTTTTGGTCTCCATAGCATTGCTCTTTTGGAAGGATTTCTGTGATTTTTGACATGTACCAAATATATAAATATGGTATATAAAACAATGGTCAGTTTTTCCAAACATGTATCCTTCAATTATCTACTAGCTACTTACATAAACTTATATAAACAATTGGATCATTTCTGTATATATAAAGTTAGTCTCGATCTAGTCAGCATATGCCTATATAGCTTATGTACGCATGAAGCTAATAGATAATCGTATGAGACATATTTTGAAAAACCGATTGTTGGATTCAATATTCTATTTATGAATGTTAAGCATCTCAAAAATCACAGTGATCCAATATAAACATATCAAATATATGTAAACTGCAAAATTTGTAATCACTGAAATTGTCTCGAATCACTACATGACATATATAAGTATAGAATTTAATTAAAAGCAATTAAAAGATATGAGAAGCTAGTGGTGCAGTATGCATAAGTGTTAGTCAGAGGCCTTAATGATGGGACACCACTAGATTAATTAAGAGCAATTAAAAGATGAAAAGAGAAAGCAGTGATCCTGATGACGTGGTTTTTTAAAGGGGATCGAATTTGGCTAAATGTCATCATTTAGAAAATTTTCATGTCAAAAGTCTTCTCAAAAGATTTTTCTTTCCAAAAGTCCTTTTGGTATGAATGGATAAAAATACCCCTCATTTCTAACAAGTTTCAATGCCATCTACACCCCCAACCCCCGGGTTTACTACGTCACACCCCGGAGTTCACTATGCCGGAACCTGAGTTCCTACGTCGGACCTCAGAGTTCCTACGTCGGACCTCAGAGTTCCGACACTGGACCCCGGATTTCACTACGCCAGAACCCCAAGTTCCTACGCCGGAATCACAGTTTACTACATCAAAAAAAAAAAAATTTAAAATACAAAAAACAACAACCTCTTTCTTTTTTCCTCCATTTTCTCACCAACCAAACAAAAAAATAATTTTCACGGCGCTTGCAAAAATAAAAATACTTTTTCCTACATTTTTCTAGCAATCAAACAAAAAAAAAATATTTTTTTTTCCTACATTTTCTTAGCAACCAGCACTCCAGCAGCAAT
>JAESVK010000891.1:476181-518008 GCA_017140935.1 Hamamelis virginiana | reverse complement strand
CTTAGGGTTTCCAAGAGAGATTTTTCATAGGAAACGAATTCTCGGTCAATGTTTTCACAGCCAAGAAGAGTTAATGTGATTTATTGTATATAGTATACGTTTCCATTCTTTATTGTTCCTTTATAGTATATAGTTGACATGAATTTATATAATGAGACATATAGATATATACATACATGATCAAAATTGCTAGGAGGTGTTTGTAATATATTGCTTTATTTTTTTCTAGTAGGTTCTAACTAGATGGTTCATTAAGGGCTAGTTCCTGTTAGAATATATATGTTTTTAGTTTATATTATTAGGCATATTTTTGTCTCACATGTAATTTTTTATTTTTTATTTTATTTTAAATATGAATCAGCTTTAGAGGGGTTTAGTGCTAATTAGCCAACCCTAATACGATTACTTAATATCAACGTATGTCATTTCTGGGTCTATTTGGACCCCTTTTTCATTTTTGGGTCCATGGCTCCACCTATCTAGACTTGTTTTTGGGTCCATCCCGGTCCGTTTTTCTTGTTTCAACCTGTACATGAGAGGAAGAGTTGAAATCCCACCGCCTAAATATAGGGCGTGACATGTCTTCGTATACCTGTTTGGGTCTTCCACATACAAGCTTAGATTTTTAGGTGGAAAACTTAACATGGTATCAGAGCCCTGGCCACAAGTTGTGAACTATGTTACATGGACTCTTCACTTCACATCAAAGTACCCGCACCCTATCCTTGGACAAGGACAAGGATAAGGGTACTCTTGCAGGATATTTCAAAATAGTGGAAAATCTTTGGAAAATAGACGAATCCGACTTTTGGACACGTACCCGCACCCGACACTTACACGAGTCCGTGCAACATAGGTTGTGAGTAACCAGCCACAACTTGTGCTCAACCAAAGCCATCCACCGACAACTGCCATTGGCATTGGCGACCACCGTGGGCATCGTCTACCATTGGCGACCCTTCCTGGACAATTGCTGACCTTCTGGCAATCCCTAACGTCTCTGTTGATAGCTATTCTCACGCCAACAGCACCCTAAACTCAGTTTTTTGTCCAACAGTCATCTTAGGATAATGTGACTTGCTATGTGAAAGGATTCTAGAGATGGAAAACTTACAAGGGGAAAAGTTAAAATGCTGGTTTCTGTACTCCATTACTAGTTCAGAAAACTTCGTGGAAGGATGTAAGCATTGATTTATGGGTAGATTGCTAGGACTGAACAAGGTAAAAATTCCGTTTTGAAGTTCTTGATTGGTTCTTTAAAATAATCTATTTTACCATGTTAGACAATTGTGGCTGCTTCCTATGTCACTAATCTCTATTTCAATGAAAAGAATTGGTACTACTTTGGGTTAAAGTATTGCTTATCGTCCCTAAACATATGGTCAAATTGAAGTGTTAAATAGAACATTGGATAATCTACATAGAAACTTTGTGGCAAAGAAGCTTAAGCAATGGGATATGGGCATATGGCCCTTCTTCACGTTGAATTTGAGGTAAATCTTTCAATTTGAAAGAACCCATTTATTCCACTTTGTAACTCTGCTCCATCACATATCTTCATGTTGTGTCAGTAATATCCAACCAATCTATGTTGAACAGAGAAAAATATTCTCTCCTGCAATGGCAAGAACTCGTGAAGATTTTCTGTGAAAAATGGAAGAAAGCAATGCAAAATGTTCAACAAAAGAAGGAGGTTAAGTATGGGTATGTTCGACGAAAGAATTTTTTTTCTACTGGTCACAACAAGCTTAAGGAGATAAAGGTTGTTCCATACTGAATTTCAAAGAAGATTAATGACAATGGCTACAAGATTGTGTGTATCTTCTGGTCACAACAAATCTAAGGACAAAAGGACATTCAATGTGCAAGATTTTTCTACATTTCATGGTGAGTTGGATGAAAAGTTGATAAGTTCTTTCTCACTTGGGGGGAGGGGGGGCAGGGATGATGTAGTGGTGTATTAGGGCCACATCATTGCCATGTCATTTCCTTCTGATCATTTTGGTGGCAATGTGGAAAGTGATTTGAGACTTTGACCAACTTAATATGTTCTTGGGAAGAAGCTTGCAATATTGGAATTTAGAATAAATTATGTATAGTAATTAGAGTTTTGTTGTGTTTTCATTTTTGAAGTGTAACTAAATCTAAAGTATCACAACTATAAAGTATTCAAAAAAAGAAAAAAAAAAGTATTCAAAAAAAGAAAAAAAGAAAAAAAAAAAAGAAAGAATGTGGAAAGAATTGTGCTCAACTAAAACAGCCGATTCACTCCACTAAAAAGCGAAGGGGAGCTTTTGGATTACCCTCGTTTCAATTCCCCTATGTAGATTGTGTCTTGTAACAAGACTCTTGTTTGTTCATTCATCTTGCTCCATTCTTACTACTACTCAAATTGAGGGTTGGACCCTCCATTGCCTCTCACACATTGCTCGGTCAGAATAAGATGTGTTGGGGTTTGCATGACAGAAGAAGAAATTGGCTTCTCTCTCTCATGATTGCTTGCTCGTTTCTGTTATTTTTTCAATTTGTAAACCTAATATAGTTTTAATCAAAAGAATCCATCTACAATTGCATTGTGATTTTTGATCTAGAGTTGATTAACTCACTATTTATCCCATGCCTTTTTGCATAGTCAATAATGACCCGTTCAGTTTTACTTTTTCGTATTTTGTATTCTTTTTAACTTCTATCTTTTAATCCACTTTTCTGTTGTTGTTATTTTAATCATTTTATTAAATGAAGTTTTATTATTATTATTATTTATAATTCTGTTTTTCCTATACTGCATTTCTTTTTCTTTTTTTAAAATAAACAATTCTTCTCTGCCATGTATTTGGCCATATTTTTATAATTTCACTGTAAGCTTTCTTAGATGAGGTTTTAAATTTTATATTCGAAATTCTGTCTATGAATGTATTGTCAACATGTTGTCCTATCAACGAATAATAGGCATTTCAAGTATTTGTATTGTTCAAATTATAGATAAAGATACTTGCATTTTTGTGGTGGGTGTGGTATGGTGCCTCAGGCAGTATAGAGTTCTAGAGCCTTGAGGGCATCTTTTTCCTTTAAGTATACTGTATATGAATATATCATTATATGTCTAGGTTTACTGTTGGAACACTTGCTCTTATGCTATTATGCTAAAGGATTGTGAGGTTGTTGACAGCCAGGTTCTGTAAAGGTAATTATTTTTGTCACATCCTTGCTTATAAAATTAAGGGATTGATGATACTTGTTTATTATCTGTAGAATGATGAGGTAAGCACCACTTGGTTATTTAGTTTATTATTATTATTTTTAAAACTCCTAGAGTAAATTTTTGAAATATTGTATATATGAGTTCAGTTGTCTCACAATTCACATCATTTTCCATGTTTTTTCACCTTTCATGCATACATATTGATGGATTTGGTGGATTACATTTGGGAGCTGAGTGAAAAGAAATGTGTATATATAATGTGTTCTTTTCAATCACAGGTAATCATTCAATTGTGATGATTTTTTCAAGGCAATGAGTGATCTACAAATCAAAATTTTTGCTTTTATCCTTTGCTATGTTCTTGTTTTGAAACACAGAATTACTAGTAGTGAAGTTTATTGTGTGTGTGTGCACACGCGCGCATATGTATTTCACTAATATGTGTACCTTGGCCATTGGAAAGGCTAATCCATTTCAATAATATTCTGTGATTGGGTTGAACTCATATAATGGCATTTTTAGTATTCTTTTGGACTTACGACATGAATTTTCATTCCTTGTTGGCAGTGCATCTTTATGCTTCTTTTTTCTTCTCTCTCTCTTTTTCACCCAGTAAATACCATTAAATACCAATTGCAAGTAACCAATTGTGGGTTAAATTATTGGGACAACTAAGTAATTTAATATGTAACTAGTGTAATGTCCAAATGGTCTATTTTTTTTATTTTTTTTTTTGTGTGATTAATATACTTACCATCCATAATAAATAAATAATGTCCCAAAATGCGACTATAAAGTCCAGACATGAAAACATCAGTTTTTTTTTTTTTTTTTTTTAAGGGTCCCAGCACTTTGTCCATCACTGTTTCTATCTCTTCCTTCAACAGACATGGGCGAGGAAGTGCCCGAAAACTGTGGTCCATGGACTACTGTGGTCAATTTGATGGGATCAAGGCATGTGGTATAAAGTTTTAGAAACAATGTATTTACAATACCAAATGCCCGGGCTTTTAACAATGGATCTAGGTGGTCCATTGACTACTTAATTTGTTGGCTTTGAAAATCAAGCAAAATGAATTTTTGAAAATTTGTTTCAACTCAAGTGAAATTCAAACCTTCATTGTAAGAAGCCAAAAGTGATTCTTTTTTAGTTTTATGTTTTTTAAGTTGATATTTGAATCATTTGAAGTTTTTAAAGTAAGTGAGAAGGCACAGCTGAATGTATAACTCTCTGAGCATCCTCCATTCTGCAGTGACATAACCTGTGAGAGACTAGACATAGCAACTAAGAAGGGCACGTGTTGGTCATAACTAAGACGCATTGGGATGGTGCAGTCGGGTGTTTGCAAACGAATTGTGTTTATTGGTCCGCACAGAGAGAGCAATCATCAACTGATGTCCAGCATTGTTAAGGAAGAAGATGAAAATTATGGAGATGGAGATGCTGTAACTGCTGAGTCCCTTGTGTCAAAGAAAAACCAGAAGAGAAAGTGCCTTAGCTCTGGCCAAGTTCAAAAGGTGGAAGCAGCAAGATACAAAAAGAAAAGGCAAATCAGTGGTTACAAAAACAATAAGCAAAAGGAGGACCAACATTACAGTGGCAGATGGCCTACACAAAGGTAAGGACTTTATCATTATCCTTCTTGTTTCTATTAGTCATTTTAATTAGTTTTAAGTTGGTAATATATTAAGGCAAGTCTATATTATGAAGGTATAAGCGCGCAGAGCAAAGTATGTTGGAGATCTTGAAGGCTGAAGAGGCAGTATTTGGAAACCCAATTCTCCGGCCTGCACTGAGATTGGCAGCTCGTAAACACATTGGTGACACTGGGCTTCTAGACCATCTTCTGAAGCACATGGATGGTAAGGTAGCTCCGGGTGGGGCTGAGCGGTTTCGGCGGTGGCACAATACCAATGGAGTGATGGAGTATTGGTTGGAGAGCGCAGACCTGGTTAATATACGGCAGGAGGCCAGGGTTCGGGATCCTTTCTGGATCCCACCACCTGAGTGGAAGTTTGGTGGTAGTTCTCAGGATCCCAATTTTGCTAGAGAGCTGAAGCTGCTCCAGGAAGAAATGGCCAAAATGAAGAGGTAGTAATAACCAGAAAACTCAGTTAGAGAAATTTGTCATCATAATCTTTAAGTGTGCATGTTTTTATGGGTTGCGTAAACAGAGATTTCCAGGGGCTCGTATCCATGAAGCAAGAGGAAGATGAAGCTCATGTGACCCCTAATTTTTCTGTGACCAGTCAGAAGTTAAAATTTGAAAGTTCTCTCCTTCCTTTGCAGGTGAATGTAGAATATCAAATTAGTTATATAATGATTTTATCTTTTCAGTTCAGCTTCATGAAGCCTTGTTTGGAATCTCTTTTGTGACAGGAAATGCATAAGGAATTGGTGAAATGGAAAGCCAAGACTCAGAAACAGCTTATTGAGATTTCAAGTTCTTTGAGCGGTATGCAGGTATCAAAGCAACACATACTGTGAGTCCTTTATCTTCTGAAAATTTGAAAGATGGAAATAATAAGATCACATGTAAAGAAGATCTTTCATGTTGTGAACTTTTAATTGTGGTTTGACCTCTCTCTCTCTGTGTGTGTGTGTGTGTGTGTTTGTGTGCGCGCGCGCACTCATGCATGTGTTGCATCTTGGTGTTTGGGCACATGCGTGCATTTGTGCGTGCATGTGTATAGATTTAAGGTTGGTCAAGCCCCATTCAGAATCTCATTTTTGGCAGGACACATATAAGGAATTGGAGAAATGGAAAGCTAGAATTGAGCAGCAGCTGTTGGAGATTTCAAATTCATTGAGTAGTATGCAGGTGTCAAAGCCAGTCAACACCTTGAGTCCTTCAGCTTCTGAAAGTTGGAAAGATTGGTTGGGAAGCAATGACCTGGTTAATACTCAGCAGGATGAGTTTGCACCTTGGTTGGACAGCTGTGATCTGGTTGATATTCAGCAGGAGGATCTTGCTCCTTGGTTGGAGAGTTCTGACCTGGTGAATATTGAGCCGGAGGCCACGGTGCAAGATCCTTGCTGGGACCCTGCACTTGGTTGGATACCTGGTGATAGCCCCTCTCAGGATCCTGTTTGTTTTGAAGAGCTGGAACTGCTCAAGGAAGAAATAGCCAAAATGAAGAGGTAATAAAACCACATAACAATAATCTATGAAGGAAAATTGTTTTGACCAATCTCAGATGTGCTCCATTTTTGTTGCATCAACAGAGATGTTCAGGAGCTGGTACACAAGAAGCAAGAAGATGTAGCTAATGCGACCCCAAATTCTTCTGCTTCTTCTAATTTGAAGTTGGACCTTGATAATTCATTGCTTCTTTTGCAGGTGATGTTCGGGGACAAAATAGGATAGACTACTTTGATTTTTCCCTTTGCCCCGTGATTAAGCTTAATAAAGCCCCATTTTGGAATCTGTCTTTTGAACAGGAAATGCACAAGGAATTGGTGAATTGGAAAGCTAAGATTGGGCAACAGCTGATGGAGATTTCGAATTCTTTAAGCTGTATGCAGGCATCAAGACAATCCACTAGCTTAAATGATAGGATAGGGTGATAGTGATCTGTTTCGTATGGACTTGTATTTACACGTAGACAAATAGGAACCATATTTTGTACAGGATCACATGCTGATGTGTGAAACTAGTCCATCTCCCAACTTTTAGACCAGTAGGATTCACATCTAACCTACACGAGTCAGCCATCGACAAACTAATCACCAAGCTAATTGCTGAGATAATGCCTAGCTGGTCTTGAGCCGTATCGGAAGTTGGTCCTTTTAATGAACAGTGAAGTAGATCATTAGTAAGGACACATACTCGATGCGGATGACTGTTGACATGTTGATTTGTTTTGGCAGTTGTATTTTTTTAAAACAATAGTATATATAATCATTATCACATGTTTAACATGATGAATTATGATTAATGAAATGATGAATGGATAACCACAATGCTAATTGCCGGATGGGATGGGATGGGATGGATGTAATTGAAGAGATGGTGAATCATAGCTCAGTTCCAATTTAGTCAAGTATATCTGATTTAGATGAAAGTAAGCTAAGAGTTATAAAGTGTTGGATTAATAGAAATGTTCCATTGGGATCCAAATCCCATTTGGATAAATACGGTCCACTTCTCATTGGGATAGTTGGGATTGGTATTTTGAAAAATCGATCGTTGGATTAGATACTCCTGTTACGTATGTCATGTCTGTCAAAAATCACAATGATCCAACGGTTGATTCATGAGAAAACTGATTGAAAACTACTGACATTTTATCGTTGTGTCGGTTTTTTTCACGGACAGTTTTCTCATGAACCAAGCATTGGATTACTGTGATTTTTGGAAGACATGACATACGTAACAGGAGTATCTAATCCAACGGTCGATTTTTCAAAATACCCGTCCCAACTATTCCAATGAGGAATGGACCGTATTTATCCAAATGGGGTCTGGACCCCAATGGAACATTTTTGGTTCGATTAATACCATAACTGGGATGGGGATGGAGGGTGGATTAACCCAACGTCTCATAACTCCTAGCTGAATTTTCGGAACAGAATCTTAGCTTTACCTGGTGGGAAAATCAAGACAAAATGAGGCTGCTTATAAGCATGCTGCACTATTTAAGCTTGCTTCTCTGAGATTGGTTGTGTATTAGCATCTCCAATGTCAAATGCAAAGTCCTTTTTTGGCTAGCTACAGAAAAAGTGACTAGTCATTTGGCCATTGGTGTTCCAATGAATATGATTTTTTGCTCTCTTAACTTTCTTCCTTTGTAATCAAACACAAGTCTTCATGCATTGTGTCTTGGAGATAAATAGCTAGATCCAAAAGTGTAGCCAAATTTGGTTCTTATTATTTGTTTAGCCAGAATTACGGCTGCAAATGAGCCGAGCCGATAGGGCTAGTAAAATTTACCCATACCCATTAATCCATTCAAACCCATCAAATGTTAATGGGTATGGGTCGGTACAATTTATTAAATGAGCCATAATTGGATTACTCATTTACACCCATTTTAATGGGTTAATGGGTATGGGTCGGTATAATTTATTAAATGGGCCATAGTTGGGTTACCCATTTACATTCATTTATAATTGGGTTGAATATGGGTAGCCAGTGAGTACCCATTGGGTCACACTTATGATGTTTAATGTCATTATCAATGTTTAGCACCGGTGCAACTTAAGACAAACTGCCCATTTCTTAAAATTTGGGCCTGGACAACGTGCATATCTTTATTTCTTGGGAGGGGCTATTTGTATCACACATTTTACTAAAGGCAACCCATTTTCTAAGTACAACTCACCCATTTGTATTTTTACTAAAGGCAGCACAATAAAAATTTAATAAATATACTCATTTTATCCTTTATTAAATACAACTCATTACATAATAGAAATACTATAAGCAACCCATAATAGATCAGAATTTATCAAATGACCATATTACCCCCCAACACCATGAAAGAGCATCTTAAAGATGTTAGTTTGAAGTTTGTACTCACCTAAGCATTTTCGTTTTAGGTTTGTTTGTATATTATTGGTAAACATTATATTTGGAATAAACTTGCTTCAAAATATGAAAAGTAGCGTTTTATAATCATTATGGTATGATGGTTTTATGAAAAAACCCATGTTTTGATCGAAAAATTGAAAAAAAAAAAATATGTGTTCGTGTTCGCATTCGGACTGGTACAACCGAATATGAAGTTTTAGTATTCAGCCGTGGGTAACCAAATATGAAGCTTTAGTATTCAACCGTGGGAAACCGAATATGAAGCTTTGGTATTCAGCCGTGGGTAACCGAATATAAAGCTTTAGTATTCGGCCGTGGGAAACTGAATATCATTACACATATTCAGCTGTAGGAAACCGAATGTTTTTTTTTTTTTTTTTTTTTTTTTTTTCTTTTTTTAATTATTAAAAAAAAAAAAAAACACATTCGGTTTCCTACAGCTGAATATGTGTAATGATATTCGGTTTCCTACGGCTGAATACTAAAGCTTCATAGTCAGTTACCCACGGCTGAATACAAAAGCTTCATATTCGGTTTCCCACGGCTGAATACTAAAGCTTCATATTCGGTTGTACCAGTTTGAATGCGAACACGAACACATAATTTTTTTTTTCAATTTTCTGATCGAAATATGGATTTTTTTCATGAAATCATCATACCATAATGATTATAAAACGCTATTTTTCATGTTTTGAAGCAAGTTTATTCCAATATAATGTTTACCAATAATATACAAACAGATCTAAAACGAAAGTGTTTAGAGTGAGTACAAATTTCAAACTAACCTCTTTAAAATGAAGATGAAGAAGATGAAGACATTATTTTGTTTTTTTTTTTTTTTTAAATTTAATTAATGGAATAATGGGTTGCAAATAGAATTGTGTCTAGTATTTAGACTTGGAGCATTTTTGGCATTTTAAATTTTTTGTTTTGAATAGTAATGGGCTGCCTTAAAACTTAATGGGTTGTACTTTAAAAATGATATAATAGACCCAATGAATATTTTAAATGGGCTGCCATTAGTAAAGGCTGTGCTGCAAATAGCCCCTCCCTTATTTCTTCCCTTTTATTATTATTATTTTTTTATTTAACTCTTTGAAAATAAAAATGAAAAAGCAATAAGATTTGCATCTATTAATTTAGAACGACTTAATTACGATCCACATTTCTTTTCTCAGGATTCAATGTCCAATTCTAGAATTTTTAAATTTAATATGTATTACTATATAAAAGAGAAGGTAGTTTGTTATAAGGTGTACTAGGTAGAAGCGCAGGTGCTACGCACGTGCCCATGTTTAAAAAGCAAGCTGGGTTAGTTATTCGACCATATATATATTTATTTATATATACCAAACTCAATTGTATATATTTGTGATCTCTAACAGTAAAGCAACCAAAAAAAAAAAAAAGAATTTATATATTGAAATAACACAATATTGATAATTAGGTAGTATTTTTGCATTTAAACTGTCCAAAATAATGTGGCTACACAGTTATTGCCACATTGTAGATACAGAGATTAAGCAAAAAAACTAAAAATCCCAACAAGCAAGAAAAAAATATGCACTAAAAAGAGGTTCTTACAAACATATAATTGATCACATACCATACACAGTAAAAAACCGATACAAATCTTCCTTAACATTCCAATACTCTTTTATAGCTAAACAATCATAAAAAAACTAAAAATCCCAACAAACAAGAAAAAAAATATTCACTAAAAAGAGGTTCTTACAAACATATAATTGATCACATACCATACACAGTAAAAAAACCGATACAAATCTTCCTTAACATTCCAATACTCTTTTATAGCTAAACAATCATAGCAACATCCATCGTACAACCAAGCTGATACTGGACCAGCCTCCCTACATTGTCCGTAACATGGAGCAACCTCATTCAAACAATAGCAAGAAACTGAAGGTAACTCATGCATCGCAATCCCTGCTCTGAGCAATCGCCAATAAAAGTCACTCCTTAATGAAGCTAGTCTATAATCACTCCCTTCAAACAATTCTTGGAACAATTCACCACCGCGAAATCTTTTTGACCAAACCATCAAACTACCAAGAGCATGACCGTATCTCAAATCTGCAAAATACAAGCATTGAACAGAGGACGAAATAACATAGGCTTCCTCTAACATTTGCAACCCTCGATGTATATCTCCAAAACAGAAAACAAAACTCTACAGAAACAATTTTTGAATGAAAAAAAAAAAAAAAAAAAAAAAAAAGCACAAAAAAAATTATAAAATAGTAAAAATGCCTCAGCACTTAGAAAAAATATTTTAAAAAAATAGTAATAGTGATTTAACTCACTGTGCCCACAAAGTACTTTGCATCTACGTTTCCAGCATGTGCACACTCTTGCACAAATCTTACATAGCTTGTGACAGGGTGTTCAGTGAAACAATATGCATTATTAAAGTTTACAGATCTTAGAACATCATCGCTTAATCTTATTTGGTCAAAAAATTTGCATCTAAAAAGCAACAACAAAAAAATATTTATATATGCAGCAAAAAATAGACACCAACATAGAAATAAACAATTTTAATACAGTCATATGCGTATGTCATTTTTAATTGCATCAACCAGATGAACCCTTTTTCTTCTCTAACCAAAGAGCCAATAATTTCTTCTCCAATCAAATTTGCAGGAATTTGTAATATCAAAGTTGACATCCTCCTTGCAGCAAAACAGCTTCAAAAGGTAATTGGCAAAATTGCATAAAAGCAAGAAACATTGATGCAATAAAGCATAAAAGGAGCTGATGTTTGCTTTAATCTATGAATGTAGATGATCTCCATTGAAAGAAAAATGATAAGCAAACTAATGATATGCATAAGGAGGGTGTAATCCAGTTTGTGGAATAGTAACTGAGACAAATTATAAAAATAATGCACATTAGTTATGGGTTGATTGCTTCTAACTGAATAGATTATAAGTTTATATTCAATTTTTTACATTCACATTATAGTCTTTTGAACATAGTGATGAGAAAAGTAAGCTCATTTTAGTTAATATTCTTGGAGTTGACTGCTTTATTCAATTTCTTCTCTTTTGTTAATCCGTTTTTTATCTTATATCTTTTAAGCACTCTAATAAGTCTATGGTAGTTTGAGATTGTCAATATAAGTCCTTCTGTTATGCTTGAGGTCGGTTTTATCAATTATTGATTCACACTGTAAAAAGAAAAAAGTTAATATCTTATTGTGCAAGATTAGAATTTTTAAAGCTAAAATGTCAAAACAAATCATTCTTAAGTTTTTATAGGCTGAAGTAAGGTTTCTTTTTTAGAATAGAAATTAAAAATACGAGGTAAGTGTTTCTTTTTCATTTTTCTTCTTTTTTTTAATTTGTCCTTTCTGTTGCAGCTGAAACATAGAAATTTTGCCACATGCAAAGTAAAGGAAATTAGAGAAGGAAACAATGAAAGTAAGGAGCCAAAAAAAAATGCTATTTTTTTTTTTTTTGGGGGAGGTTTTAACAGTAAAGATGCACGAAATCAAGGAGAACAAAGATTTAAAAGAAGGGGAAAGAAAAAAGAAGAAAACGAAGATAAAATAAATATAACAAGAGAATCAAAGAGATATAGGCAAAAGTGGAAAGACTATATAATTACAGTGACATACAATATGAAGCTCCAACAGAGGAAAACAATAGTACTGAATTCAAGAAGAAGGAAATACGAGAAAAAAGCAAACAATCGAACGGAAAAACCCAAAATAAACTTAAGCAAGCTTACCTAGACCAGCAAGCACCTACAGAGAATACCACGAGGAAGGAGCAAGAACACAAGCTAAGAATGCGTGAGATGAGTAAGCTGTAGCAAAAGTCAAAAGACAACACAATCAGTTTATCCAATATTGTAAGCTTTTATCAAGGAAAACGACAGAACTAAAACAACGATAACAATAGAAGCAAACAAGAAAAACAAAAACAACAAATGAACACAAACAATGCAAGAAGACGTTCCATGAACTCGTGGTGTGTCTTCAGAAGAGAGGCAAGAGTAAACCAACAGCTTGGCCGCAAACGAAGTTGTTAGAATGGATTTCTTTCACTGGGAATGGTTTAGTTCATACATCACACAGTTGCACAGACATCACGCTGCAATTGGGCAGGCCAAGACGAGGGAAAGACGGAAAAACCATAAGAAATAGCTTTCAGAGGTCATTGCAGGGGGGTAAAGAAGGAGTTTACCAGTCCTAGGTGCCAGCTAAATAAGTAGGGTACTCAATTATAGGAGGGAAAAGACGGAAAAACCAAGCAATCTTTGATCCAATACACACAAGAAGACGAATCCAAAAACGTAAATTTGTCACCTTAATTTGTTTATGCAATCAATCAAAGGAGAAAGACTACATCAAGCAAAAATTTTGGTTGACATAGTAAAATTGGTGAATTGGTTTTTTCGATACAGTAAATTAAATTAATAATAATTAGAATATATTGAAAAAAATTATGTAAGTTTACTGATATGTTTGAAAACCCAATAGTAATTCAAGATAAATATGGCACAAAAAAATAGCATGTTTAGTATTATTTTTCAGTTCAAAAATACAAATAACTAATTATAAGAATGAGATAATTTGAAAATAATTAATAGTTTAAGAAGCACATTACTTCAATCGATATTGGATAAAGTAATTTATATAAATCTAATTAGGCATTTTGCTTTTAAGCATTTATATCCAGAGAAATTTCAGTAGCATCATTACACAAAACGAAAGCCCATAATAGGTGTTACATTTTTTGGAATGTTAAAGTCATTACGCAAAACGAAAACTTTTAAGTGAGGACTTATGGCGTCAAAGGACTATGGAGGACCATATTTATGCTGAATTTTTTTGTTGAATTTGGTCGTAATTTAATCAAATTGAATTGGAAGTTGTCTTTTATATAGTTTATTACTTTTTGAAACAGTAGCTAACGTGGTCATATTTTGACAATCGATTTTGAAATGGGTAGAGTGCGAAAAGGCCATTAAACCATTTTTGTAATTATAGTAAAGGTGTATAATTGAATAAAATATAGGGAAGTTTTGTGTTTGCATAATATAATTATATAAAGAAAGTGATTATTCTAAGAATGTTATAAGAATGATAGCATTAATAACACTGAATTTTGTTTTTTTTCAAATAAGATATTTTAATTTTTGGTTTAGCTATTATAGCCTGGTACGTTTCATGATGTGGAAAATTTCTGTTATGGTTATTACTTGCTTGAACGATTTACATCTAATAGATACGAATTATTTTAATATAAGTATATAAACATGAACAAAAAGGGTGGAGGTAAAGTAATTTATTTATTTATTTATTTATTGTTTTTTTAGCATTAGAACGGATGTCATTGGTATGCAACCTTGTTGGCATAAAAAATTGCTAAATAAGCTAAGAAAAGTTAATGGAAGATATAGATTATTGAATTTTAATTTGACATAAACATGACAAAAACACATTTTAAAAGGTAGATGAGGTTAAAATCAATAATAATTAGAAGTATTATATTCACGTGCAATAGTATTGTTTGAAAATAGAAGCTTATGGAAGAGTTAAGTACAGTTTTGACAATTATTAGTCCCCTAATTTTCCTTCAGAGAGGGCTCAGTTAGGTATGATTCATGAAAATTTTACCCTGTAGGCTTCCGTTGACAAGCTAATTAACAATTTTTCATGCTACTTTTCATCCATCACCTATTGTTCTCATCTTCTTCTATTAACATCTCAATTCAATTGCGCTAAGTTTTTTCCACCCCAAGAAATGAACCTTTGTTCTCTCCATGCCAACGTGTGGATAATGTCCCAAAAGCTGATGCTGCAAAAGTAATAGATTGTTAAAGCAGGAAGCCAAAATGGCACACTTCATAAATGAAATATTTCACTATATGAAACAAGTGACAAAATTTTAATTATCATCCGTTCAAATACTACCTGTGGAATTTCTTTGCCGTCGCTGCCATTTTTGGTTGAGTTTTTTGTTTTGTAGTGACAGTGTCCTTTGGATTGTTTTATATATCTGGTTTAGTCGTTGGGGATCCACAAGGTTATATCTGAGTCCAAGATTGCTTCAAATATTACATAATTCATGGCCAAACACAACATTACATCAACAGTCTGAATTAAAATAGGTCGATGTTGTCCCAAATATATAACCCTAGAGGGGGTGAATAGGATTTATAGCAAATTTTTACAATTAATTATCAAATAAAATTAGAGTTCAATTACAAGTAATATTAATGCAAGTAATTGAAAGAGAGAAAAGAAGAGAAATCAAACACAAAGATTTAACGAGGTTCGGACTCCACCTACTCCTCGCCTTATGCCTCAGCCCAAGAATTCCAAACAATCCACTAAGGATTAGCTCCTTCAAGGTGGAGAAACCTTTACACGATCTTCTTTATCCCAGGTGGAATTGAAGATCCTCACCTAAGCTCACAAAGAACTTCAACAAATGGCTTAACAAGAACCCACTAGTGCTCACCAAAAACACTTCTTCAAGATTCACAAAGAATGCTTGGGCAATACTCACCAAGAGCAACTTTTCAATGTTCACAAAGAGCACTTCTTCAATCTCACAAGATATACAAGAATGTGTACAAAGAATAACTCCTCAAGAGTAGATGAAATACAAATTTAAGCTCTCACTAATATCTCTCAAATAGATGAACTAGATTGGCTTCAAGAGAGTATGATGATTTTGACTAAAATCACACAAGAATGATGTATACTATGTTGGCTTGAGTTTGTGTATGATCATTAGCTCATTCAAGACTCATATGATGAGTATTTATAAGCCCAACAAAGAGTATAGTCGACTAGGGCAAAAATAGAGTCGTTAAAAACTAGCTGTTATGAACTGTCAGGTCGATTAGTCGACTAGGTACAAGTGTTAGCCGACTAGAAGGTTTAAAAATGCCTTTAAAATAGTTTCCGGGCACGGTTAGTCGACTAGGCAAGGTGTTTAGTCGACTAAGAGGGTGTTTAGTCGACTAGGACAAAGTGTTAGTTGACTAAGAGCTTATTTTTCCAGAAAACAGCTACTGCACTTCGATTAATCGACTAAGTAAAGTGATTAGTCGACTAATGCTAATTTTTGCTTGAGTTGAAATTTACATATTCAAAAATTAGACTTCTCAAGCTTTCCGTGGACACCAAGATAATCGAAAACGGAGTCCGGATGAGGGAGATATACCCATTTTAAGTTGGAAGTTTTCGTCAGCAAAAAAATCAGCATTTTATAAAACATTTTGTCTTTTGAGTCCATAAATCCCATTATGAGTTTGAATCAATTTTGTGACCAAAATGTGATTTTCCAAGTTAAAACCTATGGTCTTTAAGTCATAGTCAATTGAGCCAATTAATTCATCCTAAAGAGAGATTCACAATAAAGATTCCTAAGCACTCACACAAGAATAAAAGCAAGATCTTCATATATGAATCTTCAAGTCTTGTGCTTGGCTTGTGCTAGGCTTGCTTGGCTTCATTAATGGATTGCATCAATGCAATGGCTCTCTTCATGGTCCTTAGTGAATATACAACATATTCATATTCACATAAGGTTCATTGTAGTGCATGAGCTTCATGATGGCTTGACTCTATGAATCATTTTTTCACATGATATATGCTAGATGACAACTATAAGAACCACATGATTAAATTCAAATAACCATAGCATAAGTATGATATTTAATAATATATCCATTTAATAATGTCAAGGAGTTCAATCAAGAACATATGCACTATATTAAATATTCATAGTACAATGTTTGTTATTATCAAACATTGAGCACAATTTGCATATAGAATATATAAATCAATCAATGATTTGTGGCTCCCCCTAACAATATGCATATAAAGATACTAAAGATTATAATGAATTTTACCACAATTCATGCTTGCAAATTTACACAAGATGCAAATCAAATAGAATCACAATACAATGATTGTTATCATCAAAATCAACCAACAAGGGTGAAAGCCATAAGACTAACAGTCGAGATTTCACCGGTTGTACACTTGTAGTGTACCCTCCAGAGAGCTGCAATTGTAAAAAAACCAACGAGCTTAAGACACATGAAAATGGAAAAAATTTAGGGAAAATTTTAAGGTAAAGCAAATTCTCTATACTTCATTGATTAGCTACCAAAATATGTTATGCTTGTAGAACACAATTTCTTAGCTAATAAATTATTATTATTATTAAATTATTATTATTGTTATTATTATCAGCTACCAAAATGGGTTTGGCAGGAGCACACAATTTCCTGCATAATAAATTATTATTGACAATTCTTCCTAGCATTGAGCGGGATTCAATACTTTGGGACAGAAAAACTTGCATTATTATACTTTTGGTCAGGGTAGTTTAGCATATACACTACTCAACGCTCTACAAGAAGTAGTACACAATAATGTCTTGTGAGTTGTGATGGATATATTTGTTTTTTAGTATAATGAGAAAAATACTCAAGAAGAGGGTTTTTGGTATGTGAGATATTACAAGAGCGAGATTGAAAGAGTCGATATTGTTCACATGGGACAGGTAGTTGAGAAAAAGAACGTGAAATTAAAGAAAAGATACAATCTTACCAGTTGCTCTTCTGCATTGGATAATTGCATTTTGGAACAATCAGCTGTTATTCAAATGAAGAGATTGGTAGAATCAAGAGCATAGAACTTGATTTAAAGTATACAAAAGGAAAAATTATAAATGTCACTCCAAAGAACATGAAGGGCTGAAAAAGTTTGAAAATTTGAACTTAAATTCATAAATATGCAGGGCTTAATTATAAATCATGAGATAATTAGAAAAGGCATATGACGGAAGTTTATTTTAAAACATATTTAATTGAAATTGAAGTATGAAATCCAATTAAGATAGAGCCTGCCCTATTAAGTGAAATCATCTAGGACAAATTAAGTTTTTGACTTGGGATTGGTCAACTTCGGTTAATTTTCTCATTTTTTTTTTATTTTTTTATTTTTATTTTTTATCAGAGAGGGTAAGGTAGTTGAGAAAGCATTGAAATTTGGGTCCTGGATTGATGCTGATGAAGAAAACTGTTGGATTTTTTGTTTTAAATTTATCTAGGCTGTTGGAAGGGGGTTGCTGTCAGAGCCTTCTTGAGAAGAGTGTTCTAGTGAGAGAAATGAATTGGAATGTGAATAGAAAAGTATTATCGCACGAATGCATTGAACAATTTATTGGGTTTTGTTCAATTTTTAATGCTTTGACAGTTCCACACGAATAGACTGCAACTGAACCAATCAATTTTGGAGAGAGATTTAAGAAATTAATGAGGAGAGATGAATATACAATTTAATGAGGTTTATATAGGTGTTGCCATATATATATATATATATATATATATTTCATTTTCTAGCATTTTTTTTTTAAATTTTTATTAGTGATTAAAATTTGTTTTTCTAACTATTTATTTTCTTATTTTAATAGGCAAAGTTTTCTTATCGCGAAAAAGTATAGTGATCTAATGGATCTTTAGCGAAGATCTTCTGAGTTGAAGCATGACTTGAGAAGCATTGAGAAGAACATTTTAAAACACAAAAGAAGAAGAAATTTTGCAGTTGAAAAAGATACAACTACAAACAAGTAAAGTTGAAATGCAGACAGTGTTGACCAGGATTGAAGAACGTAAGCAACAGTTGTTGATGGAGTTACCTGATCACATGAAACATTTGTGAAGGCTATGTAATTTTTCTATGTATTTTTTTTGAAAAAAACACCAATCTAATAAAAGAATTTTTAATTATGTGGAGTTCTCTTTGTAAATCTTTTTTTTTTTTCCGTTATAAGTAAGGTTGATAGCAGTCCAATTGTTTTCACATTAAAGCAATTACATTCCAAGCTTTCATTTTCTGTCATTCCTTCTGATATTCAAATAACACAGCAGCAAGCCTAAAAAAATAAGCCAATTTGGTATATGCCCAAATGGTCAATATGTAAACGGATATAGCCACAGCTTTTTTCATCTCATTTTACCTCTTTGATTCTAAACAATTTGGGTGATTCAAATATAAATTTTAATTCTAAAATTAATTATTAAATGTCAGTCAATTTGGTTCAAATATAAATGAAGTAAGGATTATTGTAAATCGAAAGAGAATGAATAATTATCCGAATAAATTATAGCATAGATAAACTATGTAAGGTTTTCTAGGGTGGGAATTTGAAGCATTGAGTATGACAATGAAATTAGGGCCTAGAGATGAAGTAGATTTTGGCAGTTCAATTTTTTTTTTTGGCCTTTAAACTAAAGGCATGGATAATACGAGAAATACAAAATGCAACAAAAATACAATACAATCTTAAAAAAGAAAAAGATTGGTTGGGGAAGTGAGCTATAATAGTAATAATGGAAATGCAAAAGGTTGAGTTGATTTTGATGGAAGTATTACCTAATCATTTCTTGATTCATTTGTTGGTGCCACATCAGAGGTTTCTTCACGAAGAACAATCTTCTTGTCATGAACAATCTTGGGCCAGTCTTTGCTGAATTTAGGACAACGTTTAATGTTTAAATCTCTAAGCGCGTGGAGGTTATGCATCCTCTTTGGCAGAACTGATAAATCAAGGCAATCTTTAATCGCCAGTTTTTTTTTTTTTGGATAATTTTAATCGCCAGTTTTTAAGTATCCTAACAAATGAAATTTAGATGGTTCAAGGGCTTTAAACTTGACATCATTTCATCTATGAGTTAAATCTACAAGAGAGTCTGGGTTACAGGATAAGCAAAGTAAACTGGTGATTCTCCCAAAAGAAGTTCTCCCTCAAAGAGACTTGTATTGAGATTAGAATTGCCTTCAAGAGTCCTTTTGAATGCGATGTTTCCTCCTTGCTATAAGATGCTTCTTCAAAACTACTATTTACACAAAATATATGTTGAATTCGAGGAAGACTAATGATATGCAGTATCCACTAAAAATATAAAGATGAAAATTGGTGCAAAATAGATAAGCTACAGAGATCATATTTCTTGCCAAGATGAATAAACTGTAATAGACAAATTAAGTTCAAAAGGATTAAGGATACTAACAATAGAAGTTTAAAGTAATGTTTAGACCTCTAAAAGTTGGAATACTTAAAGAATCAGTAGTATAAATAAGAAGGCTCAATCATTGGGTGCAAAATTGTTTTTTTGACACTTAGGAACATCATAAATTTGTATTTTTTGAAAGTATTCACAAGAAACTATGAGAAAATATGAACAACTTGAAAAAACAATCTAAGTATGCTTTAATGAAATTTCAGCAATTGGTGCTCAATATAGAACTTCTAGTGTTTTAGATATATTAATCATGTGAGCATTTGATATATCCTCTTATATATATATATATACATTACAAGAAAAATAGGCTATTGCAACCAAATTTTGTAACGAAATTGAGGGCTGTTGCAATAATTCTATTTTTGCAACGGAAAACGCCGTTGCAACGAAGTGAAAATGGCAACTTTACCAACTTATCTTCCACTGTCGCAATTTTGCATAAATTTGTGAATTTTTTAAATTATTTTTTAATTTATATTATCACGGAATCAACCCTCACAAAAATAAATATGAATTTTTTTATTAATTTATACGGTATATCTGAATTAAATATAATTTTTTAACAAAAATTATACCTTTCTTGCAACCATACATACCGTCGCAAGGTTTTCCCCCAAAACCCACCCCGCGCATCCCTCTTCCCTCTACCTCTTCCCTCTTCCTTGCCTCTCTCTCTCACTTTCTCTCAATCTCTCTGTGTACTAGCTGAACAGGGCATCAAAGGAACCCTCCCACCACCGATCACCCATAGCAGCGTGCCGACCCATTTCCGGCCATCGTTGCATTGCATCTCCACCGCCATATTCCCGCCCCAATCTCTCGCTCTCCTGTCTCTCCCTCTGCAACGAACCTCACTCCAGCAACTAATGTAAGTCACTCTAGCCACGAACCTCCTCTTCCCCTCTATTTCTCTCTCTATCCGACTTTGAATCATTCTAAAAAACCTAGGGTTTTCTAATATCTGTCAGCCTGCACCAATACGCGGTTGGGTTGAAGCTCTTTAACACTCCCCCTCCTCATCCACTGTGATATGCAGCCATTCAAGCCCTTATAGAAGCATGAACATCGATAAACTAATCTAAGGTAAGATATTGCATATTTATATATTGAAATTTTGTTTATGATTTTGATTATCAATGCCGATGCCTGTATTGGTTGCATTGGATATGTATTTTCCCGTGATTGAGGCCTTGAGGGGTTGGCTTTGGGTTTTTTTCTTTCTTTCTTTCTTTTTTTTTTTTTCTAGAAAAATCAACCAAAACCTAGAGTTCTTGACCCTAGTTTGGGAACTGCATACCGGTGTGCAGTATATACATTTTTTTTAGTAATGACAAGCTACAAGTAATTGCTTTTATATTTTCTAGCAGTTACTTCTAGAATAGCAATTAGCAACTTCTGTTGAAGACTTCAAGATCATGTTCCGGCTTTAAATTGTTAAGAATAGAAAAGGTTCCTAAAAGTAGCAGGCCTTTCCTGCTTTTAGAAAGAATTTTAATGGCTATTTATGTGTGAAAGTGGAACTATGCTGCTGAAGTTGCACAGCACATTATCCTTTTCTCGTCAAAAAAGTATATATATATATCTCACAAATGGCTGTTGGAATACCATTATAGTGACAATTAGAAGTACGTTACTTCCTAGCTTGAAGTTATTAAATGGTTTTGATGATAATTATTATGGGATCATTTTGTTGAAACAAGATCTTCATATTCTTCTCTGGAATTGTTTCCAAACACAGCCAAACCTAATATAAACGAAATAGGACTTAAAAATAATTTTGAATGAATAATCTATTCTTCACTAGAATTGCTTCCAAACGCAGCCCAACTTTCCTTTTTGTTCTGTGGCATTGAGGAATTTTGATGGGAATTATAGAATTTACATAGTCAACAATTAAAAGTTCCAGTCCCTCGCAACCTTTTATTTTTTATCCCTTGTTTATTGTTTTTCAAAGGTTAGAGCAGTCTGATCATCTCTCCTTAACACCAAATGGGACCTTACTAGTACCCAAGAAAAAGAAAAATTGGGACCTAAATAGACACAATGAGTAGAAAATAAAACATTGATCTTACCTGGAGCTCAAGAGCTGGCTGGTCCAGTTTCTTGAGGTTCTCCAAATGCAGATTATGCCTTTCAATTAGAGATCGACTATTTTGTTCAACTTGGTTCCAATTAGTCATATTTTTCTTATTTTTCAACTAATTTACATTGCCCATCCTCCCCCAAAACCTTATTTCGAACCCAGGTTAGTCAGTTTACAAAATTTTGGTAATTTGAAGTAGAATCACAATATATTAGAATTTTGTTAAATTGTTCAAATGTCAAAATGATTGGAATGAGGTGAAATGTTCTCAAATTTTAAAACCTTGGGACACTCTTGGATCTCCAAAAGTCCCTGAGTTTGGAGCTTTATAGCTCTAGAGATTTCATTACCACCATATACTTGTGTTAATGGAATAGTTCTTTACTTAATCATTGACAAAGGATTTTTTGTTGTTGTTAATTTTGGTTAATTTTGACCATCTATATGCCCTTAGAGATCAATTTGGTGTACTTTTGGTCAATCTTAATAATTAATTCAGGGATGTTTTCTTCTATATCGATTGTTTTATTCTAATTCCTCGATATTTCTGGTGTATCGAGTCCGTTAAATATTACTCTTTACAAGGCCATACTGTGTAAATTTTATATCCCATGTTGACTATATTATTTAGTATTAGTTGAGTTGCATCAGCAAGTCATTGATAAGGAATCACATCAGTTTTACACATTGGTTAGAGTTCTTGTTTTCTTAATGCAGCTCTAGTTTTAATAAACATCGTAGTAGAGAACTTTCATCAGTTGCAAGTGGTGTTATCAAGATCAGGTAAATCAGTATTTTCAGAAGACGCATGTAGGTTGTACAATGCATGAATACACTTATGTAATGTTGACTGACATAGCTTCTTTGCTTTCATTAAAAAATTTCCCATTTTCAGGTAAAAGAACAACTGGAGATGTCAATTCAAAGGCATGAAGAACTTCAAAATGAGGTAAGAACTACTACCTTAACACTTAGCTTTTTTTCAAATTTGGATTTTACAGTTGGTGGTCCCTTATTGAGAAATCTTGGGGAATACTACAAAAATATCCGAAAGTACTACCATTCTACTCAAACTTTGATCAGGTTGGAACTTTATATTTTGTTTTTTGTCCTTTGAGTAGCTGAGCATCTGAAAGCTTCTAGGATGAACCACTCTCAAAAGACTACAGTTTGTTTTTATTATGGTTCCTTGGTTTCATATTTTATCGTCATCAAACTCGTTCTGCGAAGTTACTTATCCCCTTCATAAGAACATAATATAATTTCTTATTCACTTCGTTTAATGATATTCAATGATGGGGTTCGGCTCCTCTCCAGGGGATTATCTCCAGAATTCTCCAGGGACAACTAAAATCTTATAATGTCAGTCCATGCCAACATGAACGGGGGAAAACGAGGAATGGGACAGATCATATGAGGGGTTTCATTTTTTGGATTACATCTACAAAAGACAACCTGGTTTGATCATTTCATTCATCTGATTCTAATAGAATTCTTGAGCTGTTCAGTGAACCTTGAAGATTATTCTGAAAAGAAAAATGGAAAAAGAAAAAGGCCGTGCAAGTTGCATGGTTAAAACTCATTTGTTTAATTGCATGCTTGGTCCATCAAATGTGGTCTGCCAGATGCTGGAATTTGATTCATTTTAATGCTGGCATCCGAAGATTTAAGCTGTCAATGGAGGATACTGGAGAAGAGACAGAACTTAGGTCATGTATCCTTCATGTGGCAATTGTGTAATACTTAATGTCTTTGATATTGTTCAGAGTCATGGTTATCATTTTTTCTGTTGATGGAAGATTCAGTGTCAGAGGCTTCTTGGTGTAACATTTCTTGCCAAAGCTCTCAGGTATGCACCCAGTAGATCTTTTTTCTTTTCCTTTTTCCCTTTTTCAGTATGGTAAGAAGATTTGGCTTGTTATCTTTTCATTTGGATTGCTTAATATTTGTCAGCACACTTTTAGGATTGCTGTCTGGAAAATTTGTTTACTTCAAAAGTCATGGTGGCCTTGAAATTTCATGTTATGGTAGTGACAGTGTGTTCGATAGCAGGGGCAATAGCAGTACTAACATCTCAGGGATGAAATTAATGTTGCCGACCCATTATCTAGCTACCCACTGCAACTGCTTCTAGAAAGCTTTGTAATACACTGTATTTCATATCTATCATAATATACTTTTCCTCTATTTTATGTATTCAACAGAGAGATAAAATCGTTGATTGGGAAAGGTGCTGCAGTATCGGTAGTAATCGAATATGTCATAAATAATGTTAGTGATATTTGGCTTACGAGCATGCCTTTTTCCTAACCAATTTATCCGTGGCAGCCTTTCTTTGAGTTTTCTGAAGACCCTAGCTCAGATACTATTCAAGTCCTTGTCAAGTAAGTTTTATTGTCCATACTCCATACAAATCTCTTATTCTCAATATGTGATTTGCCATACATCTATGTAATTTTTACTGAAATATATATATATATATATATATCATATACTCACACGGTTCAACACATGTGTAGAATAGTAGAAGTTCTAAAGCACCAACAGCTGAAAATTGGTTAAAGCATATTTAGATTATTCTCTGGAGATTCAGATTTTTTTAATCTTTTCTTGTGTATGCTTTTGTTTACTGTGAAAAATGCCATGTAGGCATTATAGAAATTGCCACATAGGCATACATAATTGAATGGGGTGATGTCACGTGCTGAAATATGGAAGAAGTTTTAGAAGCTGGTTATATGGCAATACGTGGCAGCTTGGCATGAAAAGATGGTGTAATGGGCAGTTCTAAAAGAAGTTAAAACAATCCAGCAAATAGTTTACACATGGCAAAGCTAGAAGCAAGTCCAAAGCTGGACGTGGGCTGAAGAAACGTGTAAGGAGCAGTTACAGGAAGTGAAGTATTGGCCCATCAAACAAGGAAGTGGAGGAATGGGCTACGGCAGTTAACAGCCCAAACTGCTATAAATATAGAGCAGCAGCAAGAGAAAACACACAACGTCAACCCCAATCAGCCCATGGCAAAGTATTTTAATCAAATTTCCAGCAGCAGTTCATCGTTCCAGCAGCAGTTTTCGTAACAGTTTTCATTAAATTTCCAGCAGTGATTCATCGTTCTAGTAGCAGTAGCAGTTCGTTTTCAATTCAAGCAGTAGTAGTTCATCATTTTGTCTTCGGTTAGTTGGTATTTCCATCTTTTAATTTCTAATTTCATAAGTCTAAGCTTTATTTCAATTAGCAATGGAGTTCATCTCCCATCTAGTTCGTCCATGTAATGTGAATATTTCGTTTGTCATTTCAATTCCGATTAATTTAACTTCAGTCAATGGATCTTTTTGTTTCTAATTTATTCTCTTTCATTAAGTCATTATTTCTCAATCTTTTAGATTCGTTAACACTAGAACCCAAGAGGATTAACCTCTGATTTTCGTCAATCTCCTGATTCCCATTTTAATTTTAAAGTGACCGACTAGGCATCTAAGACCTTTCTTGGATTCTCGGCCTAGAAGGTGCTAGAGGTCGTGTTTACACGGTCTTTGGGCTTTCCGAGCCCTGGCACGCCCACGCATCAAGACCTTACACCAGAGGTCTCAAGACCGCAGCATTTACACCGGGAACACCTTTTTGGCACGCCCGGTGGGACCACTTTGTGTTGAATGACTAATAGACCTGTTACAAGATCAATGACTAATCCGAATGAAAGTCATGGAACATCTTCGGATGGTTCTCAAGAGGAGGAAAACTCTATGTTAGAAATTAGTCAAAATGATATGTATAAGGCCATTCTGGACATACCTAACCGTATGACCAAAGTCTTGTCACTACAGTTTGAAAAGTTGAGTGAAAGTCTATCTAAACAACAAAAAGAATTCTTTGAGAATATGACAAGTCTTATGAAGAAAACAGTGGGGGATAATAGTCGACCATGTGGTTCAAATGATCAAGAGGCTTTTAAAATTCATGTTTCAGCAGAAAAAGCCTCAGAATCAGGAATAAATGTAACAGAGAAAGGTGAGTCTAGCAACCAAGGTCTTAAACTTGCTTCATCTACTCTTATCCCACCAATAGTCAGTCCTATAGAGGATGAAAGGCCATATGTTCCACCTCCTTTGAGAAATGGCCAACTTGATAGTTCAAACTTTGAAGGTTCACACACTGCAACTAGAAGGCCTCATCTAAGGCCTGATTGTGGGTCAAAAAATATTGGTAAACAACCTTTGTTTATTAATACACTCGGGGGGCAAAACACAAGAGGAAATCAAGGTCTAAATACTTTGACTGATGATGACTTTAGACCTAGACCCATTAACATGAATGACTTTACGAACCAAATACCCCGGGGGGCAAAATGGGCGTACGTTTAATAACATTGCTGGTGGGAGGCCTTACGAGATTTTTCAAAATCCGACATTTACCTCTGAAAGACCTTTAGAAAATATTAACAGAGGTAATACACCTGACCGTAATGACATTGTTAACATAGTCCAAGAATGCCTTGCTGCAGGTAATCAGAGAAGAATTGTAAGGTCTTTGTACAGAAAGCCATATCCTGAATGGATAGACCAGTGCAATGACTTTCCTAGAGGTTATAAGGTACCTGAATTCACTTTGTTTTCAGGGGAAGGTGGTCAGTCCACTATTGAGCACATTGGCCGTTTTACCATACAGTGTGGTGAGGTCTCGGCCAATGACAACTTAAAATTGAGACTTTTTGGCAATTCTTTGACTGGAACAGCTTTCACCTGGTATATAAGTCTTCCTCCAAATTCAATTCTAAATTGGAGGCAAATGGAATAGCGTTTTCATATGCAATTCTATAGGTCTGAACCTGAAATAACAATGGCCGATTTGTCTAAGTTTAGACAGTTATCAGGTGAGAGTGCAGAACAATACATATCAAGGTTTAAAAAGGCCAGAAATAGATGCACTGTCTACTTACCCGAGCAAGAGTTTGTCAAACTCGCTCAAAATGGCCTTGAACTAGAATTACGAAAGAAATTCGAAGGCATGGACTTCGAAGACCTTTTTGAATTATCTGCTAGAGTGTCTAGATATGAGAGGCTCTTGAGGGAAGAAGATCAGAGAAAAGCCTCTTCGTTTGGGACATATTATCATGACCCGAATTTTGAAGTAGATCTGGCCGAGGTTATTGCTAGGAAACCTTTTGTTTGTCAGGCCTTAAAGAAAAAAGATACGGAGGCCCCTCATGACCCAAAAGTTAGGAAAAATCTCATGGATGTTAAAAGAAAATTTTCATTCGATTTATCAAAAGCATTTGAGATATTTGACCACTTATTGACCGGAAAATTTATCAGGCTTTTAGATGGCCATAAACTTCCTGGTCGTGAAACCGGGGATTTCTGTAAATGGCATGCGACAAGGTCTATGATACTAACAATTGTGTTGTTTTCCGACATGTAATACAGGATTGCATTGACAAAGGCCTTTTAAGATTCCCAGAGAAGGACAAAGAAGCCATGGCAGTAGACACTGATCCGTTCCCAATAGCTGAGATTGCCGTAGCTTCAACTGATTTAAGATCTTTGTCGAGGAACTAAGTGCAAAATCATTATCCGAGAAATCTCCCACATTTCCAGCAACGTTGGTTCAGGAACGAGAGACCTTAGAACTTACAATCTCCAAGAGTTCACTTCATTCCAAAACCTACCAGACCTCAGATTAACTGCCATAATTCTCTGAATCTGGAAACTCGTCCAAGGCCTTTCATGAGGCCTTATCATTTTCAGAGATCTCAAGGACACCACGGCTTTCCTCATGTCCAGAAAAGATGGGTACCAAAAGTTCCAGTACAGAGGCCTCAGGGAGTTGTTACCAACCAAAGATCGAGAATGATTAGACCTCCTTTAACTAGGGAAGGAGTATGGACCAGGTTGGAACACCCTAAGTTCCCATGTCCTTTTACCAGGACGCAAAAGAGGAGGTTTCAAAGAAGAAGGGCAGAGTACAGAAGATCTTTTCAAACATCTTCAAATTCTGGCACAAGTGAGGTACGTAAAAATCTAACTGTAACTGTTAATGGAGACCACAGGAAAGTTCGAGAGGTCTCAAAAGGCGACAATATAGAGATGAAGACCGTTACAAAAGGGATCATTTCGACACTTGAAGAGATAGAAGACAGATCTTTTGGTTTAACAACTAATAAAGATCAAGGTCTTTCCTCACAATCGGGCGAGACAATCAGACAACCGGAGATTCAGGAAGGCCTTGTGGTGGAAAATGATGAAAACGACACAAGTTTAAAGCTAGACAGTGATGAAGACAATTTCTCGCTACAATTTGGAAGTCTTCCACCAGTGATGGGCTGCAACATGGCATTTACTTTGCCATTAATCTTTCAAGCAAGAGAAGATGAGGAAACCATCGAAATTGAGAAAGAAGAACATAGACCAAAGGGTACATCGGTGGTCATTGAAGAAGTGGAAATGGTCAACAAAGATGGAGAAATAGAAAGGTCAGAGAATATAGTGTTTGAAAAACCATCAGAGAAGATGACTCAACACCTAAGGCCTCTCTTCATCAATGTTCATATGGATAGGAGACCTATGCAGAGGGTTTTAGTTGATAACGAAGCGGCTGTTAACATCCTTCCAAGTGCAAGTTTGAAGAAGCTTGGTAAGACAGAATCAGACCTTATACCCACAGATGTGACAGTTGCGAATTTTTCAGGTGGAATTACAAAGACCAAGGGAGTTCTCCCAGTGGTCTTAGCGGTTGGAAACAGGGAATGTTTATCTGCCTTTTTTGTGGTAGATTCGACTGCATCGTATAATGCACTTCTTGGCAGGGATTGGATTCATTCCAATTGGTGTGTTCCCTCATCTCTGCATCAGTTCTTGATCTTATGGAACGACAGCAAAGTAGAAGTAGTATGGGCAGACCAGAAACCTTTTATTGCAGGATCCAATGCGGCAGAAGCTCATCTATATGGGGGAGACGTGGGTCCAATCAAATTCATAGGTACTGACAAAGAAGGGAAACCCAAAGAAATGACCACAGCAATTGACATTTTCTCAAAAAGGGCAGTGGAAAGAGTGATACAAGAGACAACAAGGCCTGGGGCGATTTTACTTGACCAGCCGTTGTCAAGCTGCATTATAGAAGAGATCCCATGAATTGCAGACCATTTGAAGATCAACGAAAAGGTCTAATTCGAGACCTTTTCAATAAACTGTTGGTATATAACAAAGAGGAAAGCCTTTGCGAAATATCAGAGGCTGAGTGTATATTAGAAGAAGATGCTGAAGTCATGAAAGAGGACAGTTTCGGTTTGAAAGATCTTGAAATGGAACCTGCACAACAACAAGACCTCAGAGCAGAGGTCCAAGATCCACTAGAAGAAATTAATTTGGGGGATGACCAAAATAGAAGGCCAACCTTTGTGAGCGGCCTGTTGGAAAAAGATACTAAGGAAGAGATCATCAAACTTCTTAAAGAATTCCAAGATTGTTTCGCTTGGGATTATCACGAAATGCCAGGCCTAGACAGAAAATTGGTGGAGCATCGTTTGCCAACAAAGCCTGGATTCAAGCCTTTCAAACAACCACCAAGGAGGATGACCTTGGAAGTAACCATGAAGATCAAAGAGGAAATAGAGAGGCTGCTGAAAGCTGGTTTCATCAAACCAATAAGGTACGCTGAATGGGTTTCAAATATTGTTCCAGTAGTTAAGAAAAATGGCAAACTTAGGGTATGTATAGATTTTAGAAATTTGAATCTTGCAACCCCTAAGGATGAATACCCTATGCCTGTAGCTGATTTATTAGTAGACAGAGCAGCCGGCCATAAGATCTTATCTTTTATGGACGGCTACTCTGGTTATAATCAAATCTTCATAAGTGAAGAGGACGTTCATAAAACGACCTTTAGATGTCCAGGAGCCATAGGAATGTATGCATGGGTAAAAATGCCATTTGGCCTTATTAATGCTGGAGCTACATATCAGCAGGCAATGAATGTTATTTTCCATGATTTAATAGGAAAATCCATCGAGGTCTATATTGATGATATAGTAGTTAAATCAAAAGAAGACCTTGATCATTTGAAAGATCTCAAAATGGCCTTCGAAAGAATGAGAAAATATAAACTGAAGATGAACCCAGCAAAATGTGCCTTTGGAGTTAGGGCTGGAAACTTTCTTGGGTTTTTAGTTCACCAAAGAGGCATAGAGGTGGATAAAAATAAGTCAAAGGCCATTAAGGAAGTTAAACCACCTATGAATAAGAATGAGTTACAGAAGTTTATGGGTCAAATTAATTTTCTGCGTCAGTTTATTTCTAATCTTTCAGGAAGGAACTTCTATTTTCTCGCCTTTGTTAAAGCTCAAGGCCTGCGAGGAGTTTAAATGGGAGGCCGAGCATCAGAAAGCCTTCGACCAGATTAAGGAATATCTTACGAAGCCTCCAGTTTTAATCCCTCCAGTACCACATAAGAGTTTGAGGCTTTATTTGTCAACTGCAGAGAGGTCTCTGGGTGCAATGTTAGCACAAGTAAATGAACAAGGCCATGAACAGGCCGTTTATTATTTAAGTAAGACCTTTACATGTACTGAACAAAGATATTCTCCAATAGAAAAGGCTTGTCTTTCTTTGTTTTACACTGCGGATAAACTTAAACATTACTTTATGTCAAATACTGTGTACGTTATATCCAAAACCGATTTAGTAAAGTATATGCTATCAAGACCTATTTCTAGAAGTAGGATTGGAAGATAGGCATTTGCTATATCAGGTTATGCAATAAAATATATGCCACAGAAAGCAGTGAAAGGCCAAGTCCTTGCTGACTTTTTAGCAGACCATCCAAATGATGTCATAAAAGAAGTGGAGGTAGATTTGGGGATGATAGAACATGTGGCATGGAAACTAGAATTTGATGGATCAAGGACTGAAAGAAAGTCCGGGGCTGGCATAGTTATTACATCTCCAAATGGTGTTAAATATGAACATGCCTATCAATTCGATTTTGAATGTAGTAACAATCAAGCCGAATATGAGGCCTTAATTATAGGCTTTGAAATATTGCATGAGATGGGTGTGAAAATAGTAGAAGTTATTGGAGATTCACAATTGATTTTGAATCAATTAGCAGGCAAATTCAAATGTAATAGTTGGGCTTTGTTACCATACTTTTCTATTGCTTCCCAATTACTTGATTCATTTGATGATGTGGTTTTGATACATAAACCAAGAGAAGAAAATGAAGATGCGAATGAGTTAGCACAGCTAGCTTCAGGTCTTAAACTCACTGGAGGACAAACAAAAAGGAACGTGGTGGTAGAAAAGAAAGCATTACCTTCTATCAAAACCAGGGAAGTAAATTTTGAAATACATGATATTGAAGAAAGCCAACAAGATTGGAGGGAACCAATAATAAGGAGGCTAACTAACCCAGGTATGCCTTGTGATAGAAAGATTAAAATGCTTGCTGTTCATTTTGTGATATATGCAGGAGAACTTTTCAGAAAAACAGAAGAAGGCCTTTTGTTGAAATGTGTTAATGATTCTGAGGCCTTACTGTTGATGGGGGAAATTCATGAAGGTATTTGTGGAGCTCACCAGGCTGGCATCAAAATGAGGTGGCTCGTTTGGAGGTATGGATATTACTGGCCTACAGTTTTAGGAGATTGTATTAAATTTGCTAAAGGTTGTGAGTCTTGTCAAAAGCATGGCCAAATCCAACATATACCTTCCACTGATTTAAATTATATTATAAAACCATATCCTTTTAGAGGATGGGCCATTGATGTTATTGGTAAAATATATCCTCCTTCCTCTAATTTGCACTGCTTTATTATAGTGGCCACAGATTATTTTTCTAAATGGACTGAGGCAAAACTAATGAAAGTAGTAGACCAAAATGTTGTGATAGGATTTATCAAAGAGCATATTATTCATAGGTTTGGACTGCCTGAGACCATTAATATTGATCAAGCTAAGGCCTTTATGGGAGACCAGATGAAGGCCTTTGCTAGAGAGTATGGAATTAAACTTACAAATTCTACTCCATATTATGCACAGGCCAATGGACAAGTTGAGGCCGTAAATAAAACTATTAAACAAATTTTGAGTAAAATGTTAGATGATAATCCAAGGCAATGGCATACACAATTATCTGAAGTCTTATGGTCTTATAGGACTTCGTATAAAGAAAGCATAAAAACTACTCCTTATGCATTGACCTTTGGTCATGATGCCGTTTTGCCAATGGAGGTCACAATACCTTCAATGAGAATAGCCTTTCAAAATGATTTACTACCAGCAGAGTATAATGAGGCTATGTTGTTAGAGTTAGAAAATTTGACAGAAGAAAGACTTAGGGCCTTAAATTCTATAGAGGTCCAGAAAAAGAAAATAGCAAAGGCCTATAATAAAAAGGTAAAATATAAGGCCTTCTCAGTTGATGATATAGTATGGAAAGTTATCTTACCTTTGGGACTAAAGATCCTAGGTTTGGAAAGTGGTCTCCAAATTGGGAAGGACCGTTTAAAATACTAAAAGTAATTCCTGGTGGGGTATATTCTATCCAAGAGTTATCTACTGGAAATGTTATAAAGTCCATCAATGGACGGTTTCTTAAAAGGTATTATCCTACCTTATGGGAGACCGTTCAGAATAAAAAACCTTAGTCATATAGCAATTTAAGGCCGTTTAAGACCTTTCCAAAATAAACAGTGCTAGACAATTGTTCAAAATGCATAAAGAAAGGAAAGGAGAAATGAAATTATCCAAGAAACTCAAAATAATTTTTTTTAAAACGGCCTAACTTAGAAGTTGACATTTGGAATCCTGCTCCATATGGTCATCACCTCAGATTCCTTGTATTTTGCATCTCTCGCCTTTGATTCCCAAGTAGGCACGTTGGATGCAGAGGCTTTATATTCAAGACCCATCTTCTCCACGTTCTTCCAGCCATCAGCTACCATTTGTTGAGTTTTCTGAACAACAATCTTTTGAGCAGAAACTTCACCTTCTTTAACAACCAGAGCTACTTGAAGGTCAGCAATCTGTTTGCGAAGATCATCAGTCTCAGCAACAAGATTAGACAGCTTCCCTTGTTCAGAGTCACGAACAGTCCGAGACTTAATGATAGAGGGTACCAGATTATCAATGGAGACCTTAAGGTCTTGCCTACGTTTGAGTAGCGCCTCACAAGCACGTCTCTCTGCGTAGCTGTCTTGAAATTCCCTTACAAGATCTGGGAGTTGGGTGACGTGACTTTCCAATGAGCTTATAGTGGAGGCCAAGCTGGGGATTCCTTTCAGAAAAACGAAATGCTCTTGAAGATCGCGAGCCATTTCAAAAGAGATACTAGAAAGAGGAGCTCGATAGATCTCAAGAAACTGGGCCTTCACAGTCAGAATTTTAGCCTCATGAGGCATCTCAAGGGGTATCTCAACTGAAGAAGAAACGAAGGGATTATCGGTCTGCATTGAAATTGAGTCAAGAGAGGCTGTCCAAGCCTCGAGATCATCTGGGATATCAGGAAATAGGATACTTTGGGGGATTGAACATGGTAGATGTGGCCGTGGAGTCTTTTTCCATTGGTAAAGGGCTAACAGTGGGAGAAGGAAAAGGACTACCAGAGGTTTTGGATCTTTTGGTTGGTGGACTCTCTACTTTCACTTCAATACCACCACCTTTAGAACCTTCATCATCAGAAATATCAACGGGGACAGTGCTACTTGAGCTAGGAGAAGATCTTGATGAAGACTTTAATCTATTGGATGACCTACGGGGACCATGCCCAGGTTTAGGGGTTGATTTTTTCCTCTTTGGGAGTTCTTTTGGAGGATCAGTACTGGAATGGTGGCAGAAGGCAAACCAACAGAGGCTGCTACACCTGAAACAAGAAGAGTATAAGAAGAGGTATTCCTTTTTGGGAAATTAAGAAACAAGTGGAGAAGATTACCTGTTTTTCCTGTTCTTTTAACTTTAGGAGGCTTTGTGGGCTTGTCACTGCCAGAGATTGGCTCTAAGGCCTTAGACAATCGGTCAAGTAAAATGTGGAGACCGTGGTTAGACACCCTTTTGAAGCAATCGAGCCACCAAAGTTTAAAAGATAAAGTGGTTGAGGGCTTATTTGGGAGATGGGGAAGAAGAAAATCTTTTAAATTGTCCAGGAAAGTGGAGTTCATCTCTCTCAACTTATCACCTTGATCATAAATTCTCCGTGAGTGAGGAGGACAATTCACAGAATACAAAAATGGTGGAGCAGGAAGGCCTTGAGTAAACCCAAACTGTCTACTGAAAAGATTAGGAGAGTAATACTCTATTCCTATTTTCTTATTTCTAGGATCAAAATTGCCCCCATAATGGAGCTCTCTACCAACAAGGTAGGAAGCCCATATCAATTTCTGTTCAATGAGATGAAGACCGACAAAAGGGGGCTGAAGGGTAAACCATGGAGGACCATATTGGCGACAGCCAAAAGGAAAGAATAAAGAATCAGAGCGGTCAAAGAAAATCTTCCAGAAAAAGGTAATATACTCAGAAAAGGATTTTGGCTCAAAATAAGGCCTTACCCACTTAAAACCATAAGTTGGGTAGGCCTCTGAAATGACTGTACACTGAAAAAGGTCTGGGAAATATTCAAAGAACCACAATTGCAACAACCAAAGAGGACCTCCAGTTATGCATAATGACCTTTTACAAATTTCTGCAAGACCTCTATACAGGTGAGACAAGACAAAAGGAGCCAAGGCCAGCTTTCGGCCTGATGCTAAGGCTATGGCAATTCGATGATACTCTTGTGTCATTTGTCCAGCAGAAACACATAGGACAAATCGGCACAACCACATCAACAGAAAAGCACAATGTTCTTGCTGAGATATGTTGGGAGAAAAAGTGTTGGGTTGATACTCAGACTTTTGATACACAGTCCAGGAAGAAGTAGCATTAGAGAAAGAAAAATCCAAGTTTGACTCAGGATCATAAATGGCAGAAGGGAGATCTCCGATTGGTGGAAGGCCCGTCAACGCACATACATCCAGATCCAGTATAGTGGGAGACATGGGGCCACAAGGGAAAAGAAAGGCATTTAGAGACCGACTCCAAAAACAAGATGCAGCAGCCAAAAGGTTTTTATCCATTGGAATAGTGTTTGTACTCAACATGATGTGATGATAAATTCCTAGGTCTTTCCAAAGAGGTCCAAACTGGGGTTCAAGTTTATCGACCTAGGTCTTCTAATCAGAACTAGGTTTTGGCCAAGTTCTTTGGGTTTTTCCCCATTCAGACCAGTTTAGACCTTTGGATTCCAAGAGCAAACTTTCATTTACAAATAAAGGGTAATAAGAATGCAAAAGCTCAGGAATAGAAGGGCACTGAAAGAAAGGACCAATAATGTTGGAAGAGATTACCTGACCGTTGATCACCGGATTAAGTTGCTCCCTAAGATCATCGGAAAACTTCTCAGAGTCTGGTGATGGCGGATTGGAGGTATGGGTAGACATGATTTGAAGATACGGTGAACAGGAAGAGGACGAAGGGAGAAAAGGAAAATGAAAAGTTGAGAGGACAGCAGCCAGCTTAAGTCAAATCAAGGTAACCCCGGTACTAATGAAGATTTGATTTCCCATAAAAAGTTATAATAACAAACGGCAGATATTATGGGATTTCGTGAGATAATTTAGGAAGGCTTTAAAGCTTATCTAAACATATTTGAAATTTGATTTTTTAATCAAACTCCAAATAGGGGGGCAAAGTGTTTACTGTGAAAAATGCCATGTAGGCATTATAGAAATTGCCACATAGGCATACATAATTGAATGGGGTGATGTCACGTGCTGAAATATGGAAGAAGTTTTAGAAGCTGGTTATATGGCAATACGTGGCAGCTTGGCATGAAAAGATGGTGTAATGGGCAGTTCTAAAAGAAGTTAAAACAATCCAGCAAATAGTTTACACATGGCAAAGCTAGAAGCAAGTCCAAAGCTGGACGTGGGCTGAAGAAACGTGTAAGGAGCAGTTACAGGAAGTGAAGTATTGGCCCATCAAACAAGGAAGTGGAGGAATGGGCTACAGCAGTTAACAGCCCAAACTGCTATAAATATAGAGCAGCAGCAGCAAGAGAAAACACACAACGTCAACCCCAATCAGCCCATGGCAAAGTATTTTAATCAAATTTCCAGTAGCAGTTCATCGTTCCAGCAGTAGTTTTCGTAACAGTTTTCATTAAATTTCTAGCAGTGATTCATCGTTCCAGTAGCAGTAGCAGTTCGTTTTCAATTCAAGCAGTAGTAGTTTATCATTTTGTCTTTGGTTAGTTGGTATTTCCATCTTTTAATTTCTAATTTCATAAGTCTAAGCTTTATTTCAATTAGCAATGGAGTTCATCTCCCATCTAGTTCGTCCATGTAATGTGAATATTTCGTTTGTCATTTCAATTCCGATTAATTTAACTTCAGTCAATGGATCTTTTTGTTTCTAATTTATTCTCTTTCATTAAGTCATTATTTCTCAATCTTTTAGATTCGTTAACACTAGAACCCAAGAGGATTAACCTCTGATTTTCGTCAATCACCTGATTCCCATTTTAATTTTAAAGTGACCGACTAGGCATCTAAGACCTTTCTTGGATTCTCGGCCTAGAAGGTGCTAGAGGTCGTGTTTACACGGTCTTTGGGCTTTCCGAGCCCTGGCACGCCCGCGCATCAAGACCTTACACCAGAGGTTTCAAGACCGCAGCATTTACACCGAGAACAGCTTTCAAAGAGGGCAAATCTATGATGTTCAATGACAGTAATTATTTTGATTATGTTTCTCTAGCCAATGAAATCATTGTCCAATAGCACATCGTGCGGGTGTGGCCTTTTCAGATGCACATTATTCTGCTGATTGAAATCAGTTTCACTGCTTTTGCACTTAAATATTTTTTCAGTGATGTACAAGTTGATTTTTGGATCTAGCCTGCATTCCTTTTGAGCTTTCAAATGTGTATACTAGTTTGAGTGCTAGGAGTATCTAACTATGTTATACATGGCCTATGGTCTGTCATAAGAGCAATTAGTGTTTTTGCATTTGAGCCTTAGAGATGAAGCATGGGTTTTTAGGCATTATAATTGGACGTGTGGAACATGTACCTTCTATCAATTAAATGGTTCTACTTTCAGCTCTTTGCTTATATTGATTATTTCTAAAATTTATGGAAGTCTGTGGATGCATGGAAATATAAAGAAACTCATAAACTACTTGATATATCAATGAGCTCCATAAACTTATTATTTATAAAATTCAAAATTTAAAAATTGTTCATACTAGTATTAACTTATCAGAGTTTCCTTTAAATTTTTTCACGTTGAGTTGCAGTTTTGGTAATAGTACATATGACTTAGTGATGACACCCTTGAAATAATGCCTTTGAGCTGTATTAGTTTCCTTTCCCTTCCTTTATAGATCATACTTTTTTATATTATTGGATAATTAATTTTAGACTTATAAATAACTCTTGAAATGATTTTTATATCAACTATCTATTGTTTTATGTATAATGACATGCTCTCTTATAAATGCTTGAGTGAGAGGGAGAGAGGAAGAGACATTTTAACCTTAGCCAGACTAAAAGATATCTTTTTTTAAGAGTAGTACTATATTGTGCAAGTGATTGACCTTCCCATATTTATTGTCACTTAACAGTTTCACCATATATATATATGAAATGTTGTTCCGCTTCCCTTTGTGTGTTTAGATACTCACTGAGAAGTCTTTCAGGTGATTGCACTTACCATAGTATCCACCGGTGTTGCTGTGGCTATGGTGACCGATCTGCAATTCCACTTTTTTGGTGCTTGTGTGGCATTGGCATGGAGATAATCAATACAGAAATAGTGGTCAAGCTTTAGAGTTCAAGCAGCTTAACATCCACGCTTGGGAAGCGTTTGATGAGGGACAAGATATTCACATGCAAGCAGCCTCTTCCCAGGCCGAGTTACTTTATAAGAATTATAAGGTTATAAAAGAGAAATTATAAGTATTATTCTTTCTTATAATTTTCTTTATCATGTGGAAGTTTGCTTCTTTAATAATTTCTTATAGTTTAGAATCTGACAGGTATAGTGCATTACTATTATTAGGTTTAAAACATGTTTCATGAGAATTTAGAAGTACCAATTTCTATTATTCTACAACTAAATTTGACAGGGCTTTGCCATGGATTCGAGTGTTAAGGAGACAAAATAAATAAGGTTTTGTTAAGAATTGGCTCGGCTCGGCTCGGCTTGTTTGCACCCCTACCCACCTGAATGAAGATATTGATGGCTTCTTCAATATTTTTTTTTAAATATATTTTTTTTTACCTATTTTTTATCTTGCAACGACAAATTCCCTTGCAAAAATATATATTTTTTTACCTATTTTTCATCTTGCAACGGCAAATTCCCTTGCAACACGCTTGCAACAGCATTTTCTGTTGCAAAAAACCGTATAAAATACCGCATGTTCGGCTTCTTCCTTGCGACAGGGATGACCGTTGCTATATTTTTTTTGCAATAGAAAAAGCCGTTGCAACGGTTGTTTTCTTTGCGACTTAGCAATAGCGACAGAATTGCGAGGGTTATTTCCGTCGCAAGAACCTTTTTGCGACGGGAAATTTGCCTACTTGCAATGGGAAATTCCGTTGCAATTGATCATTTTTTTTGTAGTGATATATATATATATATATATATATATACAGAGATTCTGAGGTAAGGCCGGCCTTATTTAAAAACAAATGCGGTCACCCCCTTTTGGGGGTGATGCAGGACACAGTTTCACATTCGACCGTTGGATATTCTATTCAGGCAGTGCTTGTCATGCCTGCAAAAAGTCACAGTGATTCGACGGTTGGTTTCTGAGAAAACTGACTTGGAAAAAAACTGTCATTTTTTTTATTATTTGAATTGCAGTTTTTTTCCAAGTCAGTTTTCAGAGAAACCAACCGTCGGATCACTGTGATTTTTTGCAGGCATGACAAGCACTGCCTGAATAGAATATCCAACGGTCGAAATGTGAAACTGTGTCCTGCATCACCCCCAAAAGGGGGTGACCGCATTTTTTTTTAAATATGGCCGGCCTTACCTCAGAATCTCTGTATATATATATATATATATATATATATATATATATATATATATATATAAAAGTGGAAATGACATAAATATACAAAAAATCACCTATTAATTAAAGAATAAGAGATTTGTATCGGCAATAAAACTTACTCAACAAGGGCTTGTATAGTATTTGGGATGGGGCCAGCAGAGAACTTAAAGAAGGGCTGCCATATACAAATTAATCGGGGAAATGCATGCTAATAAGCCAAATATAAAAAATGTTAGCCCTATGGCTTCAATCAAATATTGGTAAATGTTTTATCCTACATTGTTGTATGCTTTTGATGATAACAAACATTGTATTATGTTTATGCATATAAATACTTTGTTGAATATTTTGATATATGTCAAACCTTTTAATGGACTTTTGGCTATCTCTATTGAATGAACATATTGGCTAACTATATTGAACATTTGATTATCCTATGTTTCTTGCATATCCTTCATATTATATATATGCTTATAAGAAATAGGATTTGAGCTACAATGAATAATCAACTTTGCTTGAAGCAACCATAAAGTTCTTGCTCTCCCAGTGTGCCCTATGTGAATATGGATAATCATATATTCACTAAGGACCATGAAGAGAACCATTCAAAGATGAAGTCTTACTCAAGCCTATCTCAAGCCAATCAATCCAATCATGAAGCCTAGCACAAGCCAAGCTCAAGTCTTTGAAGATCTCAAGTGTAAAGACTTTGTTTGTATCTTCTGTGAGTGCTTAGGATTTTTTTTGTGCATCTCTCAATCAAGATTGAGCTACCTTGGCTCATTTAAGAATGACTTAAAGACCATAGGTTTTAACTTTGGAAAATCTCATTTTGGTCAAAAGTTATTTTAAACTCATAGTGAACTATATGGACCCAAAAGACAAAATGTTTTTATGCTTATTGTTTTGGCTTAAACATCTTTTGGAAAACATTTTAATCTAGCCAAGACTTAGTGGAAACAAGTGGTTTTAATGAAACAAAGTTGCACTCTTTGAAAAAGACTGTTTTTGAGGTTCATCATTCAAAACAGTCGACTGTCTTTTTCAAGACAGTCGACTGTGTGAGACAAAAGGCTTGTTTTACGTGAAAGGATATTCGAAATACATAGAATCGCAGCGGAAGATAAAATAAAAATTTTTATGAACATGAATCCATCATCAAATATCCAGGCAGGATTCGAACAAGCATAGGGACATGAGATAAACAAACAAGCATACATATTTATCAAACTTAAATAATACTTACTTGATTAGCCTTTCGATTTGTGATTGATGAACTTGAACTTCAAACGGATGAAGTCTCCAAAAGTATCCACACGAATCCAAGACCTTTGAATCCTCTTGCACTTGATCAACACTTGAGCCAAAGCAAGAATGAGAGGGAGGGTGAGAAAACAGCTATGGGAGAGAGGCTCTATCTAGCTCACGGCCTTAAGGGGTTAAGGAGGCTATCTCACTCTTCTCTTTTAGGGTTTGGGAGTACTTAGTGCTAGCATGCACCCTAGCCCTTGTATTTACAGAAATATAAGAGTTTTCAATTTGCAACTAAGGACCTCCTCTATTAACCTTTAATAAAGTGTCCTTTTAAATTGCATTTTAATTAGAAACTTACCCCTCTCAATTATTTAAAAGGCTCTCTTAAATTCTATTGTGTGTGACTCTTTGGGTTCACCCCAACCTAGCAGTGAATATGAACATCTCCATGTCTTATAAAATAAAAACTTTCTATTTTAAGGTTTAATTGAAACTATTCCAATTATGCCCTCATTGATAATACTTATCAATAGGCTTTCACTGGTCATGAGTGACGTCTAGCAATGTGTCATGACATGCCCCAGGTTTGGGTGAATAGCAGAACTATGTGAACCCTTTTTGTTACTTAATCCTTTCACCTCCTAATGTCATAGTTAAGATATTCAAGGTATGGATATAAGTCAAAACCCTATCTCAACATATTGTCATATGTTCTTCAAAATATAATCTCAATCAAATGAACCCTATGAAACACTTTTATAGTTCACCTATCACTCTGGCCAGAGATTCACATTGAGAGTTATCTTTGAGAATTGACCCTGACATTCTCTCTCATAACAATGAGAGTGATGATTCCTTATTGACCACTCATATGTCTTCATGCAAGACTTATTAGAGCCAATAAGTACCGACTACAACCTTAGGGTAAGGCTGTATAAGACACTATCAAACCCTAACAATTCAGGCATAAAACATCTCTGGTGTCTCAGGTATTAGGACTACCAAGTAAATGGACGTAACATAAGAATATTCCTTTGACTTAATCTTCATAGGAATATTCTAGCAGATCAAGATTAGTGTACATGTTCTCTAACATACACCCACAAATTAACATAAGTGTCACTACACTGATAGGAAAAACTACCTATCCTCCCAATGGAGTTAGTTTAAATCTGTTCTACTCTTATCGGTTTAATAAATATCATCTTTAATAAACCTATGAGCAAACCTATGAGCAGGAACTCTTTTAGAATAAATGTGTATGAGAAATATGAGTCTCCATACCCCAACAACTTGAGATACATATTTCTCTTATAATTTATTCATAAACATTATCTGTAGACATCCATTTTTGACCATGAGTATGGTCATGAATGGTTGCCTATGATTAGAGGTGAAATAGGATGTCAAAACCCTAAGTTCCCAGTTTTACCCTTTGTGGGTAATTAGGAAGAGGCCATTATCACATGTGTGTTTTTAGGTCAGATTGAGTCGGTTCTTTTTGCATTAGGTTTTTAGAGAGTCTAGAAACATCCCTACAAATTTTCATGACATTCCGAGCCAGGCTTGATAGAAAATAAGG